>JACEFZ010019021.1:0-110000 GCA_014155875.1 Cepaea nemoralis | reverse complement strand
TTACATTAAGAAATTATTATAGTCGGTTGCACAGGAATGAAAGGAAGACGTGTAGAAAATTTCATCTCAATCGGATGTACCGTTATCGAACGCATCCAAGACCCACAAACCCACAAACATACACTCTGTTTTATAGATATAGATATTTGTATATATATATCATATACGTTATCAGTTGTTTTGGCGTCCAAGGTAATGGCAATATTCCTCTCAGAAACCGTATCTCCGTTATCTCCAAACTCGTCCTAAATTATCCACGCACATTCCAATATTCTCTACCACACAGCAGAACAAGTTCTTTATAATATTTCAACTCCCTGTTGGACATTCCATGCAAGTGACTTACTACCAACAGTACTGCGTCTCAGAAACTTAAACACTTCGAATACGTCAAATTCTACAGCGGTTTAGAAAGGCACACTAATGGATGGCGTAGGTCCCGGAAGACAACAACAGCTGTTGAGACCGGACATAAAACAGCCTGTTGATGAAGGACAAGCTACCTGACAAGCAATGTCATGTCTAAGACTTTTAAGAAAAGTAAAGGACACTGTTACACTCCCTTGGGAATATTTGGTATTTTGTGTCCGCCCTGTATTTCCGCACTCGAAGGGTCATGTGGTCAGTATCACACTGGCCACCTGTATTTCCCAGGACATATTCTGGTACCTTCTAAAGGCAGGGTCAACCTGGAAACCAATTTATTAAAAATCCGCCTCGGTGAGGATTCGAGCACACGACAACAGGTCCGCAGACCAGCGTGCTCCAAAGCAATATAAAGCCAATGATAAAATGTTACACATTAGTGGAAAAGAAACAAGTAACTTAAACTATATTTTCGACATGTTGTAATATGGATGTTGACTGGTTGTGGTGTAATAAGGCTGGGTATTAAAGACCGCTTGAAGTGTATAAGCTTACGCATTGTTCCCACTCTATACATAATGGGCTTTTACTGGGGAATCCATGCCCCTTGATATGCGTGACCCGCATTTATCCTCCGCTATGTTCTGTTCTGACAAGGATATTGAGTATTCATTCACTCACCAAATCCGACACACCACATTGCACCAACAACTTCGAACAGAGAAGCGCAATTGGGAGGGTACAAGCATTATCCTGCTGGCGAGGAAATGCAACCTAAAGACTAAACATCATGGCAGGAAAGACCAGACCTAATCCCTGATCGGCAACTACTGCAGCTTGTCTTGTTCCAGACGTATTAATGTTACCTCGCCTCTAGAGTAAACTATGCAGGCAGTTGAGGAGCACGCTGCATGGGCAACACATGGTCTTTACAATTCACTCCAGGCTTTGTGCAATGGAGAGGTTTAATGCCTTTTCTGAAGCACGATGTAACAAACTATCGTCTGTCCAGACGTCCAGGTGCCATTAAGTATCTCTTCAGCCAGCAGTAATAAAGGCATATTACGAGATATTCAGGAACTGGTCATAATTTGACATAATATTCGAGCGTATGCTTGCAGGAGATAAGACATTGGTCACTGTCCTGAGGCTTAAAGTATTTAACGCCCCTGACCTAGATATCAAAAGCGGTAGAAGAAACATGTATTTAGCTATACAGAAAGAGCTTCCTGGCATCTCATTCGCAAATAACTTCTGATAGAATGAGGCCATTTATCACAACCAGTATATTGTTTTCTATTTCATTTTCAGGTCAGTCATCGGGACAGCCACTTGATACCAAGATCGGTATGTTTTTACTTTTCGCCGTGTTTTAAGCTTGCGTAGTTTATCTACGTATCTGTCTGTTGGTGAAGGACATGCTAGCTGACCGGACTCCGTGGCTATGGGGCTTGCGAAATCGGTTTGTGAGCCCGTAGCCCTATACCCGGGTTCGAAACACAGCGGTGCTGGTTTTTTTTTCGAAAAAGGTATAGGTGCCGGTCGTTCAGAAAGCAATGGCAAACTTTTTTCTTTTTTTTACATTCGCATATCCTTTACAGGACATCGCTGTCAATAGTAGCATCTTTCAGCTGTCTGTTGATTTCTTGGCAAGATTACGCTCAGTAGTTTGCCATTGCTTTCTGAGCGGCCGGCTCAGTTATCCAGCAAGTCACCAGCGGGGGTAGAACCGCTCCCAGCTCTCGCCCGCTACGAGACTGCGTGATAAACGAGATTACGGAGAGAAAGTGTTGTAACCCCTCGGCCAGAGAGACCGGCAATGGCAAACTACTCAACGTAAAATTTTCCCAGGAATCACGAACAGCGAAAATGCTGGGGTTGACTGCTACGTCCAGTGAAGGACATGCAACTATTTTTTTTAATCTGTATATTTGTCTGTCTGTCTGTCTGTCTGTCTGTCTGTCCGTCCGTCCGTCTGACTGTATGTCTGTCTTTCTGTCTGTCTGTCTGTCTGTCTGTCTGTCTGTCTGTCTGTCTGTCTGTCTTTCTGTCTGTCTGTCTGTCTGTCTGATTGTCCTTCTATCTATATTTCTACTTGCCTGTTTGTGTCTGTATCTGCGAAATGTATGCGTATGTATGTCTATTTGTCTGGAAGTGTATCCATCTGTCTGTCTATTTGTCTGGCAGTGTATCTGTCAATCAGTATAGTACTTAGATGACATCCTACATGTGTGTGTTTCTGTAGTGATAATAGTCATGCATCACGTAATGTTCTACTAGTAATGTAATATCCTGCATACTGATGTCTCGTGCAGCTCCTGATCCGGTGAAACCAACAGTTGCCAACATTACAGCGCCGCCTACAACAATCACAACCACAACAACGCCGTCGACTACATCCATGTTGTCAACTGCAAATACGGCTACAACTATCACAACAACACTCCTTCATACAACACCGACAACAGCCATAACAGCAACAACAACAGCAGGTTGGTTGTGTTAGGTTGAATTTTTTCTATTAATCTGACAACAGTTATGACACCCCTTGTTTATTTTATTTTTCAGTCGGTCTTTACAATACTCGTAATGGAAGTCACTATGTAATAAGAATTTTAAGAATAACTATTTTAGCGAACTAGAAATTTTGTGTTTGATATTTCTCAACATCGTCTCTTTGCCTGGCAACAACCTGGGTCCAACTATCCACTAGTTTGCCGATGTCTTCTAAAATGTCTGACCTCGCAAATGTCCTTTCAAGGATCCAAACATGTGAAAGTTCTATGGCGCCAAGTCTTGACTGTACCTTGGATGTTTCAATACCTCAATATTCAGAGCAGGTGGAGCAGTGTTTCCCAACCTTTTTTGTGCTATGCCACACCTAAGCCTTTCTAAAATTCTTATGCCCCCCCCCCCCCTCCCCCAATATATGCATTATTTTTAATATTCAAAAATTGAAATGTCCACTAAAGAAACTTGAATTTTTTTTTTTAGATGGGCTCACGGTTCCCAGAGGGCCAGAGCCGCCCTCCCCCCCCCCCCTCCCATGGTCCCGCGTCCCTGTGTGTCGGGTGAATTTTTTTTTTTTTTCTTGGTTTGGCGGTTACCCCCCGACAAGCTGGTTCCCCCGCCTCCCCCTTTTTTTGTATGGACCCTTAGTCCCACTGTGAGATATTGCCCACAGTGGTCCACCAGGCCCACATCTAAGGTGAAGATATTTGATGGGTTTTTATTTATCATCCCGGCCCCCGACCAGACTAAGCGCACTACTGCGGGAAGAGCAGCAAATGCACCTGATCCTAGCCAAAGGACCGATAGGATTTAGGAAGAAATCACTAGGAAATTATTGAGCAAGCACAGTAACTAAATTTTCAAGACATATAATGGAGAACTGAAATTCACGTACAAAATAATTTTAATGAAAGATTTTTCTATATTATTTTAATTATTAGTAATTATTTAAATTTAGTGAGATCCTTGCGCTTGATGCTTGCTGCAAAGAGATTTTATGTCAGGTTCCAATTTAGTTAACTTCAGTCTCACGTCTCCCCATTTTGTTATATTCAGCCGATTTCTTCCATTTTCGAATTGTTCCCCCCCCCCCTTTTAACAATCGAATTGCCCCCCCCCCCCTGTGGGGCGTGGGCCCCACATTGGGAAACACTGAGGTAGTGTATCACTGTGTGCGCAGCCGTATGAAAGCGGGCGTTGTCGTGCAGCAACAATCTACCTTTTGAGAGAAGCCTTCTTCGTCTTGATTGTATCGCGGGTTTTACTTTGTTCACTAACACATCAATGTATTAAGCACTAGTCAGAGTTTATCCCTTTCCTGGATGTGCACCAATACAGGGTCCAGGGCCGTGCCGTGTTATGATACAGTGAGACGGGCACATCAGGCGGCACCGTAAGAGAGCGCCATAAGGGGATGGCATTTAAAAAAAATATTAAGGGGCGGAACAATATAAGACTTGCATCATACTGAGAAAATCTACAATACTGCCCTGATAGTGTCCTTGACATCCCCAAAGATGAACTTTCCCATCGGATTCCTGTGTCTTGAATTGTTCTTCCGTTTTGAAATCTGTCTACCCATTTATACTCTTCCCTGACTTGAACTTTGTAAATTTCACAAGGTTTCACACTATCTAACCACAAAATATAAATAACTCCTCGTTGCTTTTCCACGGATGAAATCAATGTCGGGGAATTTCCTGTTATTTGAGTTGAGCTAAGAACCGATATCACTGCACTCAGGGCATTTACATAGGTATTCCATCCCCTCGTTCAACAGCCAGCGAAGAGTCATATTACTAATCATTCCCACCGCTATCTGATTGAAAGTTTTCCTGGTCTTCCCTCTCAGTTTTGAGATTCATCCAGAACCTCTACCAATCCCGCGCAGTATCATTCTTCCCACATATGGGTACTCAGTTTGTTCCCTCGCCTTCTCCACCTGATTCCACAGGCGCTCGACCACCTCTCCCATGTCCATAGATAATCTACCACCAAGAGGTGCATTCACTGCCAGCCTGTGAGCCTGTTCATTCTTTTCTTACTCGCAGGGCAGGGGAATTCCCTTTGTAATCGCTATTATTCATGTGCAAACTACTGGATTTTCTAATAGCCATACTCTTCTTTGCACTTTGTAATAAAATTCATGCTACTCAAAAACTTCCCATCTTAGAAACGATCTTCAAACAATAACTGAAATTGCACCGCAGTGGTTAAAATGATACACAGTATTATGTAATCGTATGCAATAAAAAATAAGGAGAATGAAATAAAATATGAGATACTTATCTCAAAAGTCTCAAATATGAAGCAGGACAAATCCAGACAGAAGTCAGGTTATGTAGCAGACAGTCGGAGAACGCGCAGACGGGTGGGGTGGAGTGGGAGCTGTCCGGTGAACACGTCGGGAAAGTAAGCAGGGAAGGGAGAGGAGAGTAGCAGTAAACCAGAGGGTATGACAGGGCGGGGTGAGGCGTGTGAAGAGGAACGTTCAACTACAAGATGCAAGCTGATGTTCAAATAGAGTAATGAAAATTAAAATGCGTACAATATAAACACACGGGGAAACTAATGTTGAAAAGAGTACTACATGAACACAGATACTACAATTTGGAGACAAAGTTAACTCCGATGAATTTATTACCGACAGATCGGAGCACCTTTGGAAATGTCTGGAGTGCAAGGATTGTAATTTTGGCTGAATTAAATCGAAATAAATTATGAATTCAAATAGCTCAATGGCTCATTGGTTTGATAGCTCACTGGCATGTTGGCTTGTTGGTTTGTTGTTTTTCTGGTTTGTGAGTTTGTTGGTTTGCTGGTTTGTGAGCTTGTTGGTTTGTTGGTTTGTGGGCTTGATGGTTTGTTGTTTTTCTGGTTTGTGGGCTTGTTGGTTTTCTGGTTTGTGGGCTTGTTGGTTTGTTATTTTTCTGGTTTGTGAGTTTGTTAGTTTGCTGGTTTGTGGGCTTGTTGGTTTGTTGTTTTTCTGGTTTGTGGGCTTGTTGGTTTGCTGTTTTTCTGGTTTGTGAGTTTGTTGGTTTGCTGGTGTGTGGGCTTGTTGGTTTTGGTTTTGGTGAATGAGTGTGAGAGTGTGTGTATGTAAAGAGAGAGAGAGAGAGAGAGAGAGAGAGAGAGAGAGAGAGAGAGAGAGAGAGAGAGAGAGAGAGAGTTGAGCCCACGCATGTCATGTAACATGCTATTCCATATTTTTTATGTATTCTCATCTTTCATATTACGAGGTATCGTTTAATGCCACCTGATTGTCCTGTAACATGCCATTCCATATTTTTTTTTCTTTTTAAATTCTCATCCATCTTATCATTTTGTATGCCACTTGATTTTATCATGTATAATATAACATTACTGCGATGTGAGTGAGAGAGTTAGTGAGAGAAAGAGAGAGAGAGAGAGAGAGAGAGAGAGAGAGAGAGAGAGAGCGCGCAGGAGAGAGAGAGAGCGCAAGAGAGAGAGAGGGGGAGAGAGAAAAATAAGAGAGAGTTGAATTGCATCACTAATTTTTACGCTACATAATGTATATGTACAATTTTTTCTCCACTTCTTGCAATTGCGAGAATTCTCACGACAATCGTCAGTGTCTCAATTGTGTGTAAAGTGTGGGAGTTTGTTCTTATTAGTTTCAGTGATCATGTGAGGCATCATGTATTTGTCTAGATGTGAGGATGTATTTATGGGTGTGTATGTGAGGGATATGTGTGTGTGTGGGGGGGGGAATGTGTGTGTGCCTGTGTAAGAGAGAGAGAGAGAGAGAGAGAGAGAGAGAGAGAGAGAGAGAGAGAGAGAGCTACTTCAGTGCTCGCATGTCCTTTAACATGCCATTCCATATTTTTTGTGTATTTTCATCTTTCACATTATCATTTTGTATGTATGACACTTGATTTTATCATGTATAATATAACATTACTGTAATGTGAGTGAGAGCGTTAGTGAGTGAGAGAGAGAGAGAGAGAGAGAGAGAGAGAGAGAGAGAGAGAGAGAGAGAGAGAGAGAGAGAGAGAGAGAGAGAGAGAGAGAGAGAGAGAGAGAGAGAGTTGAATTGCATACCTAATTTTTAAGTTACAAAATGTATATGTACAATTTTTCTCCATTTTCTTTACAATTTTGAGACAATGCTCACGACAATCGTCACTGTATGTGTGTGTAAAGTGTGGGAGTTTGATGATAATAGTAGGTTGGGGGATCAGGGGATGTGTGTGTGGGTGGATTCGTGATGTGTGTGCGTGGGCTCAGGATGTGTGGGTGGGCGGGTGGGTTTGTGTGGGTGGGTGGGGGATTTGTGTGTGTTTGGGTGGGGGATTTGTGTGTGGGTGCGTGCGAGATGTATGGGTGTGTGGGGAGATGTGTTTGTGGGTGGGGATGTGTGTTTGTCTAATGTGGTTGTGGGTGAGTGGGTGGAGGAGGATATGTTGGTGGATGATTGATGGTGGATTATGGGATGGGTGGGGGTATATGTGTGGGTGGGGAGATGTGGGTGTGGGGATATGTGGTGGGTGGGAGATGTGTGCAGGTGGGGGTGGTTGTGGGTTTGGGGATGTGTGTGTGGGTGAGGGATGTGTATGGGTGTGGGATGTTTGGGTGGATGGGTGGGGAGTGTGTGTGGGTGAGAGATGTGTGGGTGAATGTGTGTGGGGGATGTGTGTTTGTTGGGGGAGGAGTGAGTGATGGGTATGGGTGATGGATTTGGAGATGTGTGTGTGGGTGGGGGATATGTCTGGCTGGGTGTGGGTGTGTGTGGCTGGATGGAGGATGTATGTGTGGGTAGTGAGGGTGATTGTAGTTGGGGGATGTGTGGATGGGTAGGAGATGTGTGGATAGATGTGTGTGTGGGTGAGGGATGTGTCTTTGGGATATGTGTGGGTGTGTTATTGTGTGGGAGGGGAGCTGGGTGTGGATAAATGATGTTTGTGTGGGTGGGTGAAGGTGTGGTTGGGTTTGTGGGTGGGTGAAGGATGTGTGTGAGGGTAGGGGATGTGTGCTTAGATGGGTGGTTGGGATGTGTGAGTGTGGGTGGGTAGATAGGAGATGTATGTGTTGATGAGTGGGTAAGGGATGTCCCCCACCATCTCCTAGTGGTTGAGGGATAACTCCGTGTGTCTAGGGATGTGTGAGGGGATGAATGCATGGGTGCTGTGTGTGCGTGGATGGGAGGTGTGTGTTTGTGAATGGGGAATGTGTTGGTGGGTGGGGATGTGTGTGAGGGATGTTTGTATGGGTGGGGAGATTGGGCGTGGGTGGGGATGTGTGTGTATATGGGTAGGGGTGTGTGGTTAAGGGATGTGTGGCTAGGGGAATGGGTAGATGAAGGATGTGTGGTTGGGTGGAGGATGTGTGGTTGGGTAGAGGATGTGTGGGTGGGTGATTGTATATGAGTAAGGGTGTGCGGTTAAGGGATGTTTGGTTGGGGGATGGGTGGGTAGAGGATGTGTGGGTGGGTAGAGGATATGTGGGTGGGTGAGTGTGTGCAGGTTAGGAGATGGTGGGGGATGGTTGTAGGTGTGGGCTCGGGATATGTGAGTGGGCTGGGGGAGATGGGAGATTATGTGGGTGAGTGCGGAATTTGTGTGTGGGTAGGTGCGGAATATGTGAGTTGACGGGGAGATGTGTGTGTGGCTGAGGAATGTGTGTTTGGTTGGGTGTTTGGAGGTGTGTGGGTGGAGGAGGATATTGGGTGAGTGATAGTTGGTGGGAAATGGGACGGGTAGAGGATATGTGAGTGGGTGGGGAGATGTGTGTAGGTGGGGGATGTGTGGGTTATTGAATGTATGTGTGCTTGGGGTGTGGGTGGATGGGATGTGTGGTGGGTGAGAGGTGTGTGTGGGTGGGGAGATGTGTAGATGTAGGGATGGGTGGGGGAATGTATTGTATGTGTGTGTGGTTGGGTGGGGGAGTTGGAGTGAATGGGAGATGTGTGGGTGTATGTGTGTGTGTGGGTGGGTGGGTGGTGGATGTGTCTCATAACATAGTAATTGTTTATGTTTACAAAATTCATGTGACAATGTTTTTTTCCTATGCACTGTTGATGAAAGAAAGATGAGTGATTGGAAGGGCCGAATGTGAGACGGGCCTGCGTGCCCAATTTGTTACCCTTTGAAAATAAAGTCTGTTCGTTCGTTTATAAAGTCTGTTCGTTGTTTTTCTGGTTTGTGGGCGTGTTGGTTTGTTGTTTTTCTGGTTTGTGAGTTTGTTGGTTTGCTGGTTTGTGGGCTTGTTGGTTTGTTGTTTTTCTGATTTGTGGACTTGTTGCTTTGCTAGTTTGTGGGCTTGTTGCTTTGCTAGTTTGTGGGCTTGTTGCTTTGCTAGTTTGTGGGCTTGTTGCTTTGCTAGTTTGTGGGCTTGTTGGTTTATTGGTTTGTGGGCTTGTTGGTTTGTGGGCTTGTTGGTTTGTTGGTTTGTGGGCTTGTTGGTTTGCTGGTTTGTGGGCTTGTTGGTTTGTTGATTTGTGGGCTTGTTGGTTTGCTGGTTTGTGGGCTTGCTGGTTTGTGGGCTTGTTGGTTTGCTGGTTTGTGGGCTTGTTGGTTTGCTGGTTTGTGGGCTTGTTGGTTTGCTGGTGTGTGAGCTTGTTGGTTTGCTGGTTTGCGGGCTTGTTGGTTTGCTGGTTTGTTGGTTTTCTGGATTGTTGGTTTGATGGTTTGTGCGTCTGCTGGTTTGTGGGCTTGTTGGTTTGCTGGTTTGTGGCTTGTTTGTTTGCGGGCTTGTTGTTTGTTTGCTGGTTTGTGGGCTTGTTGGTTTGTGGGCTTGTTGGTTTGCTGGTTTGTGGGCTTGTTGGTTTGTGGGCTTGTTGGTTTGCTGGTTTGTGGGCTTGTTGATTTGCTGGTTTGTGGGCTTGTTGGTTTGTTGGTTTGTGGGCTTGTTGGTTTGCTGGTTTGTGGGCTTGTTGGTTTGCTGGTTTGTGGGCTTGTTGGTTTGCTGGTTTTTGGGCTTGTTGGTTTGCTGGTTTGTGGGCTTGTTGGTTTGCTGGTTTGTGGGCTTGTTGGTTTGCTGGTTTGTGGGCTTGTTGGTTTGCTGGTATGTGGACTTGCTTATCTGCTGGCTTATTAGCGTGTTGAAATGCTGGCTTTCTGACTTGTTGGCTCGCTTACTTCTGGGTTTGCTGGCTTCCTAGCTTGTTAGTTTGCTGGGTTTTTCGTAGGCTGACTTGTTGGATTGTTGCCTTGTTGGATTGTGAGATCATTGGTTTGCTGGCTTGTTGTCTTGCTGGCTTGTTGGCTTGTGGGATTTTTGGTTTGCTGGCTTGTTGGATTGTTGGCTTGTGGGATTGTTGGTTTGCTGGCTTGTTGGCTTGCTGGCTTGTGGGATTGTTGGCTTGCTGGCTTGTGGGATTGTTGGTTTGCTGGCTTGTGGGATTGTTGGTTTGTTGGATTGTTGGTTTTCTGGATTGTGGGATTGTTGGTTTGCTGGCTTGCTGGCTTGTGGGATTGTCGGTTTGCTGGCTTGCTGGCTTGTGGGATTGTTGGTTTGCTGGCTTTTCAGCTTGCTGGCTTGTGGGATTGTTGGTTTGCTGGCTTGTGGGATATTTGGTTTGCTGGCTTGTGGGATTGTCGGTTTGCTGGCTTGCTGGCTTGTGGGATTGTTGGTTTGCTGGCTTTTCAGCTTGCTGGCTTGTGGGATTGTTGGTTTGCTGGCTTGTGGGATATTTGGTTTGCTGGCTTGTGGGATTGTCGGTTTGCTGGCTTGTGGGATTGTTGGTTTGCTGGCTTTTCAGCTTGCTGGCTTGTGGGATTGTTTGTTTGCTGGCTTTTGGGATTGTTGGTTTCCTGGCTTGTGGGATTGTTGGTTTGCTGGCTTGCTGGCTTGTGGGATTGTTGGTTTGCTGTCTTGCTGGCTTGTGGGAGTGTTGGTTTGCTGGCTTGTCAGCTTGCTGGCTTATCGGTTTGTTGGTTTGCTGGCTCATGGACTTGCTAGTTCTCTTCAGCTTATAATAAACCTTTGTCCCTACGACATTCGTACATGTCTGATGTAGTTTTCCACACGGCGCCCACTGTTTCTCTTGCTTTCCTATATTTTCAGTAATCGACATCATTGTCACAAATGAAATGAAACCAAGATGATTGTCTATTTTCTTCAATGATTGGAAGTAATTGATAATTATATCTCTTCTATCATTGCATCCTGTGATAAAGTCATATCTCACGGATTCCAAAAGTTCTTTTTATCTCATTTGTCTAGAGTTTATGTTTCAGAGCCGCATAGTGCTTTGGGCCAGATATGTGAAGTGATTATAATATACTATATACACATCTATTCCAGAGCCCCAAGTCTACACGCAGTGTTTCCAATGTTCCAATTACAACGGCGATGTTCCGAATCCCGACTGTGCCGCAGACGGGTCATTGAACTATGACAACATAGAGATATTAGAATGTGCAGGGCCTTGCTACACAATGGGCGACGCTGCAGACGACAGGGGTAAGTATTAGTCAGTATTCTGCAAGTTGTCGTGTTCTCACTGTACCAATGGCTAGTGTTATGTTGGTTTATTAATGGTGCATTATTGGTTTATAGTGCACCATCGGTCAATGATGTCCCACTAGTCAGTGTCGTCCACTGGTAATTGATCATCCACTGGTCAATGATGTTACTCTAGTCAGTGGCGTCCCACTGGTCAATGATCAGTGGTCCAATCTGTCAATAATGAGGACTGGTAATGGTGGTTTACGTGTTACTAAAGTGTCCTTCATTCTTGTTCTTCTTTTATGGCTGCTGTTCCTGTTGCCTGCAGTGCTGCTGCTGCTCTTTATTTCTCCATTGCAGAATAGGTCATCAACCACCCTTCGCTAAGACATCATATCCTTTTCTCTGTCAGCTCTCTCCATGACCTCTCCATACTTTTCATCTATGTCTGTAATTATCGTCTCCGTGAGCTTTCACGTCTCTGTCTATTCCATTTGCTCTGTAGATTATAGGCAAATGCCATCCTAGCCATGCAATTATCAAGTTATCTCAATGTTTGTCATATCGATCGCGAATGCTTGTAATTTATTAATGATTATTTTGTAGGTGGTACTATATTCATTTGACCTAGTTATGTGATTTCCTTCGAGTGATTGCTTATCTAGCACCTGGTTTAGTACGAGGGTAAGTTAATAAGTAAGTCGCAAATGGCTGTAGAAAAATAACTACTTATGATAACAACTTGAAAACAGTTTATTTTTATACATACATCGTCACTTTATTTCTCCGTCCTCCCAAACCGGCTGCATAGAACTGCGTGCTTCTGTTTTCTAAACCACGTTTTCACTTCACATTCAACTTCGGCGTCATTCGCGAAATCTCTCCAGCCAAGGTGAGTTTTCGGTGGACCTAACCCCTAGCGATTTCCAGTAAAGCGGTGCATAGCTGAATAGAAAAAGTTACGAGGGCGAGTAAATAAGTAAGTCACTCAATTCTGTGGGATGGCAGGTAAATGAAAACAAAGCACAGCAGTTCTATGCAGCTGATTTGGGAAGGACTGATAAAACGATGGGACTAAATACGTCAATGTTGATGGAAATTGTGTTGAGAAATAAAGGGACTATGTATGTATAAAAATAAACTGATTTCAGCCATCATCATTTCTCTTTGTCGGCCTCTGCCTCTCTTCCCCTTGATATTTCCAGTTGTCACAATGTTCACCAACACCTCTCTTCTCATCACATGACCAAAGACATGTTTGTCTCTTTCTTTTGTTGTACATATTGTTCTAATTTCATTAGCCTATTTCAGGCAATCGTCGTTATTTACTTAGCAGTCCAAGAATTCGCTACATTCGTCTCAGGAATCATATTTCTGTTGCTTAGAAGTTCTTCCTAATTTAGTCATTTACATTCCAAGATTCACTGTCATACAGAAAACCAGGTTCTATATAGCACTTCGCACTATTTTCCTTACATTCAATTATAGTGATTTATTTCATAAGATACTTTTCATTTTCTGAGATGCAGCTTTTGCTTGCCCTATTCTGTTCTCAATCTATGTTGCGCACCTTCCATTCGATAGTATAAATTTCCCTAGGTATTTACAACTATCCACTTTTTTAAGAATTGTTCCTTACATTTCTAATTCATATTTTGTGTCACCTTTTTCTTTGACATCACCATTGTTACTGTTTTCTTGATATTCAAGGAGAGCTCTTTCTTTGCAATCCCTGTTACTACAATGTTCAATGAGGACGGGCAGGCTTCGTGTGGAGTGGCTTGCTTCGCTTCGGAGGTCACGGGTGACAAACATCGCCTGGATCTTTTCTCCGGGGCATGCCGGTGTGCTGGGAAATGAACAGGCGGACAGATTGGATGGCTCTGCAGATCTTGGTGGAGTATTGATACATGACAAGGCAGACGTGGTTGCGGCCTTGTGGGAGCACGTGCACACTTCGGAGGAGCAAATGGATTACCATGGTCTGGCAAGAATGAGACAGCGAGGAGGTCTGGCCGACGCTCAACGCTCAGAGGAAAGGCGAGACGGACATATAATCAGATTGCTACTGGTACTATTAGTGTTGGAACTCTTCGCTAGCTGCTGAGGATGGGGATGGAGCGGTTATGGGAATGCCCCGAATGCTGTGATGTCGATTCCTAAATCAATCAATCAATCAATCCACAATTGTTTAGCTCTTGTGCAGTATCCGCCACCAATACTGTGTCACATGCATGGCGTGTATTGTTTATATTGTAACCTCCAACTAATATTCCTGGCTTCTCATTTATCTCTCTCATTGTTACTTTGCTATAGAAGAAGGAGAGATCTAGTAACAAAATACATCCTTGTTGTACGCCTAGCTTTATTTGTTCATAATTGGCCTCTTTATTTCCAATTTTAATTGCTACTGCATTGGTTCCAGTAAATATTCTTTATTATTATGAGATCTTTCCGATCAATATTGATATCTTTCAACATTTTAATAAATCATGTTTTAATTTATCACATGCCTTGGTATAATCTATGAAGCACAAATATATGTCTGTCTGTGTCTCTATTGACCTTTCTATTAGTGTTCGTGTAGCTTGTCGTCCCGGGAGGAACGTGGAATCAACAAGCACACCTTTAAGCTTATTATCTTTTGGGATTATTGACTAACTTTTGTCTACACTCCTCCCTTCCATCTTCCATTCCATATATCTCTTTCTTTCTCTCTCTCTCTCTCTCTCTCTCTCTCTCTCTCTTCTCTCTCTCTCTCTCTCTCTCTCTCTCTCTCTCTCTCTCTCTCTCTCTCTCTCTCTCTCTCTCATATTCCTTCATTACATATTCCGACGACAGTTTCTTTCATCAATTAATAAAATATTTATTAATAAAAACTATGTCTGGTGTATGTATGGACTGTGTATATGTAGTTGGTAGTGTATTCTATTGTTGGTGCAAGAATGAACTCGGAATGTCTAGACTCCGTATCACATCTCGCCCAGTCACACGGCCAAACCACAGGACATCAACATGTAACAGCACAGGTCTCACCCTGGATGTTCCGTATGCTTGATTCTGGAGGTAAATCCGTTATTGAACGAAAAAAACTGCTTTCCGCAAGATTATCTTCCCTTTTCATTGTTACTTTGGTTATCTGGATATCCTTTTCTTCTTTTTCAAAGTTCATTTAAGGCTATATGTTATTTCGTCTCCCTATTTGACCCTGTCTATGTTCTTCCTTGGTTTAATGAAGTATTAGATCTCCGCCCAAATGAAATTCCTAGGGTTTATCAACAAAGCTTTTTCTGTACACAAGACGTATTGGTATATCTTCTCTGATAGGTCAGGATGGGAATTGGAACCTTATATCTTCTCTTATCATCCCGGAATCGAAATTAATAATTAAGCACATCGGCACTAATATCCCATTGTCCTAAACAATACGGGACTATAATTTCTTTTCCACCCCTGGGATTAATAGATATCTCTGTCCAGTTTGGAACACACACTAAACCAGAAAACCCAATTTCTACTATTTATATCGAGTGTCCAATCCTCCGTTATTGTTTGATGTTCATACCTCAACACTCGTCTCTTGACGTATCCTGCACATCAAAAGGCGGTGAAATCACGTAGTGATTAGTTGCTCGTTTTGTTCCGTGGTTACGCTGTTTCCTTGGGTTCCCCTTACGCTAATACTTCAAAGCGTCCGAACCCGTTTCCTGTGTCCTTCCGATCAGATCGTCAGGCAATGACCTCTGCGAACACCTGTATCCTATTTTTATACCCGTAGGTCAATGATCTTTAATTTATCCTCCTCTCAGACTGAAGTACACGATTGTTAACCTTCCTCCTACATTGTAATTAATCGTACTAGTTTATCAGGGAATCATTAACTCACAGTATCCCGTGACTTAGGTCCCCTCGTAAGAGAGTTGACCGCGTCGACTCTTCCTCACTGTAGGTTTGATTCCTATGATCCTCCAACCTATTCCTCTTCCTCTGGAGTTGGATGTCTAGATAAGAAATCCGCTCCTACATTCTCCTTACCCGGGATATCTTCCACTGTGAAGTTGTACTGCTGCAGCAACACCTACCATCACATCCACCGTGCGTTGAGCTTCTTCGAAGTAGCTATTAACCTCACGTTTTGCTGATATGACTGGATCCTCACATGGCTCACCTCCTCATCCAGTAGGCGACCTAATTGACACCCTACTATACTACTCATGACCGAAACTAGTGTTGGCACATCTCCCCTGTACGTCCTGTCGACCTCCTTTCGACTTGCTTAAGCGACGGCTCACAATACAGACGGATTGTCCCATCCTGACTGTAACACTGTTTCCATATTCTCTTGGTTCCCCCCTGCCTTGCGTCTGGGGATGTTCCACCTCGTCCGCGTTGGATCGAGTCCTCGTTCCCAAACCTCCTGGACTTTTGCTTCCAGGACCATCTTGGACGATATTGGATCTGGTTAGCCAATCTTCGGTTGGAGTCCTGGGTATTTCTCGCCTTTCCCGACGTTACCCACCACTTCTGAACTTGGTTACTAGTGAAGGTTTCCCGCTTGTCCTTTCCCTGACGTGTGATTTCCCTCCTCCCGTCGTTAGGTAAATCTGACCTATCACGTACTATTCCATAGGCCCTCCTATGTTGTACTGGCGATCTCTGGTCTTCGTCTGGACTTGTAGCCTTTTTCTCAATGGCTGCCATCACCATAAAGTGCGAAGCTTTACTCTCGGATCCCTCCTCATATTTCTTAATGAGATGCCTAGCGAGATTTTTCCTTTCTCCCCCGATCCTGATTCCGTAGGTATTCTTGGACACAACCTTTTCCACAGGATAAGGTCCTTTCCATCCTACTTGGATTATAGTGGTCTCTGCTGGACCCCATACTTCCACTTGGTCTTCCACTTTAAGAGCTATTTTACTCTTATTCCACTTGTTGGGTGGTGCTTTCTGGCACTCTGAACAAGATTTCACCCACCGGCGCACATCTCCGGTCATTCCTGGCCAGCAATAATGGCCGGAAATTTGCTGCAAGGTCTCTCTGACACCCATATGTCGATTCTCGCCTATGATGTGTCCACTCTAAAGAATGTGAGGACGGTGGGTCTCTGGAACCACCCACTGCTCGTGCAGGTTGTCTCCCCTCCCAGCTCTCCGATAGAGTAGTCGATTCTTCAGAAAGTACTGTCCCCGTTCTTGTGGCTCAGCACTTCTTTGCAGCTTCCTGTAGCAAGGACGCAACGTAGTATCCTTCCTCTGGGCAGTATGCAATTCTCCTATCTCTGAGTTGTCGCATAGTGTCTCTGCCTCTTTTTCCTTCCCTTGAGATCCACTGGCTACTGCTCCCCTGTGGGCTGGCTGTTTGGGCATCCCCAAAAAGACATATTTCGTGCCAATGATCATGGGAAATAAGGAGTCAGATAATACAGCAGCTGGAATGATGCCCGTGACGTACCTGGATTTAATCTCCACCTTGGCGATTGGCAGCGTCATGGTAACAGCACTCCTCATTGCCGGCTGTATCTCTATGGTCTCCCCTGTAAGTTGGTCTGGGCTTACCAGGCTGGCATCTATCACAGCTTCCCCATCCAAACCTGAATCGTAGAGACAAGCCACCTGCTGGCCATTGACTTCAATCAGTTCAACCACAGGTGGTCTCTCTTGGTCCTGAGTGTCTTCCATCTCCTTGACCGTTTCCTTGCCTTCCTCTTTTGATTCCTCGAGGTTGGTTATGCAATTGGCGTCTTCTGCCTTGCATCTGCAGTTCACAGTATTATGTGTTTTCGACCGGCAGTGTGTGTACCATTTTCCCTTCCAAGGTTTCCGTGTGTCCTTTTTGTTCCTAGCTCCTTCGCCGACCTCAGCCTTGTCTGTGATCACCGTCGTAGGAGTCACTTTGCATGCTGCGAAGTAAGAACTTTTAGGTTTCGATCTGCAGTCCTTCGTGTTATGAGAGGGCGACTGGCATATCGAACACCCCTTCTCGGACCACGGTCTTTTCTCTGGAGAATTCGAGGTGCTCTTGTTTCCTACCTTCACCTTCTCTGAACTCTCCATTGACGTCTTTATATAAGGTTCCCATTTTTCTCCTTCCCAGTTCTTAGGTTTCTTTTTCTCTTGTTTCTCCTGACCTTTGGTTTGTGTACTTAGTTCTTTAGCTTCCCCATGGACTTCTATGAATCTTTCCGCCAGCTTAGTCACAACATCAATCCGTTCCGCCCCTTGCTCTCCCAAGAATGTTCTCAGAGGTTTCGACATTTGCTTTCGCATCTGGTCGACTATCATCATCTCTTCCAGACTTTCATAGTCCCGCTTGAACTCTGCCAAGTCCATCCATTTCTGGAGAATAATTTCAGACTCAGACTGTAGGCGGCGAATAGCTCTCCCGGCTCTCGTCTAGACGATCTAAACTTCTTCCGATACGTTTGTGCTGTGACTTCATAATGCTTCATCAAAGCGGCTTTTAATTCCTCGTAATGATTTTCATGTCCTGGTGGTATTCGTGTGTAGACCTCGTACCCCGAACCACGAAATGCCTGGGATAATTTAAGAGCCCATCGGCTTCTATCCAGTCCCATAGCGACTGTCATGGCCTCGAACCGATCCAAAAACTGGTATATCTTCTCTTTACTTTCGTCAAAGACCGCCAAGGGAAACTTCATGGCATGGTAACCATGTCCACTCATGTTGAGTGAACCATGGGAAAAGGATCCTCCTTCTGCCCCGTCAGTTTCTCCCTTCGTTTGTGTCTTGAGCTCCAGTTCTCGCATGCGGTATCCATGTTCCTTTATCTTGTTGGCTTCCTCTGCTTGCAACCTCTTTTTGTCCTGTTCCAGTCCCAGTCTCCTGGCCTCCTGTTCCATTTCCATTCTTCTAAGCTCGAGCTCTGCCTTTCGATCTTCTCTTTCTGCTTGACGACGCTCTCTTTCTACCACTTGTATATACTCGGATAGGGCTTGTCCCGACAACCCCATTGCTTCACCCCTTTCCCTCAATTCATCCATCTCTAGTTTATGAGTGGCCATGGTAACTGAAGGTAAGTCAGCAGGTTGAGTAAAGAGACCCTAAGGCAGTAAGTACGTACTACTTATCTCACATAAATATATATATGTCAATATCTATATGTTATATATGACATCACACAGTACAAACACAACTACTCTCACAACCTCACGGGGAAGAATAGGATAAAGACTTATGTAGACGTGTGAAAGTTTTGAAAAAGGGAAAATACCCTTTTTTTAACACCTATCCACAATTTTAAAGTCTGGATCTTTTTCACTGTAAGGTCCACAACATTAAAGTAATGGCACCATATATCCCCAAAGGACAGGGTTCCATTAAAAGTTTATCAATTTTCTATTTAAAAATTTGGTTTATCCCAATATGTAGGTATCAATATGCATGTAAACCCCGCTATGCAGTTACCTTTTTAAAGTAATATATGCAGGTACCTCGCTAGGGATGGTACCACTAAGCATTTGGGTGCTACCCCCCTATGCTCCACCATTTTTAAAGTAGCTTGTCGTCCGGGAGGAAAAGTGGAATCAACAAGCACAACCCCTTTTTAAACTTATTATCTTTTGGATTATTGACTGACTTTTGTCTACACTCCTCCCTTCCATCTTCCATTCCTATATCTCTTTTTTTTCTCTCTCTCTCTCTCTCATATTCCTTCATTACATATTCCGACAACAGTTTCTTTCATCAATTAATAAAATATTTATTAATAAAAACTATGTCTGGTGTATGTATGGACTGTGTATATTAGTTGGTAGTGTATTCTATTGTTGGTGCAAGAATGAACCCCGGGAAAGTCTAGTCTCCGTACACATCTCGCCCAGTCACACGGCCAAACCACAGGACATCAACATTTAAAAGGACAGGTCTCACCCCGGATGTTCCCTAGCTTGATTCTGGAGGGGAAATCCGTTATTTAACGGAAAAAAAAAAATTTTTTCACCACTGGATCATTGTAAAGTAATAATATTCCCCGTAAGTTATGACTTCGCCCGAGTCTGCTTCACGAAGTTAATAATTCCCAAAATCGGAAACCCACATCACCACAGTCCAGCATATTGTCTCTGTCGACTATCGATGTTTTTGACTTGTCTATTTTTTTTTTCACTATTAGTCTTTCAGTGTACACGTATGTAGTTTTTTTTTGGCTTTGCTTTCCGCAAGATTATCTTCCTTTTTCATTGTTTTCTTTGTTTTTTGGGTATCCTTTTTTTCTTTTTTAAAGTTCAATTTTAAGGGTATATTTTATTTCGCTCCCTATTTGACCCCGTCTATGTTCTTCCTTGGTTTATTGAAGTATTAGAATTTTCCGGGCCCCAAAAGAAATGCTTAGGGTTTTTCAACAAAGCCTTTTCTGTACACAAGACGTATTGGTTTTCTTCTCTGATAGGGCAGGATGGGGGGGGAATTTTGGGAAACCCTTTTATCTTTTTTATCCCCCGGGAAACGAAATTTAAAAATTAAGCACATCGGCACTAATTCCCATTGTCCTAAAAAAACGGGACTATAATTTCTTTTCCACCCCTGGGATTATAGATATCTCTGTCCAGTTTGGAAAACACACTTTAAAACCCGAAAACCCAATTTCTAATTTATATCGAGGTCCCAAACCTCCGTTATTTTTTGATGTTCATACCTCAAACACTCGTCTCTTGACGTATCCTGCACATCAAAAGGCGGTGAAAACACGTAGTGATTAGTTGCTCGTATCGTTCCGTGATTACGCTGTTTTTCCCGGGTTCCCCCTTTCGCTAATACTTCAAAGAGTCCGAACCCCTTTCCTTGTCCTTTCCCATCAGATGTCAGGCAATGACCTCTGCGAACACCTGTTTCCTATTTTTATATCCGTAGGTCAATGATCTTTAATTTATCCTCCTCTCAGACTGAAGTACACGATTGTTAACCCTCCTCCTACATTGTAATTAATCGTACTAGTTTATCAGGGAATCATTAACTCACAGTATCCCGTGACAGTCCGTAATGTATATATTACATTGTTTGTACCATTTCCTTGCACAAACCTATACTGTGTTTCACCAATTTCTATTTTTATTGTCTTTATTGTTGTTCTCATTGTAATTCCGAATTTAGTGGCGTGGATTATGAGGTTAATTATACGAAAAACTTTGCATTCAGTTGCTTCTTGTCTTTGTCATACTGTCATCTACTCCGAATTCTCCCAGTACTTCAAATTCTTCTGTTGTGATTAAATCTGCCCCAGCTGTTTTTTTCTTTCTTCATATGTTTAACAGCGTGGTCCTTCTAAGTTACTTTCTTCTGATAATTCTCCCCTTTCTTCATCATATAATTCTCTTGTATACTCATTCCACATCTCTATTATAGCACCTTCTTATAACAATAAGTTTCCTCTTTTTAATTTCAAACACGCAGTTTGCACTTTTAAATTTCTTCCCGTGAGCTCACTGATTTGTCTGTGCGTATTTTGTGCATCTTTAATAGAAGCTAATTAAATTTGCTTGCACTGCTCGTTTAATCAAATTTATTTTGCCTGCACACATTTATCTCATATTTCTTTATATATCTCATCGTACTCTTGAATTTTAGCTATTGCTTTGTGCCTATTTTTCCAAGTCACTCTGTATTGTTCTTGATTTTCTTTATCTGCTTTCAAAGCATCTTTATTATGTCTCATGTTCTTAACAACTTTTTCCTCTCTTCACTCTTATTTTTATTTGTTCATATAGTGGTACATGATTACTATTACAGTCAGCACCAGGCATGTTCTTAACATTAATTATTAATAAACGCATTTCTAAATCTTTTATTAATAAGTGTGCAGTCAGTTTGGTTAAGTAATTTCTTATCTTATGTGGCATGTCGTGTGAATCACGGGCTGTCTGATGGCATACAACCCCAAGTACACAATACATTATTAGGTTTGATCTGAAGTGGTAGAAAACTCACCCTGGCTGACTGTATTGTATATGAAACATTTTGTGTCAGGAAACGGATCTTGAGATCTCTCTGTTTCACTCCGAATGTCTTCTTCTTCTTCTTCAGCTTTCCGAGCCATTGAGGTTCTTTGCTGCAAATACAATCCGTCTCCATTCGTCTCTCTGGTGGACCTTCTCTTGCCAGTCGTTGATTCCAAGTGCTTGTAGGTCTGTACATGTATTATCTCTCCACCGTCTTCTTGGTCTACCTCGGGGTCTACGGTCATTTATTTCCTGAGTGTAAGCGAGTTTTGTTTCCCTATTATCTTCCATTCTTTCTATATGCCCCAGCCATTGTAGTCTATTAGCCTTCATGATACCAGTGATTAGCGGGGACTTAAACAGATCATAAATGTCTTTGTTACTTCTTCTTTTCCACTCTCCACTTTGTGTATCCCTAATGGGTCCAAAGATGCGTCTTAAAATTTTGTTCTCAAAGGTTTGTAACAAGGCTTCGTCTCCTTTCGTTGTTCATGTATTTGTTTCGTAACAAAGAAAGGTTTTTACAAAGGTGGGGATGTTAACCCCACGCTTCAACCCCCAACCTGGAGGACCAGGGTGTTTCTCTTTGTTCTCTACCCTTTGACCTGTCCGGCTTGGGAGGCCCTGCTGGTAGCTACGCTACCGCCGGCATAGCTCTCAGGGTCATTGAGACTCTCAAGCTCCCCCACCACGAAAAAATGCAATCTTGTTGCCAATGATATTCGAACATAGAGTCACTCTGCGTGTGAGGGCGCTAACTATTAAACCATGACAGCCATCTTTCTACTAGTGGTGAATGTGTTTAAAAGTGTGCGTCAGTTTCAACTACAGTGTCTTCAATTTCAGTTGTCAGTAGAGGATGTGCCACATCGCTACAATCGATGCCTTCCACATTTCCACCGCTGGGATGTTATGACTGGCAAGGTGCTACTATATGTTTGTGCTATATGGAATACTGTAACCTCGAGGTGTTAGGTGAGTATACATAGGGTACTGTATGTCTGTATGTGAAATATATGTTTGTCTATCTGCCTGCCTGCCTGTCTTCTTTAGTTCTCAATGGGAGAGCAGAGATGAAATCACAGCAGCTAACAGAGACTATTGCCTGTGGGCTGCGGTAATGTCGGGTGGGTGCGGCTAGATCGGCCGGTACTTTACAGTTAGGCAGAAGGACAAGATGGTGGCAGAAAAGGTGATCCATGTGAAAACACGACATTCAGCATGAGAATGGAAGTGGAGGAGGTTACTGCTACACTGAGATGGCTACCAGAGACTCAGTTTAATAAGATAATCATTGACACAAAAGAGTCATCACACTGACCAGAACTGACATGGCTCAACTATCCAGAGCTGACATGGCTCAACTATCCATAGCTGACGTGGCTCAACTATCCAGAGCTGACGTGGCTCAACTATCCATAGCTGACGTGGCTCAACTATCCAGAGCTGACGTGGCTCAACTATCCAGAGCTGACATGGCTCAACTATCCAGAGCTGACGTGGCTCAACTATCCAGAGCTGACATGGCTCTACTATCCATAGCTGACATGGCTCTACTATCCATAGCTGACATGGCTCAACTATCCATAGCTGACGTGGCTCAACTATCCATAGCTGACGTGGCTCAATTATCCATAGCTGACATGGCTCAACTATCCATAACTGACGTGGCTCAACTATCCATAGCTGACGTGGCTCAACTATCCATAGCTAACGTGGCTCAACTATCCATAGCTGACGTGGCTCAACTATCCAGAGCTGACGTGGCTCAACTGTCCAGGACAGGCCGTTGTACGTAGAAAGGAAAGGGTTCATATTACAGCCTACAGACAAACAGTATCGGTATAAGAGAGCTGTCTGTACATCGCTGCTTGCTACAAATGGTGACCCGACACGATGACCACACACGACTATAAATGGTGGCAATTGGGATCAAATGTGACACTGCAGGAATGATCATGGTGGAGGGCAGAATAGGTGTGTGTGTGTGTGTGTATTCTTGCGTGTATGTGTGTGCGTTCGTACGTGTGTGTGTATTGTGAGAGAGATAGAGTGTGTGTGTGTGTGTGTGTGTGTGTGTGTGTGTGTGTGTGTGTGTGTGTGTGTGTGTGTGTGTGTGTGTGTGTGTGTGTGACTATCTGGCATGTCACTGTAAGTATCCTCTATACTTTTCGACTATTCTAAGTGAGGTGAGACAGGGCTAGCACAGTCAGACACTGATTTATGTGATGGCAAATACTGACAAATTATCTCTCTCTCTCTCTCTCTCTCTCTCTCTCTCTCTCTCTCTCTCTCTCTCTCTCTCTCTCCCTCTCTCTCTCTCTCTCTCTCTCTCTCTCTCTCTCTCGCTCTCTCTCTCTCTTTGTATATATATATATATATATATATATATATATATATATATATATATATATATATATATATATATATCATATACGTTATTAGTTGTTTTGGCGTCCAAGGTAATGGTAATATTCCTCTCAGAAACACGGTATCTCCGTTATCTCTAAACTCGTCCTAAATTATCCACGCACATTCCAATATTCTCTACCACACAGCAGAACAAGTTCTTTATAATATTTCAACTCCCTGTTGGACATTCCATGCAAGCTACTTACTACCAACAGTACTGCATCTCGGAAACTAAAACAATTCGACCACGTCAAATTCCACAGCGGTTTAGAAAGGCACACTAATGGATGGCGTAGTTCCTGTAAGACAACAACTGCTGTTGAGATCGGACATAAAACAGCCTGTTGGTGAAGGACATGCTACCTGATAAGCAATGTCCTGTCTAAGACTTTTAAGAAAAGGGCACTGTTACACTCCCTGGGGAGTATTTGGTATTTGGTGTCCGCCGTGTATTTCTGCACTCGAAGGGTCATGTGGTGAGTATCACACTGGCCACCTGTACTTCCAATGACATGTTCTGGTACATTCTAAAGGCAGGGTTAACCTGGAAGCCAATTTTAAAAATCCGCCTCTGTGGGGATTCGAGCACACGAGAACAAGTTCGCAGACCAGCGTGCTCCAAAGCAATATAAAGCCAATGATAAAATGTTACACATTAGTGGAAAAGAAACAAGTAACTTAAACTATATTTTCGACATGTTGTAATATGGATGTTGACTGGTTGTGGTGTAATAAGGCTGGGTATTAAAGACCGCTTGAAGTGTACAAGCTTACGCATTGTTCCCACTCTATACATAATGGGCTTTTACTGGGGCGTCCAGCCCATGCCCCGTGATATGCGAGACCTGCACATCTTCTCCGCCATGTACTGTTCTGACAAGGATATTGAGTATTCACTCACTCACCAAATCCGACACACCACATTGTACCAACGACTTCGAACAGAGATGCGCAATTGGGAGGGTACAAGCATTATCCTGGTGGGAGGAAATGTAACCTAAAGACTAAACGTCATGGCAGGAAAGACCAGACCTAAAAACTTGGTCGGGAACTACTGCAGTGTACTAGGCAGGCAGTTTAGGATCATGTTGCATGGGCAACATATGGTCTTTACAGTTCATTATGGAGAGGTATAATGCCTTTTCTGAAGCACGATGTAACAAACTATCGTCTGTCAAGACAGCCAGGTGCCATTCAGTATCTCTTCAGCCAGCAGTAATAAAGGCATAGTACGTGATATTCAGGAACTGGTCATAATTTGACATAATATTCGAGCATATGCTTGCAGGAGATAAGACACTGGTCACTGTCCTGATGGGTTACAGTATTTAACGCCGCTGACCTAGATATCAAAAGCGGTAGAAGAAACAGGTATTTAGCTATCCAGAAAGAGCTTTCTGGCATCTCTTCGCAAATAACTTCTGATAGAATAGGGCCATTTATCAAAACCAGTATTTTGTTTTCTATTTCATTTTCAGGTCAGTCATCGGGACAGCCACTTGATCCCAAGATCGGTATGTTTTGTTTTTTTTTAAACTTTTGGCCGTGTTTTAAGCTTGCGTATTTTATCTACGTATCAGTCTTTCTGTCTATATGTCTAATCTATCGGTCTATATGTCTATCTGTCTGATTGTCCATCTATCGATATTTCTACTTGCCTGTTTATGCCTGTATCTGCGAAATGTATGTGTATGTATGTATATTTGTTTGGATGTGTATCCATCTGTCTGTCTGTTTGTCTGTCAGTGTATCTGTCAATCAGTATAGTATTTAGATGACATCCTAAGTGTGTGTTTCTATAGTGATAATAGTCATGCATCACGTAATGTTCTACTAGTAATGTAATATCCTGCATACTGATGTCTCATGCAGCTCCTGATCCGGTGAAACCAACAGTTGCCAATATTACAGCGCCGCCTACAACAATCACAACCACAACAACGCCGTCGACTACATCCATGTTGTCAACTGCAAATACGGCTACAACTATCACAACAACACTCCTTCATACAACACCGACAACAGCCATAACAGCAACAACAACAGCAGGTTGGTTGTGTTAGGTTGAGTATTTTCTATTAATCTGACAACAGTTATGACACCCCTTGTTTGTTTTATTTTTCAGTCGGTCTTTACAATACTCGTAATGGGAGTCACTATGTAATAAGAATTTTAAGAATAACTATTTTAGCGAACTAGAAATTTTGTGTTTGATATTTCTCAACATCGTCTCTTTGCCTGGCAACACACTGGGTCCAACTATCCACTAGTTTGTCGATGTCTTCTAAAACTCCTGACCTCGCAAATGTTCTCTCAAGGATCCAAACATGTGAAAGTTCTATGGCGCCAAGTCTTAACTGTACTCTGGATGTTTCAAGACCTCAATTTTCAGAGTAGGTAGTGTATCACTGTGTGCGCAGCCGTGTGAAAGTTGGCGTTGTCGTGCAGCAACAATCTACCTTTTGAGAGAAGCCTTCTTCGTCTTGATTGTATCGCGGGCTTCACTTTGTTCACTAACACATCAATCTATTGAGCACTAGTCAGAGTTTATCCCTTTCCTGGATGTGCACCAATACAGGGTCCAGGGCCGTGCCATGCTCTGATACAGAGAGGCGAGCACATCAGGCGGTACCTTAAGGGGGCGCCATAAGGGGGTGGCAGTTTAAAGAAAAACAATTAAGGGGCCGAAAATTATAAGACTTGCATCATACTGAGAAAATCTACAACACGGCCCTGATAGGGTCCTTGACATCCCCAAAGATGTACTTTCCCAGCGGATTCCTGCGTCTTGAATTGTTCTTCTGTTTTGAAATCTGTCTACCCAATTATTTTCTCCCCTGACTTGAACTTTGTAATTTCACAAGGTTTCACACTATCTAACCACAAACAATAAATAACGCCTCGTTGCTTTTCCACGGATGAAATCAATGTCGTGGAATTCCCTGTTTAGTCGAGTTGAGCTAAGAACCGATATCACTGCATTCAGGGCATTTACATACGCACTCCATTCAACAGCCAGCGAAGAGTCATATTACTAATCATTCCCACCGCTATCTGATTGAAAGTTCTCCTGGTCTTCCCTGTCAGTTTTGATATTCTTCCAGAACCCCTACCGTTCCCGCGCAGTATCATTCTTCCCACATACGGGTACTCAGTCTATTCCCTCGCCTTCTCCATCTGATCCCACAGGCGCTCGACCACCTCTCCCTCCATAGATAATCTACCGCCAAGAGGTGCATTTTCTGCCAGCCTATGAGCCTGTTCATTCTTTTCTTACTCGCAGGGCAGGGGAATTCCCTTTGTAATCACTATTACTCATGTGCAGACTAATCGATCCTCACGACCCATACATGGGGTATTGATTAAGAGCCAGTCCTGGAATAAGATTTTCTAATAGCCATACTCTTCTTTGCACTTTGTAATAAAATCCATGCTACTCAAAAACTCCCATCGTAGAAGCAATCTTCAAACATTTGAAAAAATCATAAAGTGTTTGGTAACTTTTTACAATGCAGTTGCAAACAATAACGGAAATGACACCTCAGTGGTTAGAATAATACTCAGTACTGTGTAATCGTGTGCAATAAAAATAAGGAGAATGAAATAAAATATGAGGTACTTATCTCAAAAGTCTCAAATATGAAGCAGGGCAAATCCAGACAGAAGTCAGGTTATGTAGCAGACAGCCGGAGAGAGCGCAGATGGGTGGGGTGGTGTGGGAGCTGTCCGGTGAACACGGCAGGAAAGTAGGCAGGGAAGGGAGGGAGATAGTTAGTTAGTTAGTTAGTTAGTTAGTTAGTTAGTTAGTTAGTTAGTTAGTTAGTTAGTTAGTTAGTTAGTTAGTTAGTTAGTTAGTCGACAGATCATCCTCATTGCACATCGAATCATTCAGTCCATAAGTGCTCGGATCCCCTCCTCAGCAAATCCCGCAGCGTGTAGCGGCTAATGACACCAGTTCTGTGTTGGTTTATCAGTCTTCTTTGGCTTCCTGCGTAGTGTTCTTGTTTGGCCACCCCTCTTTTAATTTGCTGTTCTCGCAGTCTGGCAATGGTTGTAGATTCACAGTCATCACTTGGTTCTCGCAAAAGTCTTACTTCTCGAAGAGCATTCAGAATGTCAGCCTGGTCCATGGCGCGTCCGCCCTCCACAGTAGCGTTGCCAGCGAGCTTGTCAGCCCGCTCATTCCCTTGTACTCCCGCATGCCCTGGCACGAAGATGAAACTAATGTTTTCCAGCCGAGACCGCTCCAGAGACAGCAACCACTCTCTTCGGATTGACCCCTCCTCTATCCTCTTGATCATGTTCATTGAGTCGCTAAGGAAACATGCCCTAGTGAATGTCTGTGTCTCGAGTCATGTTATTGTTTTACTTACTGCCATGGCTTCCATAGTCAGGCTACTTGTGGTCTCAGCAAAAGCGTAAGAGTCCTCCTTCACAATTTTTCTAGGGAGGGAGAGTAGCAGTAAATCGGGCATGATAGGGCGGAGTGAGGCATGAGAAGAGGAAAGTTTAACTACAAGATGCAAGCTATGTTCAAATAGAGTAATGACAATTAAAATGCGTACAATATAAACACACGGGGAAACTAATGTTGAAAAGAGTACTACATGAACACAAATACTACAATTTGGAGACAAAGTTAACTCCGATGGATTTATTACCGACAGATCGGAGCACCTTTGGAAATGTCTGGAGTGCAAAGATTGTAATTTTGGCTGCATTAAATCGAAATAAATTATTAATTCAAATAGCTCAATGGCTCGTTGGTTTGATAGCTCGCTGGCATGTTGGCTTGTTGTTTTTCTGGTTTGTGAGTTTGTTGATTTGTAGGTTTGTGAGTTTGTTGATTTGCTTGCTTGTGAGTTTGTTGGTTTGCTGGTTTGTGAGCTTGTTGATTTGCTGGCTTGTGAGTTTGTTGGTTTGCTAGTTTGTGAGCTTGTTGGTTTGCTGGTTTGTCAGCGTGTTGGTTTGCTGGTTTGTAGGCTTGTTGGTTTGCTGGCTTATTAGAGTGTTAAAATGCTGGCTTTCTGACTTGTTGGTTTGCTTACTTCTGGGTTTGCTGGTTGCTCGCGCGTGGACTCGCTAGCTTGTTGGTTTGCTGTGTGGTTGGTAGGTTGACTTGTTGGCTTGTTGGCGTGCTGGCTTGTGGGATTGTTGACTTGCTAACTTATGGGCTTGTTGGCTTTCTGGCTTGTTGGCTTTTTGGTTTGCTGGCTTTTTGGTTTGCTGGCTTGCTGGCTTGTTGACCTGCTGGCTTGTTGGCTTTCTGGCTTGCTGGCTTGCTGGCTTGTTGGCTTGTTAGCTTATTAGCTTGCTGGCTTGCTGATTTGTTAGCTTATTAGCTTGCTGACTTGCTGGCTTTTTGGTTTGCTGGCTTGTCAGCTTGCTGGCTTATCGGTTTGTTGGTTTGCTGGCTCATGGGCTTGACAGTTCTCTTCAGCTCATAATAAACATGTGCTCCTACGACCTTGCGTACATGTCTGATGTAGTTTTCCATACGGCGTCCACTGTTTCTCTTGCTTTCATATATTTTCAGTAATCGACATCATTGTCACAAATCAATGAAGCCAAGATGGTTGTCTGTTTCCTTCAATGATTGGAAGTAATTGATAATTATATCTCTTCTATCATATGCACCCTGTGATAAAGTCAAATCTCAAAGGTTTCCAGAAGTTCTTTGTATCTGATTTGTCTAGAGTCCATGTTTCAGAGCCGTATAGTACTATGGGTAAGATATATGTAGACATTATAATATACTATGTGCACATCTATTCCAGAGCCCCAAGTCTACAGGCAATGTTTCCAATGTTCCAATTACAACGGCGATGTTCCGAATCCCGACTGTGCGGCAGACGGGTCATTGAACTATGACAACATAGAGATAGTAGAATGTGCAGGACCTTGCTACACAATGGGCGACGCTGCAGATGACAGAGGTAAGTATTAGTCAGTATTCTGCAAGTTGTCGTGTTCTCACTGTACCAATGGCTAGTTTTATGTTGGTTTATCAATGGCGCATTATTGGTTTATAGTGCACCACTGGTTAATGATGTCCCACTAGTCAGTGGCGTGCCACTGGTAACTGATCATCCACTGGCCAATGATTCCCCACTAGTCAGTGGTATCCCACTGGTCAATGATGCCCCTCTAGTCAGTGGCGTCCCACTAGTCAATGATTAATGGTCCGATCTGTCAATGATGAGGACTGGTAATGGCGGTTTACGTGTTACTAAATTGTCCTTCTTCTTGTACTTCTTTTACTGCTGCTGTTCCTGTTGCCTGCGGTGCTGCTGCTCTTTATTTCTCCATTGCAGAATAGGTCATCAACCACCCTTCGCCAAGATATCATATCCTTTGCTCTGTCAGCTCCATCCATGACCTCTCCATACTTTTCATCTATGTCTGTAACTATTGTCTCCGTGAGCTTTCACGTCTCTGTCTATTCCATTTGCTCTGTAGATTATAGACAAATGCCATCCTAGCCATGCTATTATCAAGTTATCTCAATGTTTGTCCTATCGATCGCGAATGCTTGTAATTTATTAATGATTATTTTGTGGCTGGTACTATATTCATTTGACCTAGTTGTGTGATTTCCTTCGAGTGTTGCTTATCTAGCACCTTGTATAGTATGACGGTAAGTTAATAAGTAAGTCACAAATGGCTGAAGAAAATAACTAACTATGATAACAACTTGAAACCAGTTTATTTTTATACATACATCGTCCCTTTATTTTTCCAAATAATTTCCTTCAACATTGATGCATTTATCCAATCGTTTTATCAGTCCTCCCAAACCGGCCGCATAGGACTGCGTGCTCTGTTTTCTAAACCACGTTTTCACTTCACATTCAACTTCGGAGTCACTCGCGAAATGTCTCCCGCCAAGGTGGGTTTTCAGTAGGCTTAGCCCCTAGCGATTTCCCGTAAAGCTTTGCATAGCTGGGTAGACAAAGTTACGAGGGTGAGTAAATAAGTAAGTCACACAGTTCTGTGAAATGGCAGGTAAATGAAAGTCAAGTCCAGACAATCGAACTGTTCCGTCAGATTCCACTGACTTCCATTTCCGGCAGTAAGAATTAGTCAGTTTTTTCTGTGTTGTCGTGTTCTCACTATGCCAGTGGCAGTTAGTATTGTCTTTATAATCCAGTCTATAGTCATCATCATCATCATCATCAAGTGCCCTGTCAGCTAGCGCTGGCGTAGGCGTTCATGGCTCTCCACAGATCTTGGTCTTTGGTGTTCTGGATCAACTCTTCTGGTGATATTCCACCATGCCACCGTCTCTATCCATCCAGCATCATTTCTCTTTGTCGGCCTCTGCCTCTCTTCCCCTTGATCTTTCCAGTTGTCATAATGTTATCTCTTCTCATCACATGACCAAAGACATATGTTTATCTCTTTCTTTTGTTGTATATATTGTTCTTATTTCATTAGCCTATTTCAGGCAATCTTCGTTATTTAATCTAGCAGTCCAAGAATTCGCTACATTCGTCTCATGAACCATATTTCTGTTGCTTCGAAGTTCTTCCTAATTTAGTCATTTACATTCCAAGATTCACTGCCATACAGCAAACCAGGTTATATATAGCACTTCAGCACTATTTTTCTTACATTCAATTATATTGATTTATTTCATAAGATACTTTTCATTTTCTGAGATGCAGCTTTTGCTTGCCCTATTCTGTTCTCAATCTATGCTGCGCACCTTCCATCTGATAGTATACATTTCCCTAGGTAATTACAACTATCCACTTTTTTTGGTATAATCTATGAAGCGCAAATATATGTCTTTCTGTGTCTCTATTGACCTTTCTATTAGTGTTCGTAATGTATATATTACATTGTTTGTACCATTTCCTTGCACAAACCCATACTGTTTTTCACCACCATACTGTTTATCACAAATATCCATTTTTATTGTCATTCTTGTTCTTCTCATTGTAATTCCGAGTAGAGGCTTAGTGGCATGGTTTATGAGGTGAATTATACGTAAAACTTTGCATTCAGTTGCTTCTTGTCTTTGTGATACAGTCATCTACTCTGAGATCTCCCAGTACTTCAAATTCTTCTGTTGTGATTCCATCTGCCCCAGCTGTTTTTCCTTTCTTCATATGTTTGACAGCGTGGTCCTTCTACGTTACTTTCTTCTGTTAATTCCTCCCTTTCTTCATCATACAATTCTCTTGTATACTTATTCAACATCTCCATTATAGTATCTTCTTATAATAATAAGTTTCCTCTTTTTAATCTCAAACACCCTGTATGAACTTTTAAATTTCTCCCCTTGAGCTCACTGATTTGTCTGTGCATATTTTTTGCATCTTTAATAGAAGTTAATTAAATGTGCTTGTACTGCTCGTTTAACCAAATGTATTTTGCCTTCACACATTTATCTCATATTTCTTTATATATCTCATCATACTCTTGAATTTTAGCTATTACACTGTGCCTATTTTTCCAAGTCACTCTGTATTGTTCTCGATTTTCTTTATCTGCTTTCAGAGCATCTTTATTATGTTTCATGTTCTTAACAACTTTTTCCTCTCTTCACTCTTATTTTTATTTGTTCACATAGTGGTACATGATCACTATTACAGTCAGCTCCAGGCGTTTTCTTAACATTATTATTAATTAACGCATTTCTAAATCTTTTATTAATAAGTGTGCAGTCAATTTGATTAAGTATTTTCTTTTCTTATGTGGCTGTCAGGGTCTTAAACTTGGCTCGCTCACCTAACAGTGTGAGACAGTACAAATACAACGTGATTTAACGTAAGACTCAACGACACACCGTTCGATGGATTTATTCACATTAAATACGAAACGATGTTCACAACAAGATATATACTAGATGTTTCAATATACACTTACACAATACAGCTCACAACGTCTCACTCTCAAGATGTCCAGACACTCGACTTTCAGCACAGATACCACACCACGCCTTTCTCTCTTCACACGTCTGTCCGAGTCGAAGTCCCCAAGCTGTCTGCCGCTAACTCGCAACTCGCCTCTCACCTCAGGTGACGTCACGAGGCATGCGTGCGTTTAGCGTCGTCCTTGCTTGACCACTGGTCGCTTGTCAGCCAGCAGTCTTGCAGGCCGGTAACCACTATTCGCCTGGCGGCGTAACGAAGTTACGGCGTCCCTTCTGGGAGCTAAGTCGCCTGGCGGGCGTAACGATGTCACTGCATCTCTGTCTCCTTTCCGGACTCTGACACGCTCCCCCGGCAACTTCATGAAAGATGTCATCTTTCATGTCTCATATATATACATAATGGGTTAATATTTAAACCTTGTCAGAGTCTACCCTTTTGTTGTTATATACACATGCAAATAAATACACATATGCCATAGAAATATATAAGAAATGTACATTGCAATCAACGACATGTGGTGTTCAACCTTTAACACTTGTCAGGTTTCATCCTCTTGATGGCTGACTACCTCAATTGCATTATTGACCCAGTCAGATCAGTAGTACCAGCTTCACGCATCTACCTCGCAGCAATTTGAAAAAAAAAAAGTAATAATATGGTTCTTGAAACAAAAACCATCTAGCCAGACTGATATACGACTTTTATAAGTCGTATAAAACGCTCAAACCCTGCCCTTATTTGGTCAGTAGCTCTCGCGTTGGTCTGCAACGTTGGCACCCTTTGCCATGCTCATTAGATGTCTACCTGTAGTGTTGACAATCTGGCAACATCATGTCTATTTATACGCAACACATTAATGGATACATTTCAAATTATGGCCCTTTGTGTAGGGATGTAATAACACACAAATGAAAGGGAAATAATTTTAACATTCATGAAATACAATAATTTACAATAATTCTATTATTTCTTAGCGTCATTGCTTGACGTTTCTTCATATTAACGAGAAAAAGTCGGTAATATGAATACATAAATCAAGATATGATTCTAAGATTACACTACATAAATAAATAAACACACAATTCGTGTATTACATTTTATAGATTCCTAAACATTTTAGAATCGTCATAAATGTATGAACTTTTATTTGTCGTCTGCTACTTTTACTCTAAATTCCTAACTAATCCGGAAGTACACACGAACATTAACTCAGCTGATGTAGAAGCTTGCAGAACACACTTGTTCCGGTTTGATGTAGTTACGGAAAGTATCTTTCTTACAGTTCATGTGTTTAGATGTTTCACAAAACCTTCTGGATTACGATCGACTGGGTCAATAATGCAATTGAGGTAGTCAGCCATCAAGAGGATGAAACCTGACAAGTGTTAAAGGTTGAACACCACATGTCGTTGATTGCAATGTACATTTCTTATATATTTCTATGGCATATGTGTATTTATTTGCATGTGTATATAACAACAAAAGGGTAGACTCTGACAAGGTTTAAATATTAACCCATTATGTATATATATGAGACATGAAAGATGACATCTTTCATGAAGTTGCCGGGGGAGCGTGTCAGAGTCCGGAAAGGAGACAGAATATGCAGTGACATCGTTACGCCCGCCAGGCGACTTAGCTCCCAGAAGGGACGCCGTAACTTCGTTACGCCGCCAGGCGAGCGTAACGATGTCACTGCATCTCTGTCTCCTTTCCGGACTCTGACACGCTTTGGTCTAGGGGTATGATTCTCGCTTTGGGTGCGAGAGGTCCCGGGTTCAGATCCCGGACGAGCCTCCACGTCCACACATGTCAGGGTCTTAAACTTGGCTCGCTCACCTAACAGTGTGACAGTACAAATACAACGTGATTTAACGTAAGACTCAACGACACACCGTTCGATGGATTTATTCACATTAAATACGGAACGATGTTCACAACAAGATATATACTAGATGTTTCAATATACACTTACACAATACAGCTCACAACGTCTCACTCTCAAGATGTCCAGACACTCGACTTTCAGCACAGATACCACACAACGTCTTTCTCTCTTCACACGTCTGTCCGAGTCGAAGTCCCCAAGCTGTCTGCCGCTAACTCGCAACTCGCCTCTCACCTCAGGTGACGTCACAAGGCATGCGTGCGTTTAGCGTCGTCCTTGCTTGACCACTGGTCGCTTGTCAGCCAGCAGTCTTGCAGGCCGGTAACCATTATTCGCCTGGAGGCGTAACGAAGTTACGGCGTCCCTTCTGGGAGCTAAGTCGCCTGGCGGGCGTAACGATGTCACTGCATCTCTGTCTCCTTTCCGGACTCTGACACGCATGTCATGTGAATCACGGGTGGTCTGATGGCATACAACCCCAAGTACACAATAAATTATTAGGTTTTATCTCAAATGGTAGAAAACTCAACCTGGCTGACTTTATTGTATATGGAACAGTTTGTGTCAGGAAATGGAACTTGAGATCTCTCTGTTTCACACAGATTGTTTGGTCAGGAAAAAAATGCAACCTTGTTGTCAATGATATTCGAACACAGAATTACTCTGCGTGTGAGGGCGCTAACTATTAAACCATGACAGCCACCTTTCTACTAGTGGTGAATGTGTTTATGTGTGCGTCAGTTTCAACAAGAGTGTCTTCAATTTCAGTTGTCAGTAGAGGATGTGCCACATCGCTACAATCGATGCCTTCCACATTTCCACCACTGGGATGTTATGACTGGCAAGGTGCTACTATATGTTTGTGCTATATGGAATACTGTAACCTCGAGGTGTTAGGTGAGTACACATAGGGTACTGTATGTCTGTATGTGGAATATATGTTTGTCTATCTGCCTACCTGAGAAACAATAATAACAAAACCCTAGTATAACAGCCAGTGTCCTTTTGGCAGACCAGTATATTCCACATAGCTAATAACAAGTGTCAGGCCATTATCTAATATTACTGAGTCGTGTAGTATTGATGTTCGCATTTTGTCCATGCCTTTATAATGCATATCTTTTATATTGTTGTTGTTCTCTGTTAGCCTTGAATGATGTATGAATGAAATAATGTATGAAAGAGAGTAATAGAAGGGCAGAATGTTAGACAGGCCTGCGTGCCCAATTCGTAACCCTTTGAAAGTAAAGTTTGTTTGCTCGTTCGTTCGTTCTTTCGTTCGTTCTTCTTTATTTCTCAATGGAAGAGCAGAGTTGGAAATACAGCAGCTATCAGAGACTATCACTGTGGAGTATAATGTGTTGGTATACATTGTATAAATAATATACGCTATAAAGGTGACACAGCATTGTTGGAGAATAATGCAAAAAAGATACAACAGTTGTTGAACATTGTAGTAACAGAGAGTGCAAAGAAAGGACTCTCCTTGAATATTTGAATATCAAGAAAACAGTAACAATGTTGATATCATAGAAAAATGTGACACCAAATGTGAATTGGAATTGTAACGAACAATTCTTTACAAAAAGTGGATAGTTTTGAATGCCTAGGTGAATTTATATTATCAGATGGAGGTGCACAGCAGAGATTAAGAATAGAAAAGGAAAAGAAACAGCTGCATTTCAGAAAACGAAAAGTATCTTATGAAATAAATCACTATCATTGAATGTAAGAAAAATAGTGCTGAAGTGCTAAATAAAACCTGGTTTGCTGTGTGGTGAGGGGATAGCTCTGAACGGCTCTTCGCGGTCAGACGGAAGGAAAAGATCATTGCAGTGCAGAGTGGAGCAGATTCAAACATGGCATCCAGCATGAGAATGGAGGTGGAGGTGGCACTGCTGCACCGAGACGGTTATTTGCTGTCTGAGACTACATTCAATAAGGCTGTCACAATAGTTAACTCTGAGTCAATGCTCGGGAAGGTTCAGTCTGGATTGTTCTGTCTTGAGAAATAGAGTCATACAGAACTATCACACCTGCTAGTGCTGACGTTGCTCTACTGTATCGAGCTATCACACCTGCTAGAGTTGACGTGGCTCTACAGCACAAAGCTATCACGCTGGCTAGAGCTGACATTGCTCTACTGTACCGAGCTATCACACTAGCTAGAGCTGAAGTAACTCTGTGTTATTGAATGTTGTTTATCCATCAATAATGATGATGACCATTCATTTCATCCAGTGGGGTTGAAAGTATGGAGCCGTGAGTTCTAAGATGGCTGGTAAGGTCTATTTTGGCTCGAAATGTTCTTTAACAATGTGGGCAAAGAATGCTTGACGTTCCAGAAGGAGGATCTCTTGCAGTGGTTTTTCTGTCCAGCCTTTTTTTTCACAGCTCTTGCAGTCTTGCTTTCTTCACAAGTGACTGCACCCTTGTGTGGTGACGTACGCCACGAATTTCGGTCCTTGGCAGCAGTCTCCCAAGTGTCGTGATGAATTCCACAAGCTGTTAGTGAGATCTTCATAGTGTCTTTAAAGCGTTTCCTCTGACCGCCTTGGGAGCGTTTACCACAACGCAGCTCGCCGTAAAAAATGCGTTTAGGGAGCCTGTGATCTGGCATGGGAGTCAAGTAACCAGCCCAGTGAATGACGTAATAACTCTACTGTACCGAGCTATCACACCAGCTAGAGTGGCGTGACTCTACTGTACAGAGCTGCACACCTGCTAGAACTGACGTGGCTCTACTGTACCGAGCCATCACACCTTCTAGAACTGATGTGGCTCTATTGTACCTGTCGCGAATTCACTGTAATTTAACAATCAGATGATACAGATAACAAAGACAGTCTGATTCGCAGCTGTAAGTTGTTTATTACGGGAGTCGTTGAGATGAAACGGTACAGCCGTCTTTGAAAGTCCCCCACAAGACAGAAAATTGTAGGCATGTTGAGACACGCTGGCTTGTTTTAGTTGTCAAAACAAGGGAGACAACTTTTGCATTGGTTGAACAAGGGGCAGAGAATAATTCTGAAATAGTTAGTTGCCCTTGAGGACACCTGCGTGACATCAAAGGAAGTCACTAGAACAATCGAAGACTGTTTGAAAAACCAAGCTTGTTACAGTGATTGTAAACTAGAGAGTGGCCGAAGACGGACGGTGTTTTCGCTAGCTCTGTTGGAATTTGAAAAACATCTACCGTGTGCGGGATTAATTAAATTTAATTTACCCGTGCCTGTCATGTCAAATTGTAGATGTGATTCAGGAGAAAAGCAGTGTTACATAAGGTACTACATAGATTATATTTAGGTATAATTAATGTGGGATAGACTGGTGATAGCAGAGTTTAGGACTTTAACGTAGTGAAGTGATAATTAGCTCTACTAGTTGAGAATAGGGTAGTGAAGTGAGAATTAGCTTTGCTAGTGAGAATAGTGTAGTGGAGTGATATTTGGAAAGATTGAGGATGGGTTGGGAGATAGGGGAAATGTCCAATGGTGGGATCTTCCAGTGGGGTGCCCACTGGGGTTCTGCACTCTGTCTATTGGTTTTTCCATGTCTTAGCCTGATTCGGACCAAAGTGAGGAGCTCCTCTGCTCTATGACAGAGTTTAGTTCGCTGATAGATATCTGAGCGAGGCCGTAGGTCTACGCTCTGCTAGTAGGATCAGTGACTAGTGCTCTCACCAAGTGTGTCATTTTTCTAACAGGTTCCACGCCAGTTACGAGGAAGCTCTACATTGGTTTTGAGGAAGTTCTACTCCTATGAGGAAGAACACCAGATGAACAGTCAATGGGTTTTGTTGTTGTTGAGGAAATGAATAATGTCCGAGAAGAAAGTTTGTACAATAGTGTTTACGCTGGGCTCATGATCAGGAGGGTCCACCAGAACATGGCTCAGATGAGCAAACCCATATAACGATTCCTGTGTGATAAGGTTCACCTAGGATGGGTGAGGTTCGTTGATATACCATATATCATATGAACAATAGTGACTAAGAAGGAACATTAAACGTAGCATTCACATGGAGCTGTAGAGTCCATTGGAATAGTACAAGGGACATTGTATTTGAGACAATATAGACAATAGATAGGGTCAAGTGTATTAACAATAACAGTGATACCTATATTCACAAGTACAAGGATTGAACATTTAAGAACTATAGGGACCTATAGGATGCAGTGTGTAACCGATCCATGATCAGTGTAAAACGATGGACTGTATCTATTTCGGATGATCAGGTAGATGGATTAACAAGTAGCTACAGAAGAAAGTCAGCGTCTGGCAGGAGAGATACATCACTGGGTGAGGTTTCTTTGTGCTGACCTAACGTGCTGTGGTGTAACCTTGCTAGGATGATCTGACTGGGCTACTGATCTGATGGTCCGATTCTATTCACATTATAGTACACGACACACCTTCTTCGCATACACTTCTCACATACATTACACTTTTCTTTTAATAAATTAATTGTTATTAATTTTTAGAAGCTAGGGTTGTTGAGTATGTTGCGTTGGGAAAGAATGAGAGGGGGCATGATCCAGCAATGATAGAGAGAGAGAGAGAGAGAGAGACAGAGAGAGAGAGAGAGAGAGAGAGAGAGAGAGAGAGAGAGAGAGAGAGAGAGAGGTGTCCATAGACTGAGAGAGTGTGGTGGACGGAATCTAGAGGATTCTCCAGGATAATGATAAGGGGTTAAAATATAATGTGGGTGTTGATTCTCCTCACTCCAGGGACGACACTTTAAAGGAACACACGACAGTACCGAGCTATCACACCTGCTAGAACTGACGTGGCTCTATTGAACCGAGCTATCACACCTGCTAGAGCTGACGTGGCTCTACTGTGCCGAGTTATCACACCTGCTAGAGCTGACGTGGCTCTACTGTACCGAGCTATCACACCTGCTAGTGCTGACATGGCTCTACTGTGCCAAGTTATCACACCTGCTAGAGCTGACGTGGCTCTACTGTACCGAGCTATCACACCTGCTAGTGCTGACATGGCTCTACTGTGCCAAGTTATCACACCTGCTAGAGCTGACGTGACTCTACTGTACCGAGCTATCACACCTGCTAGTGCTGACATGGCTCTACTGTGCCAAGTTATCACACCTGCTAGAGCTGACGTGACTCTACTGTACCGAGCTATCACACCTGCTAGTGCTGACATGGCTCTACTGTGCCAAGTTATCACACCTGCTAGAGCTGACGTGACTCTACTGTACCGAACTATCACAACTGCTAGAGCTGACGTGACTCTACTGTACCGAGCTGCACACCTGCTAGAGCTGACGTGACTCTACTGTACCGAGCTTTCATACCTGCTAGGCCTGACGTGATTCTACAGTACAGAGCAGACCGGTGTGCGAGGACACGACTGAGTTGATTGTCTTGCCTACAAAGGGAACAACTTGTATTAGCATGAAGGATATGATACTGTCCATAAATGAAGACTTGCCAAATGAAAACACATAAACTTATGAATACAAGACGGGGGTAGAGAAAGATATACTTGGCAAGCTTCAACAGAAGGGCAACAAATAATAATATCAGAAACTATCACAATACCGGGTGACCGGGAGAAGTGGAGAGTCATGATCACCCATGTCTGTTCCAGGGGAGCCAAGGTAGCGTAATGGCTAGACGCTTGCCTCCCGACTCTGTAGTTACAGGCTCGAGTACTCATCGTCACCATTATTGTAAAAATGGATCCAGACTCCCAGATCCACACAGCCTAAAATGTGTACCTGGAAATGTCTTGGCCAGGTGAAGGAGGCCGGCGTGACATTGACTCCATCAATCTTCGATTACCGATCGGTGTTTACAAATAGGGGTCTAGCATAATGCACCTGAAGTCGAGTTGTGGGGTCGCTTACTGTTTGCTTGTACGTGATACTCAGGAACTGGTCATAATTTGACACGATATTCGAGCATATGCCAGCAGGAGATAAGTCAGTGGCCACAGGCCTGACGATTATACTACATTGAATAGCTGACCTGAATAGAAGAAACAGGTAATTGGCTATCCAGAAAGAGCTTTCGAGTATCTCATCACAGATGAGATGAGATGAGGCCATTTATTAAAATCTATACTTTGTTTTCTATTTCATTATAGGTCAGTCATCGGGACAGCCACTTGATCCCGATAATGGTAAGTTTGTTTTTGTGTAGCCATTTCTTTATTTTATTTTTTATTTTTAAGATTGCGTATTTCACTACCTACCAGTTACCAATCTACATTCCAACTTACCCAACTTTCTGTATGTCTGTCTGTCTGTCTGTCTGTCTGTCTGTCTGTCTGTCTGTCTGTCTGTCTGTCTGTCTGTCTGTCTGTCTGTCTGTCTGTCTGTCTGTCTGTCTGTCTATCTGTCTGTCTGTCTGTCTGCTGTCTGCTGTCTGTCTGTCTGTCTGTCTGTCGGTTGGACGGTCGGTCGTTCTGTCTGTCTGTCTGTCGGTTGGACGGTCGGTTGTCTGTCTGTCGTTCCGTCTGTCTGCCTGACTGTCTGCTTATCTATTTATCTGTCAGTCTACCTATCTGATGTTCGTATGGGTGGGCTCGGGATCTGTGAGTAGGCTGGGGGAGATGGGAGATTATGTGCGTGGGTGCGGAATTTGTGTGTGGGTAGATGCGGGATATGTGAGTTGGCGGGGAGATGTGTGTGGGCGTGTGGGATGTGTGGTTGAGGGATGTGTGGTTGGGTGGTTGGAGGTGTGTGGATGGAGGAGGATATGTGGGTGGGTGATTGTTGGTGGGTAATGGGACGGGTGGAGGATATGTGAGTGGGTGGGGAGATATGTGTAGGTGGGTGGGTGTGTGTGGGTGGGGGATGTGTAGGTGTGGGGATGTGGTGGATGGGTGGGGGAATGTATGTGTGTCTGGGTGTGTGTGTGGTTGGGTGGGAGATGTTAGGTGAATGAGGGATGTGTGGGTGGGTGGTGGATGTGTCTCATAACATGGTAATATGCATTGTTTATGTTTACAAAATTCATTTGACAATGTTTTTTCCTATGCATTATTGATGAACGAAAGATGAGTGGTTGGAAGGGCCGAATGTAAGACGGGCCTGCGTGCCCAATTTGTTGCCCTTTGAAAATAAAGTCCGTTCGTTCTTTCTATCTATCTGTCTGTTAGTCTGTTTGACCATCTGCCTATGTTTCTGCCTGAATGTTTATATCTTTACCTGCTTATATCTGTCAATGTGTCTGTTATGTACTTGTCTATTCATATGCGTGTTGCCATTTTATACATGATACACTAAGTACGTGTCTGTCTGTCTGTCTGTCTGTCTGTCTGTCTGTCTGTCTGTCTGTCTGTCTGTCTGTCTGTCTGTCTATCTGTCTGTCTGTCTGTCTGTCTGTCTAGTATCTGCATGACAAGCTAAGCACACGTGTTTCTATAGTAATATTAGTCCCGTGTCACCCTACTGGTCATGTATTATTCTATAGTGTGACGTCTCGTGCAGCTCCCGATCCTGCCACGCCCACATTTCTTAACTCCATGTTCTGTGTATTCGTTGATAAGACACACCCTGTTGTTACACCTACCCTCTCTATCTGTGTCCGGGGAGTGATTATTTTAGGAATTAATTGTCGATGCTCATTTCGTACACAAATTACGGAGGAAACTGACGTGTTTTCCATCGAGGGCTTATTTCACAAAGGCACGTAATTAACAGTTATGTCCCTTGGACGTGATAGTGACTGAAACATGTCTTCAGCTCCAAGGTGAAGGCCTCAAATCCAGGCGGGACCAATGTTTCTGAGAAACCCAATCATGTTCCCCATCTCTGGGTTTCCTGGCAACGTCTGGCCATCAACACATCTACACTCTACAGATTGTCTACACTTTGTGTGTGTGCCTATACATGAATGATTTCCAGCAAGACATTACCCAGGTTTGACTAGTCGGCTGAAATAGTAATTTTGTTTTAGAAGAGACTGGCGCAGACTCAAATCTCGGGACACAGGTTTGTGGTCCTATAGGTCGTAATCTGTCGATGGTGCTTTCCTCGTGTCCAAAATGTGTGTCCAGTTCTGCAGATAGTACCGCATCATCCCCACGATAATTGGGTGAATGCAGATGGGACCGCATCATCTCCTAGATAATTAGGTGAATGCAGCTGTCGTGGCTCTATATTCCATATGAAAAGATGTGACTGTGATTAGAAGATGCTGAATAAAGATACACCTGTCCTCTTTAATAATATTGTAGCTATAAAAAACGTGTCTTTAACTGTCATCAATGCCATGATTGTCGTTATTGCCTTCAACATTTCTTCTCCTGTGGTAAGGGGCAGAGACGATGTATAATTATAATGTTAATCAATCAATAAATCATGTGCCATGCCGGAAAGCGTGGGCGGTCATGACTCGCCATTTCACTCGATCACCAGTGTCGTGGATCAGCTCAGTGTTCCTGTCTCGTCCATGCCATGTGGCCAAGCCATCCAGGTATTTTCCTCTCGGTCTTCCTCTTGGTCTGTTCCCCTCGATCTTGCCAGTTGTCACTAAGTTCTCCAACCCATTTCTTCTCATAACATGTCCAAAAAATTTTGACTGTCTACGTCTAATTTCTCTAATCAGTCTACGATGTTCATTTGTCTCCTGTAGTACTTGGTCATTGGTTTTTCTGTCTGTCCATGGTATTCTTTGCATTTTCCTCAGAAACCACATTTCTGCAGCCATCAGATGCTTTTCAGCTTGACTGCTCATTGTCCAAGTTTCACATCCATACAAAAGAACAGGCTCTATGTATCCCCTCAACACTCTTTTTCTCGTTTCAATTGACATCTTTTTATTGGTCAGAATGTTTTTCATCTTGCTAAAGGCTACTTTCGCGATGGCAATTCTTGTTCTAATCTCTTCAAGGCATCTCCCATCAGATGTTATAACTGTTCCAAGATAATTGTACCGATTCACTTGTTGAAGAATATTTCCATTTACTCGTATATTACATTGTGGCACTTCTTCCTTCCTACTGACGACCATAACCTGAGTCTTTTTAATTATATAATACAATAATAATATTATAAATTATTAATATATAATACAACTGAGTAGTGTATTAACACTCGTACGTCAAGTTAGGAAAAGTACTCCTAATACCTGCAGCAAGATATAACAATAGAAAATAAAAACAGTCAGGCACGTTAACTCCTGCGAAAAAGGGACAGATAACTCCAATACAGCAAACGTAAATTAGGGGGGTTTGGTGGCGGGAGTGGGGGGGGGGGGGGGAGGGTCAATAGTGATATAATATAAAAATAATTAAATAAAATAATACTACAACACAACGATCGGTGTTTTAATTATAATAATTCTCCTCCGGAATAACTCAAATAGATCAAAAGAAAAACATGAAATTAGAAAATTTAATAAAATTAAAACATAAACAGAACAAGTTTAGTTATGACACGTTGCTAGGCCATTACACATCCTTCATTGCTAGGAAGACTGCGCAGAAGTTCAGTTGTGAAATGTGCTAAATAAGAAAAATCTACAAACAATTAGATGTGGATATAAAAGGTGGGGGGGGGGGGGGGGGGGTGTCCAGCAGATTGTTATAGTGGCATCAGAATTGATTCCCACTGGATGGATGCATCCCAAAGAGTTGATTAACTGACTTTCAATTTTAAACTTACATAAGCTATTAGAGTAGCATGGCATCAATGTCATCGCCCGTATATATTCTACTCTTATGAAAAAAATGGAGTCGACAGTGTATGGGTCACAGCATTGGAGCCATACGTTGGTTTTTTTGTTTTTTTTTTTGAAGAGGGATGCAGAGTGTTTGTTCTCTTCCATATCTGCGGCAAAACAGTTAGAAGGGCTCACGGTTCCCAAAGGGGCCAGAGCCCCGCGCCCCTATGTGTCGGTTGTGTTGGGTGATCATCCCGGCCCCTGGCAAGATCAAGCGCAGATAACTACACTTTAATCTTAGCCAAAAGGCCGATACCCTAGGTCTTCACACACAGAGTGTGGTAGATACATCCGCTGTCTTCTCTTCCTGTCTGGGTTAGTTCTGCTGGTGTATCATTAATTGGTTTATTTGGGTTTTTTTTTTCCTCCGGGGTCTGAAATTTAAATATTGAGCACAACCCACATACCGGAATACGATCAGCGTTGCTAGTAGTGCAGTGGTTCTCAACCTTTTTTGGCCCATTCCCCCCTTCACCATATTTTCAGAATGCCATTCCCCCCCTTCCTATAAAAAATGTGGCCCGTTCCCCCCTTCACCGTATTTTCAGAACGTCATTCCCCCCCCTTTCATATTTCCTATCTAAAAATCCCCTCACCCCTACACAGTATACGTAAAAGTGGAAGGCAAATGTAATAGCATATACTAAAACAAGTCTAGACATCCACATAAAACATGATTTGTGGGTCTACTTACTTTATAAAATGAATTTTAGAAGGACGAGACATTCATAACTGTAAAGTATGAAGGGAAAAACTATGTCAAGTAATCGGTTCTTGTATTAACACGATCTTGAAATGGTCTTCATTCCCCCCCTGGAAACCCTGAAATTCCCCCCTGGGGGGGAATTCCCCACCGGTTGAGAACCACTGTAGTAGTGGGTTGTGCTCAATATTTAAGTATCGTTAATTCTCGGTGACTTCCCTTTCTTCAAACTTGTACTGCTGCTGATCGTAGTTCCTCTAATTAAGGTTTTTATTCTTCCTCTTCACTTTCATGTATGTTATCTGTGTTCTTTATTGTATCTTCCTACAATTCTACATAGTTATCTTTCTATTTTTCTTTAAATATATCTTTCTTGTTTCGTGCTGTATCCCCATTGCCGCATAATCCCCCAACCAACTCACTCCCAGCCGTCGTATCCTTAGCTACCCCATACTGCTCCGCCCATGTCCTCCCCATAGGTACCTCACACAGCTTCGTCCATATCCTCTCCATAGCTATCCCACACAGCTCCGTCCATGTCCTCCCCATAGCTATCCCACACAGCTCCGTCCATGTCCTCCCCATAGCTATCCCACACAGCTCCGTCCATGTCCTCCCCATAGCTATCCCACACAGCTCCGTCCATGTCCTCCCCATAGCTATCCCACACAGCTCCGTCCATGTCCTCCCCATAGCTATCCCACACAGCTCCGTCCATGTCCTCCCCATAGCTATCCCACACAGCTCCGTCCATGTCCTCCCCATAGCTATCCCACACAGCTCCGTCCATGTCCTCCCCATACCTATCCCACACAGCTCCGTTCATGTCCTCCCCATACCTACCCCACACAGCTCCGTCATTGTCCTCCCCATACCTAACCCACACAGCTCCGTCCATGTCCTCCCCATACCTACCCCACACAGCTCCGTTCATGTCCTCCCCATACCTACCCCACACAGTTCCGTCCATGTCCTCCCCATAGCTTCCCCACATAGCTCCATCATTGTCCTCCCCTATATTATCCATTTCTGTTTTTACTGCTCTTCGCCATCTGTTTTATGTCTGCCTCTATTTCTTGTGCCCTGTGGATTTAAGACTAATACCTTTCCAATAGAGCTTCTACGTAATTCTCCCTCTTCCATTTCATGTATATTATCTGCGCTCTTTGTTGCATATTCATACATTTCTCCATAGTACTCCTTCTATGTTTCAAATATATCTTTATCTTCTGTTTAAGCATTGCCATTTCTCTCGTGTATTACATGTAGAAATAGTCTGGGCTCGCCAGTAAATGCTTCCAGCTCCTCAACAATTCAGTCTTGTACTAGCAACTAGAGATTACTCTTTTTCAAACTGTTTCTCTCATGTAGTCTTTTTACATGTGAGACTATTTTTTTTTAAATTTGTTTGCAATGTATGTCTGTTGCCCGAGTATAACCTACAAACTTCATGATCATGATGTTTAAACTCCCTCCCTCTCCATCTCTGTCTGTCTGTCTGTCTGTCTGTCTGTCTGTCTGTCTGTCTGTCTGTCTGTCTGTCTGTCTGTCTGTCTGTCTGTCTGTCTGTGGTTGGGGGATATGTGTTTGGCTTGGTGATGGGGGTATGTGGGTGGGTGTGGAGTATATATGGATGGGTGAGTGTTGGTGGGTGGAGGATGTGTGTGGGATGTGTGGTGAGTGGGAGATTTGTGTGTGAGTGGGGGTGGAAGGATGGATGGGAGCATGTATGTGTGCCTGGGGGTGTGTGTGTGTGTGTAATCGGGTCGGGTGTGTGTGTGGGGGGGGAGGTATGGGTGGCTGGGGGAGGTGTGGGTGGATGGGGGATGGGTGTGTGGTGGGTGGGTTGGTGGGTGGCGGATGTGTCTAATAACAAGCTAATATGCATTGTTTTTGTTTACAACATCCTTTTGACAATGTATTTTTCCAATGTGAATGTATTATGCATTATTGGTAAACGAAAGATGAGTGAATGGAAGGGCCGAATGGAAGACGGGCCTGCGTGCCCAATTTGTTACCCTTTTAAAATAAAATCCGTTCGTTCGTTCGTCCGTTTGTTTGTTCGTTTGTTCGTTCGGTCTGTCTGTCTGTCTGTCTTTCTGTCACACACGCTCACAGAGAGAGAGGAAGAGAGAAAAAAAAATAAGAGAGAGAGAGAGAGAGAGAGAGAGAGAGAGAGAGAGAGAGAGAGAGAGAGAGAGAGAGAGATGAGATATAACATTTCTATCCAGTTTGCAATGTTTGTCTACTGCGTGAGTGTAATCTACAAACCTCACGATCATGTTTAACCTCTTCCACACACACACACACACACACACACACACCACACACACACACACACACACACGCACGCACGCACGCACGCACGCACACACACACACACACACACACACTACAGACATAACATATTTTGGCTCCTAAACCCCCCCCCCCCCCCTCTCCCACATATGTTTCTGCAGTCATGGCCGTAATGGCAACCAGGAATTTCTCAAACGCATTTTCTCAAACGGGACAGTGTTTAAGGATCTGCTCCGTTTATCGTCAATCCAAAGCAAATCTCTCCAGCAAACAGCGCCAGTCCCTGTCTGTGTTCTCAGGGCAAGCTCTGGGGTCACAGCTTTGGGCTTGTGGTCCGTGTTGGAAGACAAATCAGAATAAAGGCCAATGTTCGCTGTGATTTGTGTGCTCACCTGGCCATGTGATGGCGGATCTGCTGGTTTACAGGTTAAAGCTGGTTGCATGCTCTCTGTAGGACGTGGCAATAAACCCCATCAGTTATTGGCTGTTTGTGATTTACAGTTAAATCTTTAGTTGAATTGTTTGTCATTGTTTTCATGAACGGCCGAGTCTCATGCCATAGACATCTATGCCAGGCAGTCTGCTTCCAAATCGCGCCCACGGATGAGTTCGAACCCGTGACTCGGTGTGTCGGGGAACTGTTTGACTGCGTGCCACTATCCTCTAAGCCACAGATGCCGGTTGGAATGAAAGGTCACCTAGAATAAACAGTTAACCGCATGTACTCGTCAGCAGGGAGCGGGTGTGCGGGGGCTAGCATGCCTGTCCGCCAGCCCGGTGCTCATGTACTCGTCAGCAGGGAGCGGGTGTGCAGGGTCAAGCATGCCTGTCCGCCAGTCCGGTGCTCATGTACTCGTCAGCAGTGAGCGGGTGTGCGGAGGCTAGCATGCCTGTCCGCCAGCCCGGTGCTCATGTACTCGTCAGCAGGGAGCGGGTGTGCGGGGGCTGGCATGCCTGTCCGCCAGCCCGGTGCTCATGTACTCGTCAGCAGTGAGCGGGTGTGCAGGGTCTAGCATGCCTGTCCGCCAGCCTGGTGCTCATGTACTCGTCAGCAGTGAGCGGGTGTGCAGGGGCTGGCATGCCTGTCCGCCAGCCCGGTGCTCATGTATTCGCATCCTCAGCGGGGCTGGGATACTTGTGAGTTTGACCAGGGTATCTCAAGTGACCCGGCCTAAAAATTGGAGCCACGAAATGTACTGGTGATTAAAGGCGATCGGCGTGATATTCGCCGTGTTCCCTGTCGGGAGCTGATTGGTCTAAAATATAGGGCTAGCACCGTATACCCAGTACGCCCCCTGGCGGGAAGAGTGGTTGGTGACTGGCTTATCCCAAGTTAGCCTTCAATGTACCGGAATCTAGAGCGCACCTAGATATCTACTTATGACCAGCACGGCATTGCTGCACGAACAGATGAAACAGCAATAATGCCCATAGATTCAATTAGACTTGAGAGCTTGGTTTTCCTTCCATCCATCATGTGCCATGCATCATGAAGCATCAATAGAACTTCACAGTACGATTCAGAATTCACATTGTCACCTTTCTTCTTGAAATTGGTTAAAAGCACTCCTTGACAAACCTGTCAGCATAACCTTCCCTGCTGATGGCGTACCCTTGATTTTTTGGACACAAGGCGAAGAAGGAAGTTTCCATTGCATTGAAGCACGCTTTGATTCGAGCTGGTAGTGATGCACCCATGATTAACTAAAAGTTGTCACTTACCCGGTTTCCAGGAAATAACTATACTCCTGAATGTAGCCATTAAAGTGACCATAGGAAAGTGACAGCATAGGAACTCACAAATATGCTAGTCAGTCAACGGCGAGCTGATACGGTTAATCACCGTACACTGGTGGGTGTATTACAGAGGGCAGTAGAACACGTATGGGTATGCTTTTAGTAAATTGACGTTGACCCACCATGAACATCTGAAGTAGCTCACTTTAGTTGGTCAGTTCCCCGACACTGTCGGTTATCGCTTGGTTTCTGTATGATTCCGTCAGAACAATCTCTGCCATTCCTGTCAGATAAGTTATATAATTAGGTGCAGGTTAGAAGCTAAGAGTTGACATGTGGGATCTCCTGGGCTTGTCTGCCAGACTGGTGGCCATGTGTTCTAATTTCAATTGATTGGGATTTATTTTTAATTGAGCCGGGTTCCCAGATCCACCCTGCCAAAAATGGATACCGGTAAATCCCCATGAGAACTAAACGCGGCCGGAATGATAATGATCACATCATCAGTCCAATGCCTAATGATCTTTAAAATATGGAGAATGCACCACATACACAGTGCGCTTCAAGGCGAGTAAAAGAGTTCTTTAGTTTACTTTTTTGTAAGATCACTTGTTTGTAAGATCACTTGTTTGTAAGATCACTTGTTTGTAAGATCACTTGTTTGTAAGGTCACTTGCGCATGTCCAATAAGTAAATATATCAAATACATTTGATCAAAATCAAAAGCAAACCAATATCATACAAGTATATAAACCAACAACAAATGGTAGTGATGGCGAAATACAACACTGTCATAATGAAGTAGAAATGGCAAAATCTCAAACTAAATCACAATAAATTATTCTTCTTCTTCTTCTTCTTTCGTTCGCCTGAAATATGTTTATAACTGCAATGTTGTCTCTTGTTTGAATCACCCGTGTGTTGCCGGGGCCCATAAGTGAAGCAAAGAATAGCAACACTGCAGCCTACCACGCATGTCGTAAGAGGCGACTAAGGAGGCTTGATGGTTCCGTCACCCTGCTACTGAGTGAGTGCGTGGCGCGACACTGTGAGCTGTGAGTTTCGTGTAAAATGCTTTTGAATCTGCCCGAGGTTTTTTGGAACGTGACTGCATGTTCGGAGCGATGGCAGATGGCTATGTCCCAGAGTTGACCGGTTCTTGCCTTATGCAGAAATGCGTGGCTGCTGGGCTTCTGGTTGACTGCCACTGCCATCGACGATGAACTGCATTTCGTGGACTGTGTGGGTGAACATCTAGGAAACATCCTGTTGGGAAAATGACTGTCGATTCCATCAGAAATGAACTGGGTGTTTTGTGGGGGACTATTGTGTTGACATTCTGGCGGCGGCATTATGCACAGTGTATCTGTGCGGGCTGTTGTTTGGCCCCCAAATGGGGGTTTTCTAATTTCAATTGATTGGGATTTATTTTTAAAATTAAAAGCCCCCGGGTTTTTTTTTCCCAAAAAGGGAAATTTCCGGCCCCGGGGCCAAAAAATTTGGAAAAAAAAACCGGGAAAAAAAAAAAAAAAAAATTTTCCCCCCCCCCCCCCCCCCCCCCCCCCCCCCCCCCCCCCCCCCCCCCCCCCATGGGACACGGGCCCCGAGTTGACCTTCTTGCCATGCAAAAGGGTCTTTTTGGGATCCCACCCATACATGAAACGCTTTCGGGAGGTGGGTTTTTGGGAAACTTTTGGGGAAAATACTTGTTTGAAAGAACTTTTTTTTGGGGGATATTTTTGAATTTCCGGGTTTGAAGGTACTTGGGGGCTGTTGTTTTCAAACTTGTCTTTTCCCACCAATTCATACGGTTATACCCACAAAGGGGGAAATGGGGATACCTTGCTGGAATTTGGAATGCGACTAACTAACTAATACTCTTTTTTTTTTCGTCTTAAAAAATAAAAATAATTTCTTTATGAATTAACGGGAAAAATAAAAATAATATTAATTTTAGGGAAAAAATGAACAGGAAAAAATTTGAAGAAGGTTTATTAAAATTAGAGCGGGAAAAATTCTGATAAACTTTTAAAAATTCAATAAAAAGTCCCCGGTTCCCCTCTGAGATCTCTGCCCATACCAATTTTCGGGCCTCCCCCCCCCGGAAAAAACCCTTCCTTTATTGCTCTAAACCTCCATTTTTCCCAAAACATTTTTCTTTGCTGGTTTTTTCTGGCATTACTTTTTTTTTTTTTAAAATTTTTATTTTTTTTTTTTCATACCATTCTTTTCATAGAATTTTCTCGTTTCCCCAATCGGTTGGCGTTGGGGTTAAAGGGTGTGGGGTTAGTTTTAGGTTTCAATACTTTTTCCTAGTTGGATGTTATACATGGTTCCCGTCGCCGCTTCGGTACCCCGTGAGCGTAAAATTCCTTGGTGTTTTAACCCCTGTTGAATAACTTTTCTAACTGGAGGGGGTTGTAATTTGGTTTTTTCCCTTTCGGTTCAGAGAATGGACCCTAATGGGGAGCCCTTGCCTGAATTTGGAACCTCGACAACAAACTCAATACTTTCTCGTCCGAAATGGAGTATGCCCACCGTTTTGGGGCACCATATAGCTAGCTCCCTGTTTATATCATCTCTGACATTTATCATTATATTTTCGGCCTACAGGACAGACAGACAGACAGACAGACAATCAGACAGACAGGCAGACGGACGGACGGAAAGGCAAGCAGGCAGGTTTTATGGTTGGTTGGTTAGTTGATTGATTGATTGATTGATTGATTGATTGATTGATTGATTGATTGATTTACACACTCATATAAGATACAGACAAACAGTTCTTTGGTGATGTGATGAGATCATCGTGACAACTGGAAATATCAGTGGGAATAGAGGCAAAGGCAGATCAAGAGAAGTGATGCTGGATAGACTGAGGCATTGACATGGTAAAATATCATCAGCAGAGTTGAACCAGAACATCAAGGACAGAGATATGTGGAGAGACATGAACGCCTACGTCAGTTAACGGGGCACATGATGATGATGATGATGATGATGATGATGATGATGATGAAAATGATGTTGATGATGATGATGATGATGATGATGATGATAATGATGATGATGATGTCACATATTTGTTTAAAACACATTTTCTGGTGGACGATGGCAAGAAAGTCCAGTGTTTGGTCTACGTTTAGTTTACCGAGTCTTTGTTTAGCTTCTTTTGTATTCTATTTGAGCTAAAATTGCATCCGTCACTGTTCCTTTGTCCGATTTCATGGTTTTTTTTTTTCCACCGCACTTAGCGTGTGACCTTTTTAAGTCTCTCGTGTGCTACTCTCCTATTGTAATAGGATATAGTTTCATTACGCGTTCTAAATGTCCCACTAGCATGAGTATTGTCCGTCTCTACATATTGTTTTAAGCGATGTTTGTTTTGCTAGTTACTATTTGCTATCGATTTTCCTTCCACCAGTTACACTGCACTGTCAATTTTCGATGCATCTGTTACTCATTACAATTAATTTTCATTTCACCAGATACCATTTACTTTCGGTTGTGTTTAATCGTTTATCAGTTTCTACCGATTTTTGTTTCGTAAGTTATTTTTTATTACTAATTTAAGTTTCAGTTACAATATACTACCGAGTTTCGTTTCATCATCCTCATTATGTGCCATACCGGTAATCTTGGATGGTCATATTTCGCCATCTTACACGGTTCCCAGAGTCTTGGATCAGCTCTGTGTTCTTGTCTCGACCATGCCATGTGTTCAAAACACCCAGATAATTACTTCTTTGCCTTCCCCTTGTTCTTTTCCGCTCCAAGTTCTCTAGTTTACTTCTTCTTATAACGTGCAAAGAAATCATGACCGGTCTTATTTCTCTAATTCGTTTACGATTTTCATTTTGTTTTCTTGTAGGGCCTGCTCTTTGGTTTTTCTGTCTGTCTATTTTATTCTTTGTATTTTCCTCAGAAACACCATTTACACTGCCATTAGATGTTGTTCAGAAGTCTGCTCATTGTCCACGTTTCCATTCATACAAAAGTAAGGTTCTATGTAGCACCCCAACACTCTTTTTCTTGTTGAATTAAAAACTCTTTATTGGTCATAATATTTACCATCTTGCAAAAGGCAATCTTTGCCATTGCGATTTTTGTTCTAATCTCTTCAGGCATCTCCCATAGTGCCATAAATTTTTAATTTTTTCTTATTTTAATTTTTCGAACCTAGTTGTTCACTGTGTACAATAAGGTATCTAAAATGTTGCGGGGGCCTCGTTGTCTGCAATCAATACTGTTTCATGTGCATATATTTACTATTACTGATTTATATCCTCCCCTCCTCTCATGTCTTCTACATTTCTAATAATATTTTTTCCGTCTAGGGGAAAAAAGACTGGAGACGTTAGACAAGAGGTCAGCGGGGCCCAAATGATAGAAACGTTTGTTCACACATTCAGTGTGTGATGCTGAGGTAGGGGTTCAACCCCCACATCGATCAGTTGGACTAACATTTTGACTTCTCGTCCTTGACTTGGGGACGTAATTACAAGTACCTCAAAGTCGGGGTGGTTTCGCCTGATGTCGAGGGACACTGGTATTAGGGAAAGCTAATCCTCACGGAAAAAACAGTCCCGTGCTATTAGAAATTTGTACACGTGTTGGACTACGCTTAGTTCAAAGCGAGCAGCGTAAAAGAAAAAGGGAAAAAAACAAAGACTACTCAGTAGAACTATGAGTTACACGAGCTAGCACTGTGTGTATTTGTGTTGTAGATACTCATCGTGTCACCAGCAGTCAGTTGTCATCAGATGAAACTATGAGTTACACGAGCTAGCACTGTGTGTATTTGTGTTTAGATATTCATCGTGTCACCAGCAGTCAGTTGTCATCAATGAAAAATATGAGTTACACGAGCTAGCACTGTGTGTATTTGGTTGTAGATATTCATCGTGTCACCAGCAGTTTATTGTTTATCAGATGAAACTATGAGTTACACGAGCTAGCACTGTGTTATTTGGTGTAGATATTCATCGTGTCACCAGCAGTCAGTTTTCTCAATGAAAATATGAGTTACACGAGCTAGCACTGTGTGTATTTGTGTTGTAGATATTCATCGTGTCACCAGCAGTCAGTTTTCATCAATGAAAATATGAGTTCACGAGCTAGCACTGTGTGTATTTTTGTGTAGATACATCGTGTCACCAGCAGTCAGTTGTCATCAATAAAACTATAGTTACACGAGCTAGCACTGTGTGTATTTTTGTTGTAGATATATCGTGTCACCAGCAGTCAGTTGTCATCAAAACTATGAGTTACACGAGCTAGCCTGTGTGTATTTGTGTTGTAATATTCATCGTGTCACCAGCAGTCAGTTTTCATCAATGAACTATGAGTTACACGAGCTACACTGTGTTATTTGTGTTGAGATATCATCGTGTCACCAGCAGTCAGTTGTCATCAAAAATGAAAATAGAGTTGAGTTTGTAGTATACGAAAGTGGGCCTGACTTGAGACACACTGAAAAATGTGTGGGTAGATATTCATGGCCCGCCCGCCTTGGACCCCACAGGTAACTGAAGATACATGGACCCAACCAGGCTTTCTTTTAGTATGGGGCTATTGACCAATGACCGGGGCCTTTTGCTCCGCCTGGATCAAAAGTGATTCTGGTTCATTAAGAGTAGACAGTCCAAAATTTTTTCGCATGTATGAGAAGAAATGAATTGGAGAATTTTGAAACTGGTAAGTGAATGGAACAGACAAGAGGAAGACCTAGAAGAAATAAATGGATGGCTTGGCTTGTGGCATGGTCGAGACAGAAACACTGAGCTGATCCACGACTCTGGTGATCGAGTGAGATGGCAAACATTACCGCCCACGTTTCTGGGAAAGACACTGATGGATGGATGGATGAAGCTAAAACTGCCCATGTAACTAACAACTTGTGCATATCTTTATGTCAAGTCAATGCAGATCTGCCTTTCTATACCCCATTTTGCGGTTACAATGCCTTGTTTATTCACATTAGTTGTCAAGTTGGACTTCGCTGACGAAATCCAGCCCCTCCATCTTCACGAAATTAAATGCAACATAAACGAAACACACTTTTTAAGAGATCTGCAATTAGGTCTAACATTTCGTAGGGAAAAAATAAAGATGATGAGAATAAATTAAACAAATGGTAACCGATCTTTCTGGGGGAAACATTGCTTCACAGGGTGGGATCAGACATCTAATTAGGGAGCAATGTTGACAAGATGGAGAAGAGAACTTCAACAGATGTTAAAATAAAAATATAAAAGGCGAGAGAAGTTTTCATAGCACTAGAAAGCGTGTGGGGGTCACAAGCATGTCAACCCCGGGGTCAAGCCTAGGGTACTTCAGCTCACGTTAAACCAGTACTTGTGTGGGTCACAAACGTGGGTGCGACTGGCTCAATACTAATAAACAAGAATTCATCAACTGGATTTGCCCGTGACATTCGACAAGAGCAGGTCAAGGCGGTCGCGTTGTAGAATCTGTGTTTGGGGTTTTGTTTTAGCCTTCGCATATTCCACCCCCTATATATGAGGTATTTTGTTTTAAATTTTGTTTAGTCGACGAGTCAACATCACGACACACGGGTGTAACCCATAAGGGGTCCCTTCTACTCCCCAAATCAAGCCTGAGTCAGGAGAATCTAAAGCGCAGTGCACGCCCGGGAGGATCCGACATACTTTTGGGGAGATTTTTAACTCGAAAATTCCCGGGGGGCGCTGTTAGGGCGGTTTTTTTTCCATTTCCAAATGCCAAGGATTTTTTACGTGCGCAACAATACACACGAGCTCCGATCTCACTACCAGAGACCAGGGGAAATTGTGTTTCTAGAAGTCCACGTGAAAAAAAATCCCCGGGTCTCCCCGGGGGTTGAACCCGGGACCTCCAGCATTCGAGGCGGGCACCGTGATATATGAGGTAGTGTGGCCAGCTATTTTTCCCCCACCCCTTCCCTTTCCCCTGAATATCTGTGTGTAATCTGGTACCTATGTTTTCGAGGCTGGGTCCATTCTAGAGCCGAGCTGGTCCACAAAGATTCCAGTCTGCTGGTGATTGAACCTGACCCCCCGTCTTGACAAGCAAGCGCACTAACCCCTAGACCAGCTCGGCTCCCGTATGGTATGATAGAACCGATCATGCTGAGCTGGGGCGAGAAAAGGGTAGACACCAGCGACTCGAGGCTGAGCGATACATGCTGGCGCTGACTAGGACACATTGAGAATACCTTTCTCTAGAACAGTGGTTCTCAACCGGGGGGGAATTTTCCCCCCAAGGGGGGGGGGGGGGGGGGAGGGTTTTGGGTTTTGTTGGGGGGGGGGGGGGGGGGTTAAGATTATTTCAAGATTGCGTTAATACAAGAACCGATTACTTGATATTGTTTTTCCCTTCATACTTACGTTAGTACGTCTTACCCTTCTAAAATTCAAATTTTTAAAGTAAGTAGACCCACAAATCAAAGTTTTTTGTGGGCATCTAGACTTGTTTAATATGTGCTATTAAAATTTTGCTTCCATTATTACGTATACTGTGTAGGGGGCGGGCGGATTTTTAGGTAGGAAATACGAAAGGGGGAATGGACGTTCTGAAAATATGGTGAAGGGGGCACGGGCAAATTTTTAGGTAGGAAATACGAAAGGGGGGGGAGGGGAGTGACGTTCTGAAAATATGGTGAAGGAGGGCACCGGGGGTTCCCCCCAAAAAAGGTTGGGGGGAACAGTGTTTGGTCTACGTTTAGTTTACCTAGTCTCTGTTTAGCTTCTTTTGTATTCTATTTGAGCTAAAATTGCATCCGTCACTGTTCCTTTGTCCGTCTTCATGGTTTTTTCTTTCCTCCGCACTTAGCGTGTGACCTTTTTAAGTCTCTCGTGTGCTACTCTCCTATTGTAATAGGATATAGTTTCATTACGCGTTCTAAATTTCCCACTAGCATGATTATTGTCCGTCTCTACATATTGTTTTAAGGGTTGTTTTTTTGCTAGTTACTCTTTGCAATCAATTTTCCTTCTACCAGTTACACTGTAATGTCAATTTTCGATGCATCAGTTACTCATTACAATTAATTTTCATTTCACCAGATTCCATTTACTTTCGGTTTTGTTTAATCGTTTACCAGTTTCTACCGATTTTCGTTTCGTAAGTTATTTTTTATTTCTAATTTGCGTTTCAGTTACAATATACTACCGAGTTTCGTTTCATCATCCTCATTATGTGCCATGCCGGTAATCTTGAGTGGTCATATTTCGCCATCTTACACGATTCCCAGAGTCGTGGATCGGTTCTGTGGTTTTGTCCCGACCATATCATGTGTTCAAGACACCCAGATAATTACTTCTTTGCCTTCCCCTTGTTCTTTTCCGCTCCAAGTTCTCTAGTTTACTTCTTCTTATAACGTGCCCAAGCAATCATGAGCGGTCTTATTTCTCTAATTCGTTTACGATTTTCATTTTGTTTTCTTGTAGGGCCTGCTCTTTGGTTTTTCTGTCTGTCTATTTTATTCTGTGTATATCCCTCAGAAACACCATTTACACTGCCATTAGATGTTGTTCAGCAAGTCTGCTCATTGTTCACGTTTCACATTCATACAAAAGTATAGGTTCTATGTAGCACCCCAACACTCTTTTTCTTGTTGAGATTAACATCTCTTTATTGGTCATAATATTTACCATCTTGCAAAAGGCAATCTTTGCCATTGCGATTTTTGTTCTAATCTCTTCACGGCATCTCCCATCAGATGCCATCAGACTGTTCCGAGATAGTTGTACCGATTCACTTATGTGTTTTCTTATAATTTAATTCGAACCCTAGTTGTTCACTGTGTACAATAAGCGTATCTACTAAATGTTGCAGGTCCTGCTCGTTGTCTGCAATCAATACTGTTTCATGTGCATATATTTACTATTACTGATTTCATATCCTCCCACTCCTCTCATGTCTTCTACATTTCTAATAATATTTTTTCCGTCTAGGGAAGAAAGACCTGGAGACGTTAGACAAGAGGTCAGCGTGGCCGAAATGATAGGAGCGTTTGTTCTTACACATTCAGTGTGCTGATGCTGAGGTAGAGGTTTCAACCCCTACATCGATCAGTTGGACTAACATTTTGACTTCTCGTCCTTGACTTGGGGACGTAAATTACAAGTACCTCAGAAGTCGGAGTGGTTTCGCCTGATGTCGAGGGACACTGGTATTTAGGGAAAGCTAATCCTCACGGAAAATGCAGTCCAGTGCTATTAGAATTAGTAGCACGTGTATGGACTACGCTTAAGTTCAAAGCGAGCCAGCGTAAAAGAAAGGAAAAAGACAAAAGACATACTCAGATAGAACTATGAGTTACACGAGCTAGCACTGTGTGTATTTGTGTTGTAGATACTCATCGTGTCACCAGCAGTCAGTTGTCATCAGATGAAACTATGAGTTACACGAGCTAGCACTGTGTGTATTTGTGTTGTAGATATTCATCGTGTCACCAGCAGTCAGTTGTCATCATATAGAACTATGAGTTACACGAGCTAGCACTGTGTGTATTTGTGTTGTAGATATTCATCGTGTCACCAGCAGTCAGTTGTCATCAGATGAAACTATGAGTTACACGAGCTAGCACTGTGTTTATTTGTGTTGTAGATATTCATCGTGTCACCAGCAGTCAGTTGTCATCATATAGAACTATGAGTTACACGAGCTAGCACTGTGTGTATTTGTGTTGTAGATATTCATCGTGTCACCAGCAGTCAGCTGTCATCATATAGAACTATGAGTTACACGAGCTAGCACTGTGTGTATTTGTGTTGTAGATATTCATCGTGTCACCAGCAGTCAGTTGTCATCATATAGAACTATGAGTTACACGAGCTAGCACTGTGTGTATTTGTGTTGTAGATATTCATCGTGTCACCAGCAGTCAGTTGTCATCATATAGAACTATGAGTTACACGAGCTAGCACTGTGTGTATTTGTGTTGTAGATATTCATCGTGTCACCAGCAGTCAGCTGTCATCATATAGAACTATGAGTTACACGAGCTAGCACTGTGTGTATTTGTGTTGTAGATATTCATCGTGTCACCAGCAGTCAGTTGTCATCATATAGAACTATGAGTTACACGAGCTAGCACTGTGTGTATTTGTGTTGTAGATATTCATCGTGTCACCAGCAGTCAGTTGTCATCATATAGAACTATGAGTTACACGAGCTAGCACTGTGTGTATTTGTGTTGTAGATATTCATCGTGTCACCAGCAGTCAGCTGTCATCATATAGAACTATGAGCTACACGAGCTAGCACTGTGTTTATTTGTGCTGTAGATATTCATCGTGTCACCAGCAGTCAGTTGTCATCAGATGAAACTATGAGTTGACGTCTTGTAGTATGACGAAGTGGGCCTGACTTGAGCACACACTGAAACATGTGTGGCGTAGATACTTGCATGAGCCGCGCCTTGGACCTCACAGGTAGACTGAAGATGACATGGACCCAACCAGGCTTTCATATTATAGTATGGGGCTATTGACCAATGATCCGAGAGGCCTTGTTGCTCCGTTCACTGGATCAACAGTGATTCTGGTATCAAATGAAGACGTAGACAGTCAAAATTTTTTCGGCATGTTATGAGAAGAAATGAATTGGAGAACTTGGTGACAACTGGTAAGATCGAAGGGAACAGACCAAGAGGAAGACCTAGAAGTAAATAAATGGATGGCTTGGCCTTGTGGCATGGTCGAGACAGAAACACTGAGCTGATCCACGACTCTGGTGATCGAGTGAGATGGCAAAACATGACCGCCCACGCTTACTGGAATGACACATGATGGATGGATGGATGAAGCTAAAACTGCCCATGTAACTAACAACTTGTGCATATCTTTATGTCAAGTCAATGCAGATCTGCCTTTCTATACCCGATTTTGCGGTTACAATGCCTTGTTTATTCTACATTAGTTGTCAAGTTGGACTTCGCTGACGATACTCCAGCCCCTCCATCTTCACGAAATTAAATGCAACATAAACGAAACACACTTTATAAGAGATCTCAGCAATTAGGTCTAACATTTCGTAGGGAAAAGATAAAGATGATGAGAATAAATTAAGCAAATGGTAACCGATCTTTCTGGGTGAAACATTTGCTTCACAGGGTGGGATCAGACATCTAATTAGGCAGCAATGTTGACACTAGATGGAGAAGAGAACTTCAACAGATGTTAAAATAAGAATATAAAAGGCGAGAGAAGTTTTCATAGCACTAGAAAGCGTGTGGGAGTCACAAGCATGTCAACCCGGCGTCAAGCCTAGGGTACTTCACGCTCACGTTAAACCAGTACTTGTGTGTGGGTCACAAACGTGGGCTGCGACTGGCTCAATGACTAATAAACAAGACATTCATCAACTGGTATTTGCCCGTGACATGTCGACAAGAGCAGGTCAAGGCGGTCGCGTTGTAGAATCTGTGTTTGGGGTGTTCTGTTTGAGCCTTCGCATATTCCAGCCCACTATATATGAGGTAGTTTAGTTTAATTTAGTTTAGTCGACGAGTCAACATCACGACACACGGGTGTAACCCATAAGTGCTCCGTTCTACTCCCAACTCAAGCCTGAGTCAGGAGAATCTAAAGCGCAGTGCACGCCCGGCGAGGATCCTGACATACTTTGGGTAGATTTTTAACTCGAAAATGTGCCCGGGGAGCGCTGTTAGGGCGGTCTTTTTTCCATTTCCAACTGCCAAGGGATTTTTTACGTGCGCAACAATACACACGAGCGTCCGATCTCACTACCAGAGACCAGGGGAAATTGTGTTTCTAGAAGTCCACGTGAAAAAAAATCCCGGCTCTCACCGGGGCTTGAACCCGGGACCTCCAGCATTCGAGGCGGGCACCGTGATATATGAGGTAGTGTGGCCAGCTATTTTTCCCAACACCGTTCCTTCCCATGAATATCTGTGTGTAATCTGGTACCTATGTTTACGAGGCTGGGTCCATTCTAGAGCCGAGCTGGTCCACAAAGATATCCAGTCTGCTGGTGATTGAACCTTGACCACCGTCTTGACAAGCAAGCGCACTAACCACTAGACCAGCTCGGCTCCTGTACTGGTATGATAGAACCGATCATGCTGAGCTGGGGCAGAGAACAGGATAGACACCAGCGACTCGAGGGCTGAGCGATACATGCTGGCGCTGACTAGGACACATTGAGAATACCTTTCTCTAGAACAGTGGTTCTCAACCGGTGGGGAATTTCCCCCAAGGGGGGGGGGGGGGGGGGGGGAGGGAAATTTAGGGTTTTCGTGTGGGGGGGGGGGGGGGGGGGTTAAGATTATTTCAAGATTGCGTTAATACAAGAACCGATTACTTGATATTGTTTTTCCCTTCATACTCTACGTTACTGTACGTCTTACCCTTCTAAAATTCAATTTATAAAGTAAGTAGACCCACAAATCAAGTTTTATGTGGACATCTAGACTTGTTTTAATATGTGCTATTAAATTTAGCTTCCATTATTACGTATACTGTGTAGGGGCGGGGGAGGGATTTTTAGGGTAGGAAATACGAAAGGGGGAATGACATTCTGAAAATAAGGTGAAGGGGGGCACGGGCCAAATTTTTAGGTAGGAAATACGAAAGGGGGGGGGGGGAGTGACGTTCTGAAAATATGGTGAAGGAGGGCACGGGTCCAAAAAGGTTGAGAACCATTGCTCTAGAACCCACAAAGGCAGCGAAACAGAAGATCTAAAACACACGGAGAGGAGAACTGTGAGGATGTCATGATTTGGGGGGGGGGGGGGGGGGAGGGCAGTGGGTAGGAAAAGATAGGGGGCTTGGCGTGAGTTTGTTGGGGACAATGTTCCAGGGCTTGGCGTGAGTTTGTTGGGGGACAATGTTCCAAGGCTTGGCGTGAGTTTGTTGGGGGACAATGTTCCAGGGCTTGACATGATTTTGTTGGTGTACAATGTTCTAGGGCTTGGCGTGAGTTTGTAGGGGGACAGTGTTCCAGGGCTTGGCGTGAGATTGTTGGGGGACAATGTTCCAGGGCTTGGCGTGAGTTTGTTGGGGGACAATGTTCCAGGGCTTGGCGTGAGTTTGTTGGGGAACAATGTTCCAGGGCTTACATGATTTTGTTGGTGGACAATGTTCTAGGGCTTGGCGTGAGTTTGTTCTGGGACAGTGTTCCAGGGCTTGTCGTGAGTTTGTAGGGGGACAGTGTTCCAGGGCTTGGCGTGAGATTGTTGGGGGACAATGTTCCAGGGTTTGGCGTGAGTTTGTTTGGGGGACATTATTCCAGGGCGTGGCGTGCGTTTGTTGGGGAACATTGTTCCATGGCTTGGTGTGAGTTTGTTGGGTGACAATATTCCATTGAGAGATGATGGAAAGAAACAGAAACATTTTTTTTTGGCATTTTGTAACGTCGTATCCGTTGTTATGCTACTCATATAGTTCAAATATAGCTGCGAATGTACCCAAGAATCAGCCATGACTGCCCAATCGACAGCAAAGATGCCTTCTCTGAGTGTATCGTGTTTATATGGTTTTGTTGTATGGTCAATGTATATGATAAAAAGCAGGTGAGATAGTGCACACCACCTCCTTACCCGGATTGGATCTCAAACACTTCTGGGGCTCCTATATTTGATCCAATTGTACACTGGCTGTGGACATACAGACGTCTCTATAGGTTGACCAAATGTTGACTCAGGCTGTAGTGTTTTAATAGCCTCCATAGTTGTTGTCTGTGATCCGGATCAAAAGCCTTCTGTGGATCATCGCATGCAGCATGCAGAGCTTGCGTGTAACTTGTCGTGTATTTACTGATCACATTTTAGAAACCTGAAGACCTCTCTCTCGGACTGCTAGACATCCGACTATAGGCTATGTCTATTTGCCTTGCCATTGAGAATCCTTTATAGGCGATTTACCCAGTGTAATCAGTGAATATTTACTACATACACAGCCACAATGATCTACCACAGACACACTAGTTTGCATGCCATTTGTGCAGGAGGAGTATTAAGTCTAGAACTGGTTTTTCTCCCTCAGTCAAGGGTGACATGCAGGATTATAGCCCCAAGTGTCCTGTGTACAGACAGATATTCCTACTGATCTAGTCTTGTCTGTTTATTATAGACGTATTTCTTCGTCTAGTTGTCTCACTGGTCCGGTTTGGTTAATGATCACTTTCCTTGCTCACAGAACATCCCATAGGTGGTCCAGTCTCCTCCTCTAGGTGCTCTAGTCCTCCTCCCATAGATGACACAATGTCAATCTCTGCACAGTGCACGAACTCCGTCGCCGGGTCAGGATTCAGGTGTGTGCATACCAGAATCCCACCTTTTATTCTATGTGGGGATTAGGTATTCTAGTTATAAAATGAAGCGGTTAAGAAATAATAATGAAGATATAACCCGAGGTACTGTATATATATATATATATATATATATATATATATATATATATATATATATATATATATATATATATATATATATATATATATATATATATATATATATATATATATACAGTACCTCGGGTTACGAAGATAATTCGTCCCAGAACTCGGTTCTTAATCCGAAAACGTTCGTCGTAACCCGAAACATTGAAATCAATTAAATAAAGACAATCTGTTTCAAGATGAAAGAATCGTTCTTTTTTTATTAACAACCGGTCGTTTACCTGACAAAACGCAAAGAATACGTGTAATTCACGTTTTAAGTAAAGAGAAAGAAAACAACCAAACGAATTAAATGTAAACTAAAATGAGATTTAGTCCATCTTTATTACTAAGAAAACGATCATGGGAAATTTGTCACTTTCTTTGTTATTCTGAATCATTAGTTTCAAGAGTATCTTGTCGCTGTTACTGGGCAGCCTACTGGGAATTTTTCTGCACCAAGAAACTATCAATGGAAATATGTCGCTTCCTTCGTGTGAGAATCTTTCTGAAGTGGGCCATTGTGTTATCATTCATCACATATAGGGGCATAGGGCTTGTTAGCAATAAGTTTGTTTGAATGATGGTTCACAATGAAGTCTTCGACGTCTGCCCACTTGCTGCAAATTTCTTAATCCTGGCAGTTGAAACGGTCACTGGCTCCTCATCATCGGATGACTGCTCCTCCTTTAATGTCTTTAGCTGTTCATTCTGAAGATCAACAAGCTCATCTGTAGCACTGTTTGTACTGTACGCGATCGTTTGTCTTCAACGTTACACCTTAATGACCTTGCTATCTCTCGCTCGTCTTCGTTCGTAACCCGTGGCACTGTTCGTTACCCGAGGCATGAAATTCTCGAAGTTATTGTTCGTAACCTGAATTGTTCGGGACCAGAGGCGTTCGTAACCCACGTCAACCAGAGAGACGAATGGAGACGGATTGTATCTGCAGCAAAGAACCTCAATGGCTCGGAACGCTGAAGAATAATATATATATATATATTCCAATTCCAATTTTTCAAAAAAAAAATTCCAAATTCGGTCTAGTCTAACCTGCTTCGTCAGCGGTGGTTATTGTTGAGAGCCGTAGTTGTGTGGATTGTTAATCCTAATTCCTACTAGTTTTATTGGTTCCGCTCTGTTCGTCGGATAGATATATGTTTTGTGCTGGTCCTGGTAAAGACCGGTCCTTGATTGGGCCTACTGGGGCCCGCATTCTCTCGTTTCTTGGCTTTTTTTCTGTTAGCACTGCTACGTGCTTGCCGTTTCGTGTGTTATTCTCATCGGGGCTAGTCCCGGTCATGTCCAGTCCTCATAAGGACTCGTTGTAGGCAAGGGCAGAGCATTCAAATGCAAGTCTCAAGTTGTCCCTCCGGTCAGCTGCCCGAACTCCTTTACGTTTATGATTTGGCGGTTTTCTTCATCGCATGTGGGTGCTGGTTTGGCAGCAAGATGACCAGGTCTCCCTGTCCTCCCAGCTCAGGTGCTCTACCGGAGGAGCCAACCCACCTTTCTGCCATTCACCCCGCCAGTTTTTTTTGTTTTTTTTTAATATAAATTTTTTTTTTTAATTTAAACATATATAAACATGCACAAATACAAACAAACACATATATACATATACACAGAGTAGGGAGGTTATACGGTCTTCCCTGTTCTGCATAGGAACTGTCTGACCAGTCGCTGTGTTTCCAGGTTGCTGTTTATGTGCAAGCACTCCGCCATTGTCATTGGGTTTCCAGTTTTGACGGACGAAGTGGTCTCTCAGGTCCCTTCGCTCTCTATTGTACTTGTCGCATACTAGTAAGTAGTGTTCGATGGTGTTGTTTTCTCGGCACTCTCAGCAGTATGGGTTTTCTCTTGTGTCTTTCCAATTGCCTAGTCTGATTCTCCACAGCTGTCTGTTTGCCGGTGCTTACATGTTGGTCTTGACTTGTGGCTTGTATCTGGATTCATCCAATACTTGGTAGGCATGACCAAGGTTATCGCTGTCTCGCCACTGTTGCCTCCATTCCTTGAGAATGTAGTTTGTGACTATATTATTCCCTTCTACTTTCCCTTCTACTTTATATATATATATATATATATATATATATATATATATATATATATATATATATATATATATATATATATATATATATATATATAATTGTTCTTGTGTTGCTGAACATGAAACATCACATAAACTAAACATAAAACATCACATAAACTAAACATAAAACATCACATAAACTAAACATAAAACAGCACATAAACTACACATAAAACATCACATAAACTAAACATAAAAGACACGTAAGCAACAGATGATAGTCTGTTTAATCATTAAAACTAGTCACCCCCATCCCCATACCCACCAGTCCTGACACCGACTACTTCAGAATGCTCAGCACCTGTGGTTGTCGCCTCAAACACATCTCGTTTGTCCTGCCGTGAGTATTTAAGTTGACCCGCCGAGATTTCTTAATTGTCCCGACGTGATTTCTCATTTATCCTGAGTTGATTTCTCATTTGTTCTGAGGTGATTTCTTAATTGTCCTGATACGATTTTTTATTTGTCCCATTGTGATTTCTTAGTTGTTCAGGCGTGATTTCTCTGTTGTCCCGGCATGATGTTCAGTTTGTCCCAGCTTGGTTTCTCAAAAAGCTCACAAACATGACAAAAGTCCACGGGACTGAAGTAAATATTACTTAGGGGGCATATCAAGAGACAGCTCATCGTTAACGAATGTGCTGAAGGGAAAACTGGAAGAGTTGCGTACAAGTAAATTTTACTTAGGGGGCATATCAAGAGACAGCTCATCGTTAACGAATGTGCTGAAGGGAAAATTGGAAGAGTTGCGTACAAGAGCAAGCCAAAGTTATATGAGTTTAGTTGAGTTGGATCAAGAAGCGTCATCCAGTTTAAACATTTCCTAGCTCTCTTCTTCTTCATCACCCACAACCAGCAAAGAGTTCCAATGCTAATGGTACCAGTTGCAATCTGATTATTTGCCCGTCTGGTCTATCCTCGGAGAACTGAGTGTCGGCATGATTCTCTCCAAGCTATGATGGTGTTTCTGTACGTCGACAACATAGATGCGATCCAATGCTACATGTGGGTAGACATCATCAAGAGATGAACTGGGAGATACGATCCAATGCTACATGTGGGTAGACATCAAGAGATGAACTGGGAGATACGATCCAATGCTACATGTGGGTAGACATCATCAAGAGATGAACTGGGAGATACGATCCAATGCTACACGTGGGTAGACAACATCAAGAGATGAACTGCGAAATACGATCCAATGCTACATGTGGGTAGACATCATCAAGAGATGAACTGGGAGATACGATCCAATGCTATATATGGATAGACAACATCAAGAGATAAACTGAGAGATACGACTCAATGCTATATATAGGTAGGCAACATCAAGAGATGAACTGGTAGTTACGATCCAATGCTACGTATGGGTAGACAGCATCAAGAGATGAACTGGGAGATACGATCCAATGCTATATATGGGTAGACAGCATCAAGAGATGAACTGGGAGATACGATCCAATGCTATATATGGGTAGACAGCATCAAGAGATGAACTGGGAGATACGATCCAATGCTACATATGGGTAGGCAGCATCAAGAGATGAACTGGGAGATACGATCCAATGCTATATATGAGTATACAGCATCAAGAGATGAACTGGTAGTTACGATCCAATGCTACATATGGGTAGACAGCATCAAGAGATGAACTGGGAGATACGATCCAATGCTATATATGGGTAGACAGCATCAAGAGATGAACTGGGAGATAAGACCCAATGCTATATATGGGTAGACATCATCAAGAGATGAACTGGGAGACGCCTGTGTGAGTTCAGCTTGAAAACGTGAGACAGCGGGTATTCTTACTGCCGATCTTCTACGTGAAGCTGGCGTGTAGCTAGGTGGGTTAATCAATCCACATTAGCATTTGGGGGGGGGGGGGGGGGGGGGTGTAATGTCACGGCTACTAGAACCCGTAGCTATAGATGACAGTATGGGCGGAGTTCAATGTCTACAGGTACCAGTAATCTCATGGCCGATTCCGCTATAGTAGACATGTGTTGTGTTCCACCTGCACTTATTCTTGGTCAGGGCACAACTAGATGAGATGACCATTTCTATTCATCTGGATCCTTCTTTCACAGATATTTTACATACATTTATGATTATCCGATTCCTATTTAACGAAGCTGCATCAACCTCACTGGGGAAACCAATTCTGCAGCTGCTAAAGCAGAAATGGCCAAAAGTTCTTTCAAAGGCATGAAATCAGTATTAACATTTAGAGAGGTTAACAACGCATTAAACATGAGAATTGTCAAATGTTACGTATTCTCAACACAACTGCATGGCACAAAAGTCCGGGCATTTACCAAGCAATTAGATTGTCGAACAGAGGCCCTGGAGATGTGGATATACAGAAGAATATGTCGTATTTCAAGGAAACAAAAACAATAAAATACAGAGGTTCGAGAAAAACTGGGAATTAAAAGAGAGTTGATGACAGAAATAAATAAAAAAAGAGGCAAGTGAAATATTTTGGCTACGTTAAAAGACATAACACTCTTATAAAAACCATACTGGAGGGCAAGGTTGATGGTAAGTGATCAAGAGGTAGACAACGATACAAGTGGGAAGATAACATCAAGAGATGGACGAACATAGATCGGACAGAATGTACAGTCAGGGCGAGAGACAGACTGTGTTGGAGATCCATTGCAGCCAATCTTCAGTGTGGAGACGACACCTGATCGATTGATTAATCTCCAACCAGTGAGTTTGCTAACATACACTCCACCACTATGACACCACAGCTGGGGGAACCAATTCTGCAGCTGCTGAAGATGGATCCCCAACCAGTGTGTTTGCCAACATACACTCCACCACCCTGCCACCACGGCTGAGTTAATCAATACAAATTAGACATCGTATATGTTTCTAAAAGTGGCAGTTGAGTCAAATATTTCTGGCGTGGGCACTTGTCTCATCCCTTTTTACTACGATCTCGATCCGAGCTATTATAATGTCAGCCTAAAATGTTGTCCCGATAGGCCAAGTTATTATTTGCTCCATGGCGGTGTGCAAACAGTGACACAGGAGATGGCGTTTGGGTCTCTGGCAAGGGACACGATTAAGCGTCAAATGCCCTAGATCCGGCGAAGATGGTGTTAAACTAAAACGTTCTCCAAACGCGCACGCAAGAACGCTCTTAACTATTTAAATACTTCGTATAGGTTAGACAAGAGCAACCCCTCTGTTCACGTTACCAGTGTGCCTTATTTCTGACAGTTTCTCAATGCTGCACGGTCTATGGGAATAGTGTAATATCTGTTCGTTGTATATAATACGACTGGTGTCTACTCTGTGCTACTAATATTACTGCTGTGTTATTGTGTTCGTATCACAAATGTTCATTATAGAACATAAGGATTGTTAACTGCAGCTTTACACCTAGGTGGTTTAACACACAGTAGAAAAATCAAATATAATTATTTAGCGTGGATATTTTCAAACTAACAACAGTAGTCCTTGATGATATTGATAATCTTAATACCCAAATAGAAACATCGTTGCCTAGTGCGATAACTTGTGTGTTCGGGGAATCCCTACAGAGTGTCGGTGTCAGTGTAGTTTAAATGATTGTCATATCTATTAATTCCACCCTAAACCATTACTTTAACATCTGTTCACTACTTGTTTACTTGCTGTGTGCTTCAAGAACGACAAGATGAAACCAGATTCGTTTGTAATCGCTAGTTTTCTTCTGTGTCTGATTCTACCTTTCTCGGAAGGTACGTAATACAAAACGTAATGTCATGTTTTCAGTGAGAATGTTTACTTAACATTGTAAACTTTGTTTGCTTTATGGTTTATTGCTTTCATAATTTCCTTAAGGGAACTTCCGTGTGTTGTTGAGAGGAGGTTTCGTGTTAGAACAACCTGTTGTTTGTCCATCAAGAATGATGATTACCATTCATTTCATTCAGTGGGGTTGAAAGTATGGAGCCGTGAGTTCTAAGATGGCTGATAAGGCCTATTTTGGCTCGAAATGTTTTTTGACAATGTGGGCAAAGAATGCTTGACGTTCCAGGAGGAGGATCTCCTGCAGCCTCTATTGCATGCCTTAGTGTAGCATTTCATTATACAGATAAACAGGGCTCTAATCATGTAGACAAAGCTCACCCGTACAAAATGGGCGAACGACATAACACATCATTGAAGTATATGATATCTCACGGCAAGATATCACCTTGGAGTCGACAATATCGTCAGCTAGAGACAGATACACAGTTCATGAGAAAATACTGTACTGTCGTAGCAATATGAAATAGCAGCGTTAGTTAAGCAGTCTTGTAAATTGAGCTGTCTTGTCTATTGTGTGTTCATGCTTCACTGCGGTACACAGATCTGTAACTAACCGGTTGCTGTAGCAACGGGACGCCAATGCCATGGTGGCTGATCACTATGAATGTTATCTAAGACGATCTTGATGGAGCAAAGCAGACAAAAGGATATTTAAATAAAGAGATAGATAGTTCATGGTAGACAGCACTGCCCACAAATAAGAGTAGACAACACTGTCCACAAATAAGAGTAGACAACACTGTCCACAGATAAGAGTAGACAATACAGTCCACAGATAAGAGTAGACAATACAGTCCACAGATAAGAGTAGATAACACTGTCCACAGATAAGAGTAGACAATACTATCCACAGATAAGAGTAAACAACACTGTCCACAGATAAGAGTAGACAATACAGTCCACAGATAAGAGTAGATAACACTGTCCACAGATAAGAGTAAACAATAATGTCCACAGATAAGAGTATACAATACTGTCCACAGATAAGAGTAAAATACTGTCCACAGATATGATTAGACAATACTGTCCACAGATAAAGAGTAGATAATAGTGTCCACAAATAAGAGTAGACAATATTGTCCACAAATAAGAGTAGACAATACTGTCCACAAATAAGAGTAGACAATATTGTCCACAGATTAAGAGTAGACAATACTGTCCACAAATAAGAGTAGACAATATTGTCCACAGATAAAGAGTAGACAACACTGTCCACAAATAAGAGTAGACAATACTGTCCACAAATAAGAGTAGACAATACTGTCCACAAATAAGAGTAGACAATACTGTCCACAAATAAGAGTAGACAATATTGTCCACAGATAAAGAGTAGACAATACTGTCCACAAATAAGAGTAGACAACACTGTCCACAGATAAGAGTAGACAATACTGTCCACAAATAAGAGTAGACAATATTGTCCACAGATAAAGAGTAGACAATACTGTCCACAAATAAGAGTAGACAACACTGTCCACAGATAAGAGTAGACAATACTGTCCACAAATAAGAGTAGACAATACTGTCCACAAATAAGAGTAGACAATATGTCCACAAATAAGAGTAGACAAAACTGTCCACAAATAAGAGTAGACAATACTGTCCACAGATAAGAGTAGACAATACTGTCCACAAATAAGAGTAGACAATACTGTCCACAAATAAGAGTAGACAATATTGTCCACAAATAAGAGTAGACAAAACTGTCCACAAATAAGAGTAGACAATACTGTCCACAAATAAGAGTAGACAATAATGTCCACAAATAAGAGTAGACAATATTGTCCACAGATAAAGAGTAGACAATACTGTCCACAAATAAGAGTAGACAATATTGTCCACAAATAAGAGTAGACAATACTGTCCACAAATAAGAGTAGACAATATTTTCCACAAATAAGAGTAGACAATATTGTCCACAAATAAGAATAGACAATACTGTCCACAAATAAGAGTAGACAATACTGTCCACAAATAAGAGTAGACAATATTGTCCACAAATAAGTAGAACAATATTGTCCACAGATAAAGAGTAGACAATACTGTCCACAAATAAAGAGTAGACAATATTGTCCACAAATAAGAGTAGACAATACTGTCCACAAATAAGAGTAGACATTACTGTCCACAAATAAGAGTAGACAATACTGTGCACCGATAAGAGTAGACTATACTGTCCACCGATAAGAGTAGACATTACTGTCCACATAAAAGACTACTCTATAGACAGACAACACACCTCTATGCCACACCTGCTCTATAGGCAGACACCGTATCTCTATCTCCATCCTGCTCTATAGACAGACAATCCACATTTGGTTTATAGACAGACACTATATCTCTATGCCAATCCTGCTCTGTATACAGACACTCCACATCTGCTCCATAGACAGACACTGTATCTCTTTGAGAGTCCTGCTCTATAGGCAGACACTCCACATCTGCTCTATAGACAGACGTGTTAATCCTGCTCTCTAGACAGACATCATGCCTCTATGCTACACCTACTCTATAGATAGATACCATGCCTTTATGAGACTGTTTTCTCAAGAGAGAGAGAGAGAGAGAGAGAGAGAGAGAAAGAGAGAGAGACCATAACTCCATCGTTCCTTCTATTACAAAAAAACACAACATATCTCTATACCACTGTTGTCCCTAAAGAAAAACACCATACCTCTATACCACTATCGTCCCTAAAGAAAGACACCATACCTCTATACCACTATTGACCCTAAAGAAATACACCATACCTCTATACCCACTATTGTCCCTAAAGAAAGACACCATACCTCTATATCACTATTGTCCCTAAGAAAGACACCATACCTCTATATCACTATTGTCCCTAAAGAAAGACACCATACCTCTATACCACTATTGTCCCTGAAGAAAAACATCATACCTCTATACCACTGTTATCTCTACAGAAATACACAAATTCCTCTATCCCACTGTTGTCTCTAAAGAAATACGCCCATTCCTCTATACCACTGTTGTCCCTCACGAAAGACACGATACCTCTATACCACTGTTGTACCTAAAGAACGACACCATAACTCTATACCATTGTTGTCCCTAAAGAAAGACACCATACTTCTATACCACTATTGTCCCTAAAGAAAGACACCATACCTCTGTACCATTGTTGTCCCTAAAGAAAGACACCATACCTCTATACCATTGTTGTCCCTACAGAAAGACACCATACATCTATACCATTGTTGTCCCTACAGAAAGACACCATACCTCTATACACTGTTGTCCCTATAGAAAAACACCATACCTCTACACGACTGTTCTTTCTAAAGAAAGACACCATACCTCTATACCATTGTTCTCCCTAAAGAAAGACACCATGCCTCTATACCATTGATGTCATTAAAGAAAGACACCATACCTCTATATCGTTGTTCTCCCTAAAAAAAGACACCATACCTCTATATCATTGTTCTCCCTAAAGAAAGACACTATACCTATATACCATTGTTGCCCCTAAAGAAAGACACCATACCTCTATACCATTGTTGTCCCTAAAGAAAGACACCATACTTATGTGACGCTTCAGCCCATTCAAGACAAAGTGAAACAAACATGTTAATAACAACAAGCCGAAGTTGAATGCGAAGTGAAAACGTGTTTTAGAAAACAGAGCACGCAGTTCTATGCTGCCGTTTTGGGAGGATTGATAAAACGATGGGATAAGTGCATCAATATTGGTGAAAATTGTGCTGAGAAATAAAGGTACAATGTACGTGTAAAACTAAACTTGTTTCAAGTTATCATATTTAGTTATTTTTCTACAGCCATTTGTGACTTACTTATTGACTTCCCCTTGTATTTCATGTCTGACGAGTTTAGTGGATAAATAAATACTTGAAGTAATGTGAAATGTTTATTTCAGAGCAGAAAATAGTACGCTGTATAAATTGCTCAAGTGATATCAATGGGGTGTCCAATAGCAGATGTCCTTACAATGGCAATATTGTTTTTGATGACCAAGCTGTAATGATGTGTCCTGGCTTTTGCTACGCTCGCACTGTTGTAGAGCAAAGTTGTAAGTACACCGCTTTATAATATACATATAACTATGTCTGTCTGTCTGTCTGTCTGTCTGTCTGTCTGTCTGTCTGTCTGTCTGTCTGTCTGTTTGTCTGTCTGTCTGAGAGAGAGAGAGAGAGAGAGAGAGAGAGAGAGAGAGAGAGAGGGGGGGGGAGAGAGAGAGAGAGAGTATGAATGAGTAAATGATTTAGTGTGTTTGTGATTGTGTGTAGGTGTATATGTGTGTATACGTCTGTGTGGATGTACGACTGTGTTAGTATTTGCGTGTGCGATTATGTGCGTATGGGACGTGGTGTATGTGTGTCCTTTGCTTTCTATATAAACGAGGACATATGTGCATGAGAGAGAGAGAGAGAGAGAGAGAGAGAGAGAGAGAGAGAGAGAGAGAGAGAGAGAGAGAGAGAGAGAGAGAGAGAGAGAGAGAGAGAGAGACCGGAAAATATTAAGAACAAAGAAGGAAGTGCGGGAGGTGCCGGAGTAAAATAGTAATTGCAAAGAGGAGGTGCAGGGAGGGTGTGTGTGAGTGTTTACTCGTGATTTAATACTGCAAAAATCAACATTCATCTTGAAACACGTTCACACCGAGACGCAGAATATGGCTTTGAATATAATTAATTTCTAACTTTCACTCTGAAAGAGACCGAGCCATATGGGGAAAAAACCTAGTGCAATGAAGTCGACCCTGTCGACTGTTAAGCGACCTTTTAAATCAAAAATAGATAAAACTTTGGCGATTTTATCAAAACTGTACATGAACACGACACTTTTAACTATTCTATACAACAACGACCAAATACCAAACACACTACAGAGACAATTCCAGCTATAAATGTTTATCTCTATCATACCCAGAATTCCGGCTCGTTTAATTAATAACCACCCTTTTATGCCATTTGGCTAAGAAATTTTCCTACTTTTTATAAGTTTGATTGAGATATTTCTGTATTTGGCCAACATTTTTCCTGTTTGGTTAACATGTTTTCTTACTTTGGCTAACATATTTCTTGAATTGGCTGATATATTTTCCTACTTTTCATAAGTTTGTTAGAGATATTTCTGTATTTTCTTATTTGAATGTTGAAATGTTACATGGAACCTGTCCTTTTGTCTGGATGTGAAATGTGGCAATGAGTAGACACATTGAAAACATATATATTGACATTGGAAATGTGTTTCTGGAGAAAGATGTAAAGACCCCTACGGACACAAGGAAGAATTAATGAAAGTGTAAATGCTTTTTCTGAGACGCGATAGCTTCGCTGGTCAGGACATGTCATGTTACATGCGATTCCTAATGATGAGCCGGGGCAGCTTGTTGTGATCGTGTGTAATATTATACAGTTGATAAAAGGCGCTAAACACTCGTCAGTGTATGACCGCTAGCTGTTAAGTAAAGGGTACGCCTTCCCCTGATTGGCTTCGGTGATCACATCTCTCCTCTATGACTACAAGAAACGTTTAGTCGGACACTGTAATGACTTGGTTATAGTTGCGTATACTATAGTCGAAGCTGCCTTATGTTTTATTGATGCCGTGATAGTAGTTTCATGTCCTTTGGTGTTACTCGACAATCATAGGACTACATTGATATAGAAAGGAGAGAGAGAGAGAGAGAGAGAGAGAGAGAGAGAGAGAGAGAGAGAGAGAGAGAGAGAGAGAGAGAAGAGCAAGCATCTGTTGACGCGGTAGTGGCATTACTCCCATACATTTTGGTCATCACGAGTTATGTCCCCTGGTTCGATAGCCAACAGAACCCGTGTAGCATCCCTCTTATCCACGTGTCTCGGATGTACTATTACACATGTGACCGGATGCAACGCCTTCTTTGACCGGAAATAACCATAAGCAACGCCTCCTTTTGACTGGATGTAGCCATTGCTCACGTGTCCTGGATGCTCACCGCCACACAGTCCGAGGACGAATTTTGTATCTCTAACACAGCGCCAACGATATGATAATAGTGTTTAAGTCCCATCCACTACAGATGATAGTAACCACCATTATAATAAAACCGGCCACTTTGCAATAGACATATAACGAAAATATCCTAGGTCTTCAGATGCTCAAAGCTGCAATTGTGCGTCGAATTTGACGGTGGTAGACCTCCTCACCCGTGTCGCTATCTTTAATTTGTCACTATGCACACCGACCACTTGGTCATACACTCAGTACAACAGGATGTATTCATCCGACATACAGGACTTCATACTGGAGTTCACAGCAAGCGAACACAAGCAAACAAGTAAGCACTCACCCACCGCTTAACAACGTATGTCACTAAGACTTCCCACTAAAACCAGCAATGCCGGCCATCTAACTTTTTTAAGGTTTTCATTTGAAGAGCTGTAACCCGTATGTTGGTAGTGTTCAGATACACTTATCTAGCCCCTGCACCACTCATTCACCATCCCCGCACCTCCTTCTTTGCACTTACTATTTTACTCATGCACCTCCCGCACTTTCTTCTTTGCACTTACTATTTTACTCCGGCACGTCCCGCACTTCCTTCTTTGTACTTACTATTTTCCGGAGGCAGCTCCAGAATTTGAGAGGGCAAACCTACGTGAGATACTTATATATATATATATATATATATATATATATATATATATATATATATATATATATATATATATATATATAATATATATATATATATATATATATATATATATATATATATATATATATATAAGCACATTAAAACGCACCACCTGTATAATTCAGGGACAGTTTGTGAAATGTAAATATAAGTGTTTACAAGTTTACATATGTTATTCATTTTCCTATTAATCCACTCTTATCATTAATTTGTACATTTGATTCTTATGAAATACATTGCATTATGTGCAGGCAAGGTACAGGGTGTAGTTTTAATGACTGCAGAATTTGAAAATAAAGCCTGTCCAAGTTTTGTATTTACATATTATGTTGCATGTATTTTACAAAGGGTGAATGAAAAACTTGGACCTGACAATATGTCCAAACGCTATACAGTCATTAAAAATACACCCTATAGAAAACCAAAAATGCACCCAATAAAAGAATGTATTCAGACTATCCTCAGCAACTTGTATGTCCATTGTGTGCTTTTAAACAAGATTGGCAGCAGCTCCGCGTGGAACGCACAAGTCTTTGAAGGAAATTCAATCAAGTCTCATTCAGTGTAAAAGCAGCTTAGAGCTGTTGCAGATTAGCTGCAGAACCTTGCCTGTAGACGCTGTGTCCCACTGAAACATCAGGAGAACATGACACTCGGGTGGACAAAAAAAAACATAATATGGTTGTCAGAAGCGTACATGAAACCCTCTGGAAGAAGCCAGCTAGCAGGCAAAATACAGACACACGTAGAAAAGGTTAAAACGAGTAGAACGGTGGTCGTGGCGGAGCGGCCAGACAGCATACAAGATTATTCAAGAAGACAAGACAACTGCTTCAATCCACTATCTATTTTATTAGACAACCATCTCTATTGTATTAGACAACCATCTCTGATCTATTAGACAACATCTCTGTTCTATTAGACAACCATCTCTGATCTATTAGGCAACCTCTCTGTTCTATTAGACAACATCTCTATTCTATTAGACAACCATCTCTGATCTATTAGACAACCTCTTTTATCTATTAGACAACAATCTCTATTCTGTCAGACAACATCTCTGTTCTATTATACAACCATCTCTGATCTATTAGACAATCTCTATGTTCTATTAGACAACATTTCTGATCTATCAGACAACCTCTGTGATCTAATAGACATCAATCTCTATTCTATTAGACAACATCTCTGTTCTATTAGACATTCACCTCTGATCTATTAGACAATCTCTATGTTCTATTAGACAACATTTCTGTTCTATTAGACAACCATCTCTATTCTATTACACAACCATCTCTGTTCTATTAAACAACCATATCTGTTATATTAGACAACTATCTCAGTTCTATTAGACAACCTTCTCTGTTCTATTAGACAACCTGTTCTGTTCTAGTAGACAACTATCTCTGTTCTATTAGACAAAATTCTCTGTTCTATTAGACAACCTTCTTTGTTCTATTAGACAAAGTGTTCTTCTGTTCGTGGATGAGTATCGGGGTCTCGTCTTCAGCATTGAGAAATGCTATGACATTACGTTGCTTTAACCGAACTTCTTTGGTGGCCATTTTTAAACCGATACTGTTGCGCAACATGTGGCTGAAACAGGTTGGTATTGATACACAGTGCACAAGAGTGGCTAGGGAATCCAGCTAAATTAATAAATTGCACACCGATAAAGTATTTACATAAATAAACAATAGGAGGCATTAATTGTTGACCGTCCCTCGTAGAACTTCTGCTTTTACAAATTGTTATTTTGCATTTGTGAACATCACACACACATACACACACACACACACACGCACGCACGCACGCACACACACACACACACACACACACACACACACACACACACACACACACACACACACCACATTACATCACATCACATCACATCACTGACAACTGTTGTTATCTGACCCAGTGATTGTCAGAGGCTGTGCCAGTCAGCTCCAAGGGATGCCATCAATAATGCCACCGGCTGGCTGCTACGACTGGCAGGGTGCCACCTTCTGTATATGTTCCACTCCTTTGTGTAATTCGAATAAAATAGGTAAGTTACGCTAAATCACTGTTAAAAACACTATCCTAGATTTTTAATAGCACGCGGTTGATTTAGTCGGCTGACTATTTCGTTCCTTTGCTTTTGCTGTAGCTAGGCTGGAACGATGTTCAAACAATACCTAGTGACTTGGAGCCGTTGTGAAGCCGTGGCTAGTATGTATTCTAGCCTACCTAGAGCCGTGGCTAACATGTTTGCCTACCTGGAGTCGCTGTGGAGCTGTGGCTAACATGTTTGCTTTCCTGGAACCGCTGTGGAGCCGTGGCTAGCATGCTTGTCTACCTGGAGCCGCTGTGGAGCCATGGCCAGCAAGTTTGCCTATTTGGATCCGCTCTGGAGCCGAAGCTAGCATGCCTACCCTTCTTAAAGTCTCTGTGGAGCCGTGGTTAGCGTGCTTGCCTACCAGCCCACTGGTCATATGTTCTAATCCTCCCCCAGGCGGGAACTGTTCTCGTGACGTGGGTTCCAGGACCACCCAACCTGAAGTAGGTACCAGGAGATGTCCAGGTAAGTAAAGGCGACCGACGTGACATTGATCACATCACCGATCGAGTCATATCAGGCTGGCACCATATGTCCATACGGTCCCAATGCTCGACAAGGTGTGGCCATCGTCTTCACCCATCATCATTGTCCTTATAACTGGTATTCTTCAAGCTAAGGCCGTTGAACTTACTTGTTCCAGAAGAGTTCTTAGAACAGTGTGGACACATAAGGAGAGAAATACTGACATTGTATAATATTGATTATTTGGTTGTTTCGTGATTTGAAATTTAAATATTGAGCACAACCCACCACTGGCAACGCTGATCGTATTCTGGTATGAACCTAAGGCCTATCCACGTCAATATGGAGCATAGCCTACGATGGGTAGCGTTGTGATATTCTGTTGTGATAATTTGGCGTGTCCAGTGTGTGTCGCGTGGTTACACACCCGCTTCACACGCCAGTGATCCGGGGCTTGTTTCCGGATCCGGTCAGGGATATGCACTACTGACGAGCTCAAACGAGAGCGAAACTCGAGTATAGTGCTTCCATATTGACGTGGATAGGCCTTAGGTTCATACCAGAATACGATCAGCGTTGCCAGTGGTGGGTTGTGCTCAATATTTAAATTGTATAATATATGAACATGGAAGAAACCTGGCTCATAAGCACCAGCATGTCTCTGAAACTGAATGCTACGGCCGTAGGAAACGCACAGTGATTTGGAGAGAACGGTGGAGGTACATGTCGACAAGCAGCTGGATGAACACTGGACACTGCCGATACCTTCTAACGGCTAACTAAACTTGGACATGACAATGCATTAGGCGAGAGAACTGGCAAAGAACTGAGATCTGGTCAGCGGTCAGTGAGAAATAAGAGCACAATTCTGCAAGAAGCCTGCTACATGGCCATGAAAGCTGAACAGCATCAGGCACCTCATCCCCGCGGAGCCCTCTCACCCCGGATTTTGTTCCACCAAAGACACTCAAGAGTTGGTATACCCATATATACCCATACCAGCTGTACCATAACCACACACGATCAGCCCGCTGAGGCATAATCAGTGTCAGAAATGGTAATATATGTAAGTAATGGTGTCAAACTACCACTGTAGGGATTGATACACGAAGGAGGGTTAGAAATTAACTGTCTGTGGAGAAAAGGATTTTCCCATGTTTAACGACAGAATGAGTTTTCATATACTGGTATAATTTAGATAGCGGTTATTTAGATCTCACATTGAACTGTGTTGTTATTGTTAATATATGGAACATGTAAAACGTATACCCACGACACGACGAAACAAAAGGTTCGCTGACGGCTACTGGCCTTCCGTGTCAAATATTGGGGAATATATGTCTAAGAAACGGGCCAGTCGTTACTACAGTGAGCATGAAGAGACAGGTGTGCGGGTGAACTACGACCATGGCGGTAATATCATGACACAATGGAGGTAACGTCACGACCACCACCACAAAGGTAACATCACGACAACCATGGAGGTAACATCATGACAATCATGGAGGTAACATGGTGACAACTATGGAAATAACATGATGACAGCCAGGAAGGTAACATTATGACAACCATGGAGGCAAAATCATGACAACCATGGAGGTAATATGATGACAATTATGGAAATAACATTATGATAGCCAGGAAGGTAATATCATGACAACCATGGAGATAACATCATGACAACTATGAAGATAACATTATCCCAACGTTGAGACAACAGCATGACAACCATGACGATAACAGCATGACAACCATGACGATAACAGCTTGACAACCATGGAGATAACATCATGACAAAGTTGAGATAACATCATGACAAAGTTGAGATAACATCATGACAACCATAGAGATAACATTATGACAACAATTGAGATAACATCGTGGCAACTATGAAGGCAACATCATGACAGTCATGGAGATAACATCATGACAACCATGTAGGTAACATCATGACCATCTCACTAGCACACTTTATAACAAATGTATTGCTGCTATATTAGGAAGAATTGTCGCCGCGAAACGCAGTGGCTAGACGCTCGCCTACAGTCCAGGTGGTTATGGGTTGGATACGCCGCGGATTTTTGGGATTCTGGGTTGACCCATCCAGAAATGGGCACCAAGAAATGTCTTAGGAATTAAAAGCAGCCGGTCAGATACTGACCGTATCACACACCGAGCGCCGATTGGTCTACACAAATATGTGACTAGCATCGCAAGCCCAGTGCGTCTTAAGGCGATTCCAGCCGGCGTAGCTTGAAAGCTCGTCGGTAGGCGTCCAGTGGTTTTGCATGTATCACCTTGTACCGGGAGGGCGCGCTTTAGCGATGCTACTCTTGGCTTGCGTGTGCGTGAACGTCTGTCCTGTCAGTCGCCATATGCATTTGTGCGCTGGTGAGGCTCAACAGTAAATCGGGAGATCTTTTCGCAACCTAGACGAACAATATCTTCTGCGGGCAGCTTCTCGCCTCATATGTGTGTGGTCTGTTCTGGCGGTCAGTCCGTCTTCGGCGAAGGAAATTTGCTTGATCCTATCAGTAATCATACGCTCATTGCTTGTCGCTACGCTTGTCTTAAAACTGGAAACAAACGAAATGACGGATGGGCCGTTTGCACGAGACTCCAGGCTAATGAGTCGATACATACAGGGATAACTGGCCGTGGCAGCCTAACGTCCACTGCATCTGTGTCCGTCTTCCAGTCGTCTTGCCATGCTCGCCACTGGAACCAGATGGACACAGACGAGAGAGCGGGGACGATGGAGTTGCGCGACCACTACCTCGCTATATAAATCCAAAGCGCTAGTCATTCGTTCCTCATCAAAAGATGCAGTGAATGAATGGTCCTCGTCATTCATGACGGACGAACATCGCTTGTCGAAAGGCCCCTAACTGATGTTGTTGTACTTATATCCCCTGGTGATCTCCTGAGACACTGTTGTTACATTTCTTCTCTAGGGCCTTCCAGTGGGAAATCCTTGGACTCTGTGGGTAAGTCTGGTTCACTAGTCTGTCTATAAATGTCTTGCCGTCTGCTCAATCACTGTCTGTCTAATGATGTCTGCTCTGTCAGTCTAATTATGTCGTCTGCTCTGTCACAGTCTGTCTATTGATGTCGTCTTGTTGTCTGCTCACTGTTTGTCTAACGATGTTGTCTTGTCTGCTCAATCATCATCATCATCATCATCATCCATTGCCTTGCCGGCTGAAGTGGGCGATCATGCTTCACCACAAATTGCGATCTCCGACGGTATGGAGCAATTCTTGTGTTGACTTCCTTCCGTGCCATGATACAATGCTGTTAAGAATCTTCTCAGGCTGCCTTCCTCTATCTCTCTTTCCGCAAATATTTCCGGTTGTCACAGCATGTTCAAATTTTTGTCTTCTCATAATGTAGCCCCAAAATTACGACAGCTTTTTTCTGATGTTTGTGATCAGTTGTCTTTGTGACTCAGTTTCCCTTAAAAGTCCAGATTGCTCATTTTGGCTGTCTAATTAATTTTCGGCATTCTTCTATAAAATCACATCTCCAAGGCTTCAGTGGATAGTTTCGCCTGCTTACTAACTGTCCAGGATTCGCAACCGTATGTTAAAATTGGTTCTCTGTAACAAGGAAGAACTCTTTTTATAACTTTAAAAGTTCTTAATTTGATAGAATGTGGTTTTTGCCTGTCCTATTCTGTTCTTTATTTCAGTGATGCATTGTCCATGTGATGTTATCTAGATATCTGAATTTCTGCACTCGCCCCAAAATAACGACATTTACTTTAAATGCACATTTAGACACAGTCTGTTTCTTTGGTATCATCATGACTTCTGTCTTTCTATTAGTCAAACTAAAGCTCATTTTTTCACAATCTAAAACCACTGAATTTTTCTCTAGTTACTTCTGACTTGTTGCTGTCAAGATGCTGTAGTCAGCATAACGTAAGTTATTTATATTATGTCCACCAACCAGGATCCCTGACACATTTTCTTTAGATCTCATTATATGTTCACTGTACAATGAGAACAAATCAGGAGACATTACACAACCTTCTCTGACGCCCGTTTTTATACACTGAAATGTTCCCACCAGGTTGTTGGTTGCCTTATGGCTGCTGTTTGCTGCCAATGTATGTTCTATCTGATGATGTCGTCTTGTCGTCTGTTCAATCACTTTGTGTCTTATGATGGCATATTGTCGTCTGCTCTGTCAGACGCATTCTCCTACACCCATCCATCAATAGTTATTGCTGCTTGTGTAAATATCTGCCTTGCCCGTTAAATTCTACCGATCTAACAGCAATAAGTGTTTGTACACAAGATGTATGAGGACATATTGGCCCACTACATGCATGGCAGTATTTCGAATGCATTGACTGACTGGCACCTTACCGTCGTGGCAGACGGTAGTTTGTAAAAGGGAGTTATACCTCTCTATAGCACAACGCCCAGGCTGAATTTAGAGACCATGTGTTGCCCATACAGCACGATCCCTCTCTCGGCCTGCCTACTTTAATCCAGAGAAAAGGTTACACCACTACATCTGGAACAAAAAAAGCTCCAGATGTTGCCGGATCAGAAAAGCAATGCTTTAACTGTCCGCCTGTCGGAGCTTAAATCTTAGACCAGTTGCCGACCAAGGCTTAGGGCCTGGTCTACCCGGCCATGACATTTAGTCATTAGGTCGCATTTCCTCGCATTAGGGTAAGGCATGTTTGGCATGTTGTGTTATGTTTGTTGTTTGTCCATCAAGAATGATGATGACCATTCATTTCATCCAGTGTGGTTGAAGGTGTGGAGCCGTGGGTTCTAAGATGGCTGATAAGGCCTATTTTGGCTCGAAATGTTCTTTGACAATGTGGGCAAAGAATGCTTGACGTCTCTGGAGGAGGATTTCCTGCAGTGGTTTTTCTGTCCTGCCTTTTCTTCACAGCTCTTGCAGTCCTGGTTGCCTTGCATATGACTGCACCTTTGCGCAATGATGCACGCCACGAATTTCGGTCTCTGGCTGCAGCCTCCCAGTTGTCATGATGAATTCCAAAAGCATTCAGTGAAATTTTCAGAGTGTCTTTAAAACGTTTCCTCTGGCCACCTTGGGAGCGTTTACCCAACGCAGTTCGCTGTAAAAAATTCGTTTAGGGAGCCTGTGATCTGGCATGCGAGTCAAGTGACCAGCCCAGCGAATCTGATTCTTCATCAGTAGAGTGTGGATACTGGGCATGGATGCTCTTTCTAGGACTTCAGTGTCTGGAATCTTGTCTTGCCATTTAATCTTCAGTAGCTTCCTTAGGCAGACTGTGTGGAAGTGGTTTAATTTCCTAGCGTGTCGCTGATAAACAGTCCAGGTTTCACAAGCATATAGCAGTGTGGATAATACAACTGCTTTGTAGACTTTTAGCTTTGTTTGCAGGCTTATTCCAGTTCTGTCCCATACATTCTTGTACAGTCTGCCAAAGGCTGCACTGGCCTTGGAGATTCTTGCATTCACTTCGTCATCGATTGTGGCAGCTTGTGACACGGTGCTGCCAAGATAGGTGAATTTGTCCACAACACTTAGTCTATGATCATTCACTTTGATATTCGGCACAGTGTGATTATTCCCTGGAGCTGGCTGGTACATAACTACAGTCTTCTCCAAGTTGATATTGAGCCCAAAGTTGGCACAGGCATGTGAGAAAGCTGAAATATTATGTTGCATGTCCGTCTCTGAGTTGGCGTATAGAGCGCAATCATCAGCAAACAGGAGCTCTCTGACGGTGCCGCTGTTAATTTTGGTTTTAGCTTTCAGCCTTCTGAGATTGAATAACTTTCCATCCATACGGTAGTTGATGTCTATTCCAATGTCGTCGTTCTCGAAGGCATTCATCAACATGGCTGAAAACATGAGGCTGAACAGTGTTGGTGCCAGGACACATCCTTGCTTCACTCCATTGGTGACAGGAAAGGGTTCAGACAGTTCACCATTTTCCTGTACTCTTGCCTGCATGCCGTCATGAAATAGCCGCACTATTTGGACAAACTTTCGTGGACAGCCATATTTTGCCATAATCTTCCACAGTCCTTCTCTGCTGACTGTATCAAAAGCCTTGGTAAGGTCAATGAAAGTGGAGAACATTTCGCAGTTCTGTTCCTGACATTTCTCTTGCAGCTGCCTTGCAGCGAAAATCATGTCAACAGTTCCACGTTCTTTTCTGAAGCCACATTGACTCTCAGGAAGAAGACCTTGATCGAGATGGGCTGTGAGGCGATTGAGAAGAATTCTGGCGAGTATCTTCCCTGCAATTGAAAGCAAGGAGATGCCTCGGTGATTGTCACAGGATTGGCGGTTTCCTTTACGTTTGTAAAGGTGGACTATTGACGCGTCCTTAAAGTCTTGTGGCATGGTCTCGTTCATCCATATGTTTGTGAAGACTTGGTGAAGCTGCTCTGTTAGGACCGGCCCACCTGCCTTGTATATCTCTGCTGGGATGGAGTCAGGACCAGGTGCCTTGCCGCTGGAGAGTTGCTGGATGGCTTTGTTTATTTCCACTATGGTTGGCAGGTCATCAAGAGTCTCATTGGTGGGAACTTGAGGAAGGCAGTTGATGGTTTCATCATCGAAGAAGGAAGTTGCATTTAAGATTTTGCTGAAATGCTCTGCCCAGCGTTGGAGGATTTCTTTCTTATCGGTGACCAATGTTCCCCCATCTGCACTGAGGAGGGGAACTATGCCTGGTGATGAAGGACCATAGACCGCTTTCAGTGAGTCGTAGAAGTTTTTCATATCATGTCTGTCAGCAAAGCCCTGAATTTCATCAGCTTTGCTGCTCAGCCAGGAGTCACGCATGTGCCGAAGTTTCTGCTGCACTACTCTCTGAATGTTCTTGAAAGCATCTTTTTGTGATGTTGACTTTGGATCATTCAAATGTGCCTTGAGGAGAAGATGTTTCTCGGCCAGCAATTGGTTGATGTCTTCGGAATTTTCATCAAACCAGTCTTTATGCTTTCGGGGGGCTGGACCCAGGATTTCCATAGCAGTGTTGTAAATTGTGTCCTTTAGGGCTCTCCATTCTGTTTCTGTATCCTGTTTAGCTTTAGCATTGGGCTTGAGGCGGTCTTCCAGCATATTTTCAAACGACTGCTGGATTTTCTTGCTGTTTAGGCGGGTGACATTTAGCTTTGTTTGCATTTTCGCCCCTTGAGGACGCCGTGGTGGCCTGATGTGGATGTTCATTTTCGAGACAATGAGACGATGGTCTGTCCAACATTCGGCACCACACATGGATTTTGTCACTCGAACGTCTTGTCTGTCACTCCTCCTGACGATGACATAGTCAATGAGGTGCCAGTGTTTCGAGCGAGGGTGCATCCACGATGTCTTATTTCTCATGGGGAGACGGAAAATTGTGTTCGTAATCAGGAGATCATGTTCGGCACATGTCTGAAGGAGGCGGAGTCCATTGCTGTTACAATTTCCGACTCCATGCTTTCCAATAATGCCACTCCTAGAGGTGGTGTCCGTGCCTACTCTGGCATTGAAATCCCCAAGGAGTATAAGTTTGTCTCCTTTGGGAACAGATGTTAATACATTGTGCAGGTCCTCATAGAACTTGTTCTTCACATCATCTTCGTTGGTCATAGTTGGTGCGTAGACACTCACAATGGTTGCGTGCTTCCTTCCATTCAGCAGAGGCAACTTCATGGTCATGAGCCTGTCGTTTATAGCCTTTGGAAATCCAGCTAATTTGCCGACCAGGGCCGACTTAATGGCAAATCCCACACCGGATTGGCGTTTTTCCTCACTTTTCCTTCCACTCCAGAAAAATGTGTAGCCGGCACCAATTTCACAGATTTGGCCTTCTTCTGCAAGTCGTGTCTCGCTCAAGGCTGCAATGTCGATGTTGTACCTGCCCAGCTCTCTCCCAATCAGTGCTGTTCGTCTCTCTGGGCCCGACGCGCCGTCTCTGTCAAGTAGGGTGCGTACATTCCAAGTTCCAATTGTTAAGGGAATATGGTTTACTCTTTTAGCTTTGCTTGTTTTATCTTTCTTTGTATGTCTACCGCAGTTAGGGTACCCACCAACCGCGGCTAGCTGGTTAGGTAGTGATGAAGCAGACAATGTTTAGGGCACCTTTTCTAGCCCCTTCCTCATGCTATGGAGGTGAGCAGTGTATTCCTATAGAGGGCTGCTCAGTCGCTCAGGGGGCTGCCGAATCCCACTGCTGCTCCGGTCAGTAGAAGACGACCATATGGCCTGAGCCGCCTGTGTGCAGGTCTGCGACTACGGCTGCCAGCGTACCCACGCCTGCCGCTTTGCCGCTCGCCCATCGCCACAGGGCTTGAAGGTTGATATGTGACGTTGGATGAAGAATGACTTGCGCGATGACTTGGATTAAAGTGAGGAAGAGTTGCGCAATTCGTCGACCTCACTCTCTCGCCTGAGTCCATCTGAGTCCAGTGGCAAGACAAGTCGAGACGATTGGAGACGAATACAGGTGCAGTGGATGACCAGGGCGCTCTACGTGCCTTGCCGTGCTCATTACGTTCCACAACGCTTTGCAGGTAAACGCCGTCTTGCCCGTTGAATCAGGAATGATTTCTTCCGCGCAGTCTGCCGAATCCTGTCTTCACATGCTGGGTAGGCATACCCTAGTTTACCTCTTGGTTTGACACCAAATCGGATACCCATGCCTGGTTTAGCCAGCCTCTCACAGCTGTTGCCCGGGGGGTGGCCGCTGTCGCATGCTGACAGCTACTAGGAGCCACAGGCACGAGCTGGGTGTCAGACTTGGACCAGTGGGGGATGGGTCCTGAAAGGACATGAGAGCCATCCTTACCAAAGGTGCTACCAATGCCTGACACCCCGTACCCCCCGCATGTTGTAAGGGCTGCCAGACTTCAGAGTCAGATGATGTGCCTGGTTCTCTTAACGCAAGCAATGATACGATACTATTGCAGCCGTGGTGACGCGTATTGATGATGCCTGTAATGGAGGCTTGGCAGCTGATCTAGTCTGGGCCGTCTTCTAACCAAACATTTCTGGTTACATTTACCCCAATAAATACAAGCCTAGTTTTGAATTTAATGAATTGTCAACGTTGCGCTTCTTGCAGGATATGAAATAATGAACTCAACATCAACGTCGGCGGCAGTAGCAACCACAACAGCAGCAACCACAGCTACAACGACGACAGCAACCACAGCTACAGCAGGTATGGGTTCTTGCAAGGTCTTCATCAGGTCGTATCAGAAGACAAGACAGAAAATATACAAATATGTCATGTATATACATTATCATCATAATCACAAACTGTATTATCTTCATCATGATCATCATCGCCAACTAAGCAATTGCTGTCCGGGATGTCACTATCTGTAGGCATATCAAACCAACGTGTCATACTATACTTAAAGTTCTGTTCTTATTTATCCGTAGTTAATAATCGTTATTGGCACCTGGCCACCTTGACAGACAATAGTTTGTTACATTGTGCTTCAAAAAGGGCATAACAACATCTCCATAGCACAAAGTCTGGACTGAATTGTAGAGGCCATGTGTTGCCCGTGCATCATGATCCCTCTCTCAGCTTGTCCAGTTTACTCCAGAGGAAAGATAACACCAGTACATCTGGAACAAGACAAGCATAATAAACGCATGTTAGAAGTGTTCATCATGTCTGCCAGGTGGCACGGTGAACATCAACATCTTTCTGAACTTTAAAGTAAAAGAATAATAATGTCTACGGACAAAACTGCTAATGAAAAACACCACTACCTCTATACCACTATACCACTATACCACTATACCACTATACCTCTATACCACTATACCACTATACCACTATACCTCTATACCACTATACCACTATACCACTGTTTTCTCTAAAGAAAGATACCATACTTCTATAACACTGTTTCCCTAGAGAAAGATGCATATCTGTATACCACTGGTTCCCTTAAGAATAACAACATACCTCTACACCGCTGTTATTCCTAAAGAAATACACCTATAATACTATATCACTGTTGTTACTAAAGAAATACATCCATACCGCTATATCTCTGTTGTTCCTAAAGACATACACCCATATCGCTGTATCACTGTTGTTCCTAAAGAAATAAACTTATACCTCCATACCACAGTTTCCATAAGGAAACTGCTGTTCCTAAAGAAAGACACCATACTGATATACCACTGTTTCCATAAAGAAATACGCCCTTTCCTCTATACCACTGTTGTTCCTAGAGAAAGACACTATACCTCTGTACCATTGTTTCCCTAAAGAAAGGCATCATAGCTGTATACCATTGTTGTCCTTAAAGAAAGACACCATACTTCTGTGCCACTTCAGCCCATTGACAACAGAGAAAAACAAACATGTTAGAAGCAACAAGCAAATTATTGCCTTTATTTTTTTTCGTTTCTGACGAGTTTCGTGAATAAATAAATTCTTGAAGTAATGTGAAATGTTTATTTCAGGGCAGAAAATAGTACGCTGTATAAATTGCTCAAGTGATATTAATGGGGTGTCTAATAGCAGATGTCCTTACAATGGCAATGTTGTTTATGATGACCAAGCTGTAATGATGTGTCCTGGCTTTTGCTACGCTCGCACTGTTGTAGAGCAAAGTTGTAAGTATGCCGCTATAAATATATGGATACATATAACTAGGTTAGTCTCTCTGTCTGTCCGTCCTTCCATCCGTCCATTTATCTATATATCCATCCATTCATCCATCCATCCATCAATCCATCTACCCATCCATCCATCCATGTATCTATCCATTCATCCATCCACCCTCCCACGAACTTCCAACACGTACTTACTTGTCTCCATCTATCCATCTACCCATCCATCCATCCATTCATCCATCCATCCATTCATTCATCCATTCATCCATCCATCCATTCATCTATCCATCCATTCACCCATCCATCCATTCATTCATCCATCCATTCATCCATCCATCCATCCACCCAATCATCTATTTATCTATCTATCTATCTATCTATCTATCTATCTATCTATCTATCTATCTATCTATCTATCTATCTATCTATTTATCTATCTATCTATCTATCTGCCTGCCTGTCTGTTTGTCTGTCTGTCTGTGTGCCCCCTTCCCATAACTCGTCTGTCTGTCTGTCTGTCTGTCTGTCTGTCTGTCTGTGTTATTTGCTTCTTGGTGGGGACCTGGAAACACATCGGTTGTTCATCAACATAATTTTTGGAACATCCGTGGAATATGAACCACGGGGAGATAAACCAAGGTGATATTGTCAGAATGTGACAGGAAACTGTCTGGAAGAAACCAGCAAGCGACACATGCTGTAAAGGTTAAACAGTCTTCTCCATTATGTTAGACAACCCTCTCTGTTATGAAAGACAACCCTCTCTGTTATGTTAGACAACCCTCTCTTTTACGTTAGACAGCCTTCTCTGTTATGTTAGACAACGTCTTCTCTGTTATGTTAGACAACATTCTCTTAAATGTTAGACAACATTCTCTGCTCTGTTAGACAACCATCTCTGCTCTGTTAGACACATTTCTGTCTGTTGTGGTAGACAGTTCTGCGTCAGTAAGTTCTGTGCTCATTTAGGTGTTTCTCACAGACTGACACGAGGGTGCCATCAAGCTAGCTTCTCCAGTGATGTCTGTGTCATCAAGAGCACAAGTTCATCAAATCTCTGCATTCACTCCACTTGCAGGAACTTACAAGGACACCATCTCGGTCTTTTTGTGTTATTTTCACACACACACACACACACACACACACACGCGCACGCACGCACGCACGCACGCACACACACACACACACACATATATATATATATATATACATATATATATGAGTGGCACCTTGCAGTCTTGACAGACCAAAGTATGTGAGTTGGAATGTGGCCACAATTCCATCACAATGCCTGGGCAGAGCTTCAGAGAAACATGTGGTGCCCTAACGATGTTCCCTCTCTCGGCCTAGTCTTGTGTTGTCCAGAGGAATAGGTAACCAATACGTCTGGCACAAGGTAGGCTGCAGACGCTGGCGCACAGCGTCAAACCTCCGAGACCTCACCTCCACGAGCCGGTGGCGAGTAATGGCCAGACCCTGGAACCCAAGGGACCCGGCTTAGGGGCGTTCAGCCAAGTCCCATATATATATATATATAGCTGTGTGTCTAATGGAGGTGGGGGAATGGAGGAGGGGTGTGGTGGTTGACGCTCTGCATGTTTGCCTGTTTGTAATCACTGAAACTGATGCTTATGTTGAATCACTGACAACTGTTGTTATCTGACCCAGTGATTGTCAGGGGCTGTGCCAGTCAACTCCAAGGGATGCCACCAATAATGCCACCGGCTGGCTGCTACGACTGGCAGGGTGCCACGTTCTGTGTATGTTCCACTCCTTTGTGTAATTTGAATAAAATAGGTAAGATTTGTTAAATGTACGGTCCTAGATTTTAGATAGCACATGGTGGATTTATTGCTTTTGCTGTAGCCACAATCGAAAGATGCTAAAACACTACCTCTTGACTCGGAGCTGCCGTGGCTAGCATGCTTGCCTACTTGGAGCCGCCGTGGAGCCGTGGCTAGCATGCTTGCCTACAGATCAGTGGTCATGTGTTCTAATCCTGTTCGAGCCAGGAACTGTTCCGGTGAACTGAGTTCCCTGGTCCGCCCAACCTGAAGTAGGTACCCAGACATTTCCTGGCATGTAAAGGCACACAAAAGGAGTGAAATACTGCCATTGTATTAAGACCTGACCATCGAGGAAAATTGAATCATCAACTGCATCATGCCTCTGAACCTGAATACTCTGGCCGTATGAAACGTCACGGTGGTTTGGACAGAAGGGTGGTTCAAGGAATGGTTCGTGAAAGGCCAGGTACGTGTTGATCAACAACTGCATGAACACAGGACCCTACAGATACCTTGGATATATGATTCCGTCGCCCAGCTACTGAGTTATGTGCGTGGAACGACCTTGTCAGCTGTGGATTTCATCTGGAATGCTTTTACATCAGTCCTTTGTGGTTTGTATTGTGAATTGCATGCAGCCGGTCGAATTAGCTGGTTTTGCCTTATGCAGTAATGTGTGTGCAACTGGTGGTTTTCTAGTGGCTGCCGCATTTATCGACGATGAATTGTGTGATGGCATCCAGGCATCGGCCTTATGCATGTATGCCTGTGCGTGCAGTCGACCATGGAGATGGCATGATGACAACCATGGACGTAATATCATGACAACCATGGAGATAACATTATGGCTACCATATAGATAACATCATGATAACCGTATAGGTAACTTCATGACAACCAGTGCGATAACATGATGATAACCATGGAGGTAGCATCAAGACACTGTATAACAAATGTATGGTAGCTAGATCAGGTAGACAAGCAGCCGTGCTGGTGTAGTGGCTAGACGCCCGCCTACCCGACAGGACGTGGTGGTGTAGTGGCTAGACGCCCGCCTACCCGCCAGGTGTTGGGTCCGCGGATTCGGATGTTTACAATTGACCGGGGCTCCCAGGTCAACTCAGACTGAAGTGGGTATCCAGAAATGTCTTGAAGTGAACGTGGTCGACCAGATACCTACCGCATCACACACCGAGCGCCTGTTGGTCTATACAAATATGTGTCTAGTATCGTAAGCCCAAATGAGTCTTAAGGCGTGCCTTTATTAATGTTGTTTGCTTATATCACCTGGTGATCTCCTTAGACTATTGTTATTATATCTCTTCTCTAGGACCATCCAGTGGGCAATCCTTGGACTTTGTAGGTAAGTCTGGTTCACCAGTCTGTCTAATGATGTCGTCTTGTCGAATTTTCTGTCACTGTCTGTCTAATAATGTCGTCGTGTCTGCTCAATGACAACCTATCTAATGATGTCGTCTCGTCGTCTGCCCAATCACTGTCTGTCTAATGATGCCGTTTTTAGTCTGCTCTGTCACAGTCTGTCTAATGATATAGTCTTGTCGTCTGCTCAATCACTGTTGAGTTGAGCTAAGAACCAACATCACTGCACTCAGGACATTCCCATCGCGCTTCGTCCCCTCGTTCAACAGCCAATGAAGAGTCACACTACTAATCGTTCCAACCGCTATCTGATTGTAAGTTCTCCTCGTCTTCCCTCTCAGTTTTGATATTTTTCTAGAACCCCTGCCAATCCCCCGCAATCTCAGTCTTTCCACATACGGGTTCTCAATCTGTTTCCCCATATTCTCCACCTGATCCCACAGGCGTACGACCACCTCCCCCCCCCCCCCTTGTCCTTAGGTAATCTACCACCAAGAGGTGCATTCCCTTCCAATCTATCAGCCTCTTCATTCCTCCGCACTCTCGCATGGCCAGGACAAAAAAATCCATACAATTACCTGTGACCTCAGAAGCGAGGTGAGCCATTAAACACGAAACATTCTTTTCTCCAACTTACTAACCATACTCCTTGAGTCCGTAATGAATACAATGTGTGTTTCAGTGGTCTCCCCTAACCAACGGAATGCCGCTGTTTCTGCTTCCACCTCCATTCTCATGCTGGAAGTCGTAGTCTCATACGCCAGACTCTCCTTTTTCAAGCATCGTCCATTAGCCTTCGCAATGAAACCCCAACCACTCCGTCTGTTTCTCACCACTGACCCATCTATGTTACTCAATCACTGTCTGTCTAATGATGTCGTTTTTCATCTGCTCTATCACTGTCTGTCTGTCACATGATGTCGTTTTTCGAATGCTCTGTCACAGTCTGTCTAATGATGTTTTGTCGTCTGCTCAATCACTGTCTGTCTAATAATGTCGTTTTTCGTCTGCTCTGTCAGACGCACTCTCCTAAACCCTTCCACTGTCTGCCGTGTGTAAATATGTGCCCTACCGGTTAAATTCTACAGCTCTAACAACAATAAGTATTTGTTCACGTGGTTTATGTGGACATATTGGCCCACTAGACGCGTGACAGTAATTTGAAAGTATATTTAGATTCTTACACTGAGAAGAGGTTGACGTTCAAGAAGTATCCGGTGTATGTAATGAGAAGTTTCAAAAAATAAAACCATAATGCCAAGAAGCAAACGTCTATGTAGGAGGGGAGGTGGTGATGGTTGTGGATTGGGATGAGAAGGAGGACGAGAAATTATGTGCTTAATAAAATTCATAAACACAGCCAAAACCGAAGTAATGCAAGTTAGCAGATCGCCAGGCCCACTAAGTATACAGATAAATAACACACCTCTGAAACAAGTTAAAGAATTCAAATACCTTGGAAGTATGATCACAGAAGATGGCAGATTGGCCAGAGAAATTGAAATCAGATGTCAAAAAGATAGTGCACTTACATATCAACTATCACCCTTACTGAAGCATCCAAACATACCCATGTCCGCAAAACGACAGATGATAAACAGCATATTCACACCAACCCTCTGCTATCAATCTCAAACCTGGACTTTATCCAAATTACACCTTCGCAAAATCAACACCTGCGAAATGATTCCAATAATACTATCAGACAGACTGTGGGATCAACACCTTGTGCCACATTTATTGAAAGACAGAAGATCAAGTGGTTTGGTCATGTCGTTAGAATGCAACATCAGCAACTACCATCACTGGCCTTACATCAAAGATCATCTGCGACGAGACCACGAGGACGTCCAAGAAGAAAATGGATTGACGACATCAGAGACATTGTACAACCACACGGAATGACACTATCCAGTGCCGTCCACCGGGCGCTGGAACGCAAATTATTCCTCCCCACGACGCTTGACGGCAGAAGTGGAAAGATGATGATGATGATGATGATGATGATGATGATGATGATGATGATGATGATGATGATGATGATGAAATTTCATTTGCCTTAAGGGTTTTGATAAGTGCTCTTGTAACAAACGGCAATAAATGAATCACCTAAAAACGAGAAGTACTCGTAGATTCTGAGCTACGTTGTAACAAACGGGCACTCTTCCGCTGTCTATGCTTCACCTCGACACCGCAAGGTGGAACAAGATGAGATGAGATGAGATAAGATGAAGGGAAGTGAGATGAGATGAGATTTGATGGGGTGAGACGATATTAGGTTAATTGGTCAACAGATTCCAAACCTCGGGCACATTTTCTTGGTGATTCAATTAGTATGCTCAGGAAAATAAAGATGGATTTAATCCGAATACTGTAGTTGGTGTCTCTGGGGCGGTCAGGGCTGGCAAAGATTAATTTCATTTTCGTACCATGGCATACAGGTGTCCAAGGAAATGAGCGGGCTGACTGGCTTACATGTAAGGCTACTATGGAGGGTGGACGAGCCATGGACCAGGCTAACATACTGAATGTTCACCGAGAAGTAAGACTTTTGCGAGAACCAAGTGATGACTGAATCTACAACCATGGTCAGGCTGCGAGAACAGCAAGTTAAAAGAGGTGTGACCACACAAGAACACTATGCAGGAAGCCAAAGAATATTAATAAACCAACACAGAACTGATGCCGTGAACCGCAACAAGCTTTGGGATTTACTGAAGATGAGATTCGAGCACTTATGGACTGAATTGTTCGATGTGCAATGAGAATGGTCTGTCCACTAACTAACTATACTCCAAACTAATGCGAAGTGAGAGTCTGTTGTGTTGAACTGAACATTCATCGTGAGCACTGTTTGTTTTCTTGCCGTTCGTGATGTGTACGATCGCATGTCGGGGGTGTAATATATAATATACTGTAAGCAGTTTTATTCGGCTTATACGGTGTCACAATCCAGCCCATGTATTGCATGTAATGTTATTGGGCTACACATCATGTGCTCGCTATAAACAACCTGGCATTTACCCACGAAACATTAAAAGAATAGATAATAATATGCCAGATTAATATGATAATAACAAGTTCGTCCTGTAAAATCCGTCATTTATTTAACCAAATATATATTATTTAGTTATTGACGGTTGTGTTTTATTTACTACAGGGAAACAAACAACAAAAGCAGCGACCACAGTTGCAACAATAGCGTCATTCAACACTACAACAGCAACAACAGGTAGAAGTAACTTCGTTGTCGGTTTCTGAAGGGATTATAATTACCAGCAACGGATTCTCACTGCCAAGGGTAACCATTAGTATGCATAGTCAGCAATGGCTGTTGAAGATGACAGGGCACCGGTCCACTGATGTCTTCTTCCATTTCCCACAGATGACAGGGCACCAGTCCACTGATGTCTTCTTCCATTTCCCACAGATGACAGGGCACCAGTCCACTGATGTCTTCTTCCATTTCTCACAGATTTATTGACAAACTAGCGGCCTAGTAACTCTGTCAGTGACCAGCTACTGGTCATGTATGGTTGGATCTTCTTCTTAATATCCCAACCATGCTTCCGTGAAAGTACTGTACGCATGATTTTTTATGGTGGATGTTTTACCTTTGAGTGTGGGCTGCAAAACTGCCTGTGTCTGAAAGAGTGCATCCAGTCCAGACTTCTAAGAGACTTTACCCAGGTGGATGCCACGCTTTCTAGCGAGCTATAATCTCTCGAGCCTAATAATTTGAGCGAGGTCCCAATGTGTTGCGCAGGGGGGTGTGGCGTTGTCAGAGACGTGGCCATCCATTGCAGGTATCAAGAAGCAAGTGGGCACAATGCCAGAAACTAATGACGAGCAGGGGGAAGAAGATAAAAGAATCAGACGAAGAAGAAGAGAAGGTGGACGCCGAACACCACGACAACGAGGATAAGTAAAAGAAGAAAAAAAAAGGGAGGGGATGGGGGGGGGGGGGGGGTGTGCAGTGTCATCGATATTGTTTTTACTAACAACAGGTGACACAATTATATACATTGCTCATTGTATATAACTATATTTTATAATATATAATAATTATTATATAATAATCTATGTATATTATATATATATATATATATATATATATATATATATATATATATATATATATATATATATATATATATATATAATATATATATATACAAGGAGGTCCCGCCATACGTCGCTTCGGTTTACGTCGTTTCGCTATAACGTCGTTGTCACAACGGGACATAATTCACTTTACGTGTAACTATTAGTATGCATAGTCAGCAATGGCTGTTGAAGATGACAGGGCACCAGTCCACTGATGTCTTCTTCCATTTCTCACAGATGAGAGGGCACCAGTGCTACGTTCCGCCATAACGTCGTCACCTGTGTTGGCTATGCTGCGTTAACGTCGCCATTTTATATTTTTTGCAGTGCGTTTTTCCAGGATTTTATCGTGTCATCACCCATAATTATTAGTTCAAAGCGCACAACAAGTGCTGATAATGTGTCTGGTTCTAAGAGAATCAGGAAACGTGTTACTCTTGAGGTAAAGTTAGATATGTTACGTCGTTTTAAGGCTGGCGATTGGACTGTTGATATCGATAAAGTCCATGGTTTATCTCCAACCACAGTAAGGACAATTCGTGCAGGTGCTGACAAAATCAAAGAAGGTGCTAAAAACGTAGCCCCTTTGAGTGCTGGCCGTCTGGATAGAAGACCAGAACCAACGGAATATGCCTGTGAGCAAGATGGTTATCCAAGAGAAAGCAAAGTTTCTCAATGAAGATCTAGCTAAGAAAGCGGGTGAGAGCAGTACTAGTAGTGCTGATGATAGTTTTGGAGCGAGTCGTATTATTAATGCCTCTATGTCCCAATAACTCTACCATTCCCCCTCCAACCCACTTCTATTTAGCCTGGCGGCTACTGGCCGCATGTGTCAAATATTGGAAAATATTAGTTGGAGAAACAGAGATAATAGCCAATAAATATCAACGACCATCAAAATAAACATTACATAATATACTGTATTTCATTTAATTATATGAGAAATAGTGTTTCGCTATTCGTCGTTTCACTTAAAGTCCCGTTTCCCAAGAACGTAACCCCGGCGTTAACCGGGGCCTTCCTGTAATTATATATAAAACAGTTGAGTTGAGTCAAAAATAGTCATCACTGCACTCAGGACATTTCCATACATGCTCCGTCCCCTCATTCAACAGGCAGCGAAGAGTCATACTACTAATCGTTCCCACCGCTATCCGATTAAAAGTTCTCCTGGTCTTCCCTCTCAGTTTTGAGATCCTTCCAGAACCCCTGCCGATCCCCCGCAATCTCATTCTTTCCACATACGGGTTCTCAATCTGTTCCCCCGCCTTTTCTACCTAGTCCCACAAGCGCACGACCACCTCCACCTTGCCCATAGGTAATCTACCACAAAGAGGTGTATTCCCTGCCAGCCTATCAACCTGTTCATTCCCCCGCACCCCCGTATGGCCAGGACAAATATCCGTACAATTCTCACAATCTGTGACCTCTGAAGCTATATATAACAATATTATATAATACTTATGTGTAACAATCTTTACAATAATAAGGATATATAATAATATACAATAATAATTATATACAAAACAGTATTTTTGCGCTCGCTCGGTTTGAACTCAAGCGTAGTCCATACACACGATTTATAGTAGTGTTAGACTGAATTTTGCGTGTGGATTAGCTTCACCTATTAACAGTGTCCCTCGCCATCAGGCAACCCACTCCGACTACAGAGGTACTTGTAATTTACGTCCCCAAGTCAAGGACGACAGGTCAACATTTTAGTCCAACTGCCCGGTGTATGGATTGCACCGCTTACCTCGGCATAAGCACACCGGATGTTTAAGAACACGCGTTCTTATCCATTCGACCATGCTGACCTGCAAACAGTATTTTATATTATAAAACGTATATATATATATATATATATATATATATATATATATATATATATATATATATATATATATATATATATATATATATATATATATATATATATACACACACACGTCCAACAAGAAATAGTTCACTTCATTCAGACCAGAGCGACCCTACAGTAACAGCACTAATGTAACATGTAATATTGCAATGCTTTACAGTCATTCGTGATTAATGCCGTGATGAATTCCAAAAGCTTTGAGTGAGATCTTTAGTGTCCTTAAAGCGCTTCCTCTTTCTGCCTTTGGAGCGTTTACCACAGCACAGCTCACCGTTAAAACGTTTAGGAAGCCTATGATTTGGCATGCGAGTCAGGTGACCAACCTGAAGGCGAACCTTCTGGCCTAGAGAGACAACAGTGGAAGATAAACTCTATGGACCGCTGAGTGAACTAAAAAAGACTGTTAGATTCATACAAGAGACAACATTGCAGTTATAGACATATTTTAGGCGAACGAAAGAAGAAGAAGAAGAAGGTGACCAACCCAGCGAATCTGTTTCTTCAGATAAAGAATGACTTGCGCGATGAATTGGATTAAAGTGAGGAAGAGTTGAGCAATTCGTTGACCACACTCTCCAATCTGAGTCCATCTGAATCCAGTGGCAAGACAAGTTACGGTGGCAAGAGATGAATACAGGTGCAGTGGATGACCAGGGCGCTCTACGTGCCTTGCCGTGCTCATTACGTCCCACAACGCTTTGCGGGTAAACGCGTCTAGCCCTTTGACCTACCAGTATAACACTGCAGTAACAGCACTATTATAACATGGGATGTGTCGATGTGTTAGATCATACAACGCTGTAGTAACAGCACTAATATAACATGGAATGTGTCGTTGTGTTAGATCATACAACACTGCAGTAACAGCACTAATATAACATGGAATGTGTCGTTGTGTTAGATCATACAACACTGCAGTAACAGCACTATTATAACATGGGATGTGTCGATGTGTTAGATCATACAACGCTGTAGTAACAGCACTATTATAACATGGGATGTGTCGATGTGTTAGATCATACAACGCTGTAGTAACAGCACTAATATAACATGGAATGTGTCGATGTGTTAGATCATACAACACTGCAGTAACAGCACTAATATAACATGGAATGTGTCGATGTGTGTACAACACTGCAGTAACAGCACTAATATAACATGGAATGTGTCGATGTGTTAGATCATACAACACTGCAGTAACAGCACTAATATAACATGAAATGTGTCGATGTGTGTACAACACTGCAGTAACAGCACTAATATAACATGGAATGTGTCGATGTGTGTACAACACTGCAGTAACAGCACTAATATAACATGGGATGCGTCGATGTGTGTACAACACTGCAGTAACAGCACTAATATAACATGGGATGTGCCTATGTGTTAGATCATACAACACTGCAGTAACAGCACTAATATAACATGTAATGTGTCGATGTGTTAGATCATACAACACTGCAGTAACAGCACTAATATAACATGGAATGTGTCGATGTGTGTACAACACTGCAGTAACAGCACTAATATAACATGGAATGTGCCGATGTGTTAGATCATATAACACTGCAGTAACAGCACTAATATAACATGGAATGTGCCGATGTGTTAGATCATATAACACTGCAGTAACAGCACTAATATAACATGTAATGTGTCGATGTGTTAGATCATACAACACTGCAGTAACAGCACTAATATAACATGGAATGTGTCGATGTGTTAGATCATACAACACTGCAGTAACAGCACTAATATAACATGAAATGTGTCGATGTGTGTACAACACTGCAGTAACAGCACTAATATAACATGGAATGTGTCGATGTGTGTACAACACTGCAGTAACAGCACTAATATAACATGTAATGTGTCGATGTGTTAGATCATACAACACTGCAGGTAACAGCACTAATATAACATGGGATGTTCCTATGTGTTAGTATCATACAAACACTGCAGTAACAGCACTAATATAACATGTAATGTGTCGATGTGTTAGATCTACAACACTGCAGTAACAGCACTAATATAACATGGAATGTGTCGATGTGTGTACAACACTGCAGTAACAGCACTAATATAACATGGAATGTGCCGATGTGTTAGATCATATAACACTGCAGTAACAGCACTAATATAACAGGGAATGTGCCGATGTGTTAGATCATATAACACCTGCAGTAACAGCACTAATATAACATGTAATGTGTCGATGTGTTAGATCATACAACACTGCAGTAACAGCACTAATATAACATGGAATGTGTCGATGTGGTGTACACACACTGCAGTAACAGCACTAATATAACATGGAATGTGCCGATGTGTTAGATCATATAACACTGCAGTAACAGCACTAATATAACATGGAATGTGCCGATGTGTTAGATCATATAACACTGCAGTAACAGCACTAATATAACATGTAATGTGTCGATGTGTTAGATCATACAACACTGCAGTAACAGCACTAATATAACATGGAATGTGTCGATGTGTGTACAACACTGCAGTAACAGCACTAATATAACATGTAATGTGTCGATGTGTTAGATCATACAACACTGCAGTAACAACACTAATATAACATGGAATGTGTCGATGTGTTAGATCAGTACTTGTTTGCTTGCTTGTGTTCGTTGGCTTGAGCTCCAACGCGAAGTCCCGTATGTCGGATGAAGGCATTCTGTTGTGCAACATCAGTGTGATGTCATACCGGACCTGAGGTTTGCGTGAGTATCCGTTGTCCCATGTCTGGCTTATTGGTGTGCAGACTGGTGGTTCCTCGCCGTACAGGCAGATACTCTCCGACTTCGGGGGAATTAGATCAGTACAATACTGCAGTAACGGCACTAATATAACATGAAATGTGTCGTTGTGTTAGATCAGTACAATACTTCAGTAACAGCACTAGTGTAACATGGAATGTGTCGATGTGTTAGATCAGTACAACTCTGCAGCAACAGCACTAATCTAACATGGAATGTGTCGATGTGATAGATCAGTACAACACTGCAGTAACAGCACTAATGTAACATGGAATGTTTCGATTGATTGATTGATTGATTGATCTACGAACCGACATCACAGCATTCGGGACATTCCCATAAGCGCTCCGTCCCCATCCTCAGCAACCAGCGAAGAGTTCCAACACCAATAGTTCCAGTAGCAATCTGATTATATGTCCGTCTCGCCTTTCCTCTGAGCGTCGAGCGTCGGCCAGATCCCCTCGTCACTCCTCGCTGCCTCATTCTAACCAGACCATGGTGATCCATTTGCTCCTCCGAGGTGTACACGTGCTCCCACAAGGCCGCAACCACATCTGCCTTGTCTGCATCAATACTCCACCAAGTTCTGCCGAGCCAGCCAATCTGTCCGCCTGTTCATTCCCCAGCACACCGGCATGCCCAGGAGAAAAGATCCAGGTGATGCTTGCTACCCGTGACCTCCGAAGCGAAGCAAGCCACTCTGCACGAAGCTTGCCTGTTCTCACCCTTCTCAGAATGCTTTCTGAGTCAGTTACAATCACAATATGTGTATGTATCGTGTTTTCTATCCAGCGGAAAGCTGCACTGACCGCCTCCACCTCCATTCTTAAGCTAGATGTAGTGTCATCATACGCTAGGCTCTCCTAGCGTATCCTAGGTTTCGATGAGTTAGTTCAGTACAACACTGCAGTAACAGCACTAATGTAACATAGAATGTGTCGATGTGTTAGATCAGTACAACTCTGCAGTAACAGCACTAATATAAATGGAATGTGTCGATGTGTTAGATCATACAAAACTGCGTAGCAGCACTATTATAACATTTAATGTGTCGATGTGTTAGATCAGTACAACTCTGCAGTAGCAGCTCCAATGTAACATGTAACACATTCTTCTTTCAGAGGATGACGGTGCAATTCACTGCCTAGAGTGCACAAACTATGTCGATGGTGTGTTCAATCCCAAATGTCCTTTCAGTGGGCCAGTGGCCCGGGAACTGTCCTCTATGAGAGAGTGTCGTGCGCCCTGCTACTACCGAACTGTAGCCAGTGATGACAAGTGTAAGTACGATCTGCTACTGCTGCTGCTGCTGTTTCAGATCTTATGTTTCTCAAAGCTAGTTTTTAAGACTTTTAATCGAGCTTCTCCAATGGTGTCTGTCATCTACTCATCTGGGCACTAGGATGGAGACTGCAGATGCGACGTGTGAAACCCGTGGGGGTAACATGGTCAAACTAGGCCTGATCTTGACCGGTCCGTGTGGGCTGTGCTGAGTCGCCTGAATGCATCCTGAAATGTCCGTCCACTGATGTGAAGTCCCAGTACCGGCTTGCACACACCACTGGTTTCTGTGCTTGAAGAGGGTGAAGAGAGCACTGCTTATGTAGGCGCTCAGGCCATCTCAATGCCTGCTTATGTAGGCGCCCATGTCACCTCAATGTCTGCGCCCAGTCCATCTCAATGCCGGCTCATGTAGGCGCCCAGGCCACCTCAATGCCGGCTCATGTAGGCGCCCAGGACACCTCAATGCCTGCTCATGTAGGCGCCCAGGACACCTCAATGCCTGCTCATGTAGGCGCCCATGTCCATCCTCAATGCCTGCTCATGTAGGCGCCCATGTCACCTCAATGCCTGCTCATGTAGGCGCCCATGGCACCTCAATGCCTGCTCATGTAGGCGCCCATGTCACCTCAATGCCTGCTCATGTAGGCGCCCATGTCACCTCAATGCCTGCTCATGTAGGCGCCCATGTCACCTCAATGCCTGCTCATGTAGGCGCCCATGGACACCTCAATGCCTGCTCATGTAAGTGCCCAGGACACCTCAATGCCTGCTCATGTAGGCGCCCATGTCACCTCAATGCCTGCTCATGTAGGCGCCCATGTCACCTCAATGCCTGCTCATGTAGGCGCCCATGTCACCTCAATGCCTGCTCATGTAGGCGCCCATGTCACCTCAATGCCTGCTCATGTAGGCGCCCATGTCACCTCAATGCCTGCTCATGTAGGCGCCATGTCACCTCAATGCCTGCTCATGTAGGCGCCCAGGACACCTCAATGCCTGCTCATGTAGGCGCCCATGTCACCTCAATGCCTGCTCATGTAGGCGCCCATGTCACCTCAATGCCTGCTCATGTAGGCGCCCATGTCACCTCAATGCCTGCTCATGTAGGCGCCCATGTCACCTCAATGCCTGCTTATTTAAGTGCCCAGACCACCTCAATGCCGGCTCATTGTAGGCGCCCATGTCATCTCAATGCCTGCTCATGTAGGCGCCCATGTCCATCTCAATGCCGGCTCATGTAGGCGCCCATGTCATCTCAATGCCGGCTCATGTAGGCGCCCATGTCACCATCAATGCCTGCTCAGTACGCCGATGTCACCTCAATGCATGCTCATGTAGGCGCACCATGTCACCTCAATGCCTGCTCATGTAGGCGCCCATGTCACCTCAATGCCTGCTCATGTGGCGCCATGTCCCATAATGCTGCTTATTTAAGTGCCCCCAACCACCTCAATGCGGGCTCATGTAGGCTCCCATGTCATCCAAAGCCGCTCGATTTAGGCGCCCATTCATCTCAATGCCGGTCATGTAGGCTGCCCCTGTCACCTCATGCCTGCTCATGAGGCGCCCAGGACAAACCCGGCAAGTGCTCGGTCTCACCCACAACAAAGCAGACCACAGATAGCGAACTCTGGTGCATTCAGGAAAATGGTTAAATTGATGCCAATATATAGGCACACCCAAGTGACACCGGTTTGGAGAGAAGGAATCCCAGGTCAGCGAAGCAGAGTCCATGTCAGGCGCCTTCTGAAGATATGAACCAACCCTTCTGTTCCGCAGGTGTGAACAGCCGTCTGTCCAGACATAAGCCATGGCTCCTTCAAGGATCCATTTACCAAAACAAAGGCCCGGTTGCCCATTGTGTTTCTCTATCGGAAGGACCCGACCCCCTTGTTCAGGGGAACACAAACTGAAGCGGGACCGACTGCCAATGCCCAGAATGTGCCACGGCCCCCATAGAACGTTCAGGCAGGGGACACAACTTCAGGAGGGAATCGTCGCTGCCACTACGGACTACTGGTTCATGAAGGAGGGAACTTCTCTCTAAGTCAATGTCATCTAAGGCGGGGGAAGATGACAACCCGATTGACTGCCATCCCCACCAGGCTAATGACGTGATGGCGCGGACCTGAGAGAGAACTGTGCCAGTAGCAGATCATATCTAGAAGCTGGCTCTTCAGGCGGACCTGAGAGAGAACTGTGCCAGTAGCAGATCATATCTAGAAGCTGGCTCTTCAGGCGGACCTGAGAGAGAACTGTGCCAGTAGCAGATCATATCTAGAAGCCGGCTCTTCACTCGGACCTGAGAGAGAACTGTGCCAGTAGCAGATCATGTCCAGAAGCTGGCTCTTCACTCGGACCTGAGAGAGAACTGTGCCAGTAGCAGATCATGTCCAGAGGCCGGCTCTACCTCCAAGAGTTGTGTACTACAACTACAGGCAATCAGCTTATTTAAGTGCCCAGGACACCTCAATGCCGGCTCATGTAGGCGCCCATGTCATCTGAATGCCTGCTCATGTAGGCGCCCAGGACACCTCAATGCCTGCTCATGTAGGCGCCCAGACCACCTCAATGCCTGCTTATGTAGGCGCCCATGTCACCTCAATGCCTGCGCCCAGTCCATCTCAATGCCGGCTCATGTAGGCGCCCAGGACACCTCAATGCCTGCTCATGTAGGTGCCCTTGTCACATTAGTGCCTGCTCATGTAGGTGCCCAGGACACCTCAAAGCCTGCTCATGTAGGTGCCCAGGACACCTCAAAGCCTGCTCATGTAGGTGCCCAGACCACCCCAATGCCTGCTCATGTAAGTGCCCAGACCACCCCAATGCCATTACTCTGGACGTAAGAGTTCACACTGACAGTCTTCTAGAGGCTACACAAGCAACAACGACAGAAGCAACTGTCTTTTCCTGCTGTTGCCGTGCCGCTAGAGTCCTTAGTGAGAGGTCTCTGAAACGTATGCGTGTCTTGGTAGACTTCTGTTAACTTTTCAGCAGAACAAATAAATAGTGAAGCACGCGCAAAATAAGAACAGAAAATAATTTAAAGTGCGCAGTAGGCACCGTAAAGTGAATAATTCATATAGATTAACATCCAGTCAACCAATTTAACTGACTATATTCGATAAAGTAGAGAGGGTCAAACTCTGGATGGCATTAGAGACTTATGAAATTCGCGGACAGTTGTTAGAAATTCGCGGACGGTTGTTAGACACAAGTATTTAAACTCATCAGTCCAACTTGTGGATTCACCGATGTTTTTTGAAACGTCAAAAATGCATTGGGTAGTTCGTCGTCACAATTAATTCAATGCGCATTCCGAAATGTTGCATCTTAAGTATTGATGTAGATTCATGCAACAGAATGTTATCCTTTTAGCCAAACTCACTAAGGAAGTTCACAATGTCGGCTCGACCCGATTTTCTGATTCAGTGGCAGTGCCAGCCAGCCTAATTGACCTTTCATTACCCGAAGATGAATACAACACTAGGCTGTTCACTGTATGTCAAATATTTGAAATAACAACATCATGTATTACGTTTAAGTCGATACATAATGACACAAATGTATATAGATGTGACAATTTTAACATCTACCCTTCATTGTTTCACCCAGTGATATTTCGAGGCTGCACTACACATCTCCGAGGGCTGCCATCTAAACTCCCGCCATCTGCATGTTATGAATGGGAAGGCGCTGTATTTTGTGTCTGCTCTACGCCAATGTGTAACACAGTAACTATAGGTAAGTTACCAACTTATATCCGCTGTGTGGTATATGGGATTGACTGATGTGAGCATGGGGCATGTCAAATGTATGAGATGGTGACACGCACTTACACTTACACACACCAACAACACGACGCACACCAACAACACGATGCACACCAACAACACAACGCACACCAACAACACAACGCACACCAACAACATTTGCGTTATAATATACTACAATAATGGTAACAGCGTTGCTTATGTCCCATTTTCTATACCGACCTATGAACATGTAGCTGTTTTATGTTCTCTTCACTTTGTCCCAGAACTACAATAAGGACATGTAGCAGTTTTGTGATGACTTCACTTTGTCCCAGAATTACAATACGGAGCTGTACAGTGGTAACTTCACTTTGTCCTAGAACTACAATACAATACGGACATGTAGCAGTTTTGTGATGACTTCACTGTGTCCCAAAACTACAGTACGGACATGTAGCAGTTTTGTGAAAACTTAACTTTGTCCCAAAAGGCAAATGGTGTCTGCTTTCTCAGCTACACGTGTCACGTAGAGCACAACCATCTCAGATGGGTGTCCCAATCAGTCTGTCTTCAACCAACCACATTCGTATAGTCATTGCATTGCTTCTTGTTCTAATTTTAGACTGGGTTAAACTAAGCGCCCAGGTTATATTTTCTTTTACATCTCCGCCTTGACGGGGACTCGAACAGATGACCGCCAGGCCGGCAGGCAGGTGTGCTAGCCGGAGTTATCGCGGACCCCGGGTCTGTGGTGAGTTATATACTTCAATGCCAGGTGTCTTTCATTGTCTTTATTGCTCTGACATCGCAGAAAGGCAAGTCAAAGTGAAGGGAGGCTGTTCTCGCTGTCTTATAGTAACCATGAAGCCTCTGACACTGCCTGTATCTACAGCATTATCACCATCTGTTGAACGCATATACCAGAGTTGCCTTTACAAGTGGAGTAGATGTTGACGAGCCTTGTCGCGGGGCGTATTGCGCCGGTGCTGCTACCCTAACATTGTACACGGGTCAGCTCTCCACGCATGGTGTGGTCAGTATCACATCGGCCATCTTTATTTCCTGGGAATTGTCCTCGTACCCAGTTTAGGCTGGGTCGAAATGAAAGATTAGATCACTGACCAAAACTATCTCCCTTCCAATGGGGATTAGAACATAAAATACCCGGGCAATCAATAAACTATTGAAGTAAAGCCAATATTTCTTCATATATCAAGGTAACTAAACTACAGAAGAAAGGCAGATATTGTGCTACAACTAATATGTACATTTATTGATGATGTACCTTCATATTTTTTTGCAGGTACCTCAACTGGCATGTCCCTTGACTACCTAGGTAATTGTGATCTTCACTTGTTTTTCCTTTTTTTTTTTTTAATGGAGAACTTTGGGTTTCTTGACATTATTAGTGTTCAAACAATAACAAACTACCAGGGACAATAACCACGTGGGTGTAGATGATGTTGTGGGTTCCTGTCAGCCAGCTCAGCACGAGACTACCATGAACCTGTCATGTCCTGGTTAAACGACTGAGATAACGCAATGTCAGAACTCTTAATAATTGTTTTCTTGCTGACATGATTTTATTTTAGTTATTTTAAATCCTGTTTCAAACATTATCTAGATTATTTTCGATGTTTTTATGTTGAATTACTGCGTGTGTGTTCATTAATAATTATTTATTGTGCATTTTAAAAAAGTAAAGGAATCCTTGTACATGCCTTGAGGCCTTTTTGGCATATGGAGCTCAGCCCATTGTTATAGGTCGAGGTGTGATTTGGTCAATATCACGTCTGTCTCCTTCTCTTCCCAAGATATGTCCTGCTACCCACTTAAGACTGGGTTGGCTTAGAATCCCAGGTCACTTGTAAATACCAGCCTCGGTGAGAATTCGAACCCCTGAGCACTGGGCCGAAGGCAAGCATCTCGCCGCTATTCTCGCGAGGCTCTCAAATGGTATATTGTGACATTCGAACCCATGGTAACTGGGCCGAGGGCAAGCATCTCGCCGCTACTCTCGCGTAGCTCTCAAATAGTATATTGTGACAATTCGAACCCCTGAGCACTGGGTCGAGGGCAAGAATCTCGCCGCTATTCTCGCGTGGCTCTCAAATGGTATATTGTGACAATTGTCGATTACAAGCCCACAGTCACTCGCCGCTGTTGGCAATCACGTGTCTTCATACACCTACTGTTCAGATGCTGCCTTTATCCACAGCTCTTCTGTCACTACTTGATGCAATAGTTCTGTTTTATTTCCTCACCTGCCGAAGACGACAGCGACACTTTCGAGTTGTTTCTAATGTCACATCCTGCTAGCTAAAGGCATATCACGGCCCACTAATATATTTGTGCACATTTCTTGTGGCCTTGGAAGAATGTATCAAACATGAAACTGTCTTTATTTGCCGCCCCCCCCCCCTCCCCCCATGATCTATATATGTTTTCCCACATGATTAAATAATACCTGTTTATTTCATCATATATTGTGGTATTCTGCTGCATCTTTCTCATCTATTTGTTGTTGGCTCTGTCTGCCATTATCTACTTTCTGCTGACTAGTTATATAGCCCTATCATCCCTAAATTATGTTACAGACACTCAACCACACGTGCTAGACACATAAGTTTGATGTGATACAATGTTGTTTGCTTGCTCTCTTGTAGTGAATCCTGCAGCCACGACCAAGACCCCGCCAACAACACAAGGTGAGCGGTTAGTCTAATTACTCCTTCTAATATCAGTGTCAATCCTGCCACCACTAAACTGGCTAATTATTACAACAACAACAACAACGATAATAATAATAATAATAATAATAACAATAATAATAATAATAATAATAATAATAACGAAAGCGGCGTCTTTTGCAGAACGCCCCTCTCACCATGGCCTGCCAGAAAAACTCCATCTTGTACCAGTTTCCTGCCCCCTGAATCTTACATGGTTTGGTGAGGGGAGAAGAACTATGTAATACAGTGTCCATGATGATGCAACTTTGTACGGGGTCCGGATAAATATATATATCGCTTCGAACTTAAGTGTAGTGCACACACGTGCCACCACTTCTTGTACACTGGACAGATTTTTGCGTGTGGATTAGCTTTCCCTATTACCAGTGTCCCTCGCCATCAGGCGACTACAGAGGTAGATTTGCAATTAAAACAGTCTTTTAGAGGACTGACCAACAACTAACCACATTTCTAGCCATTCCAGTAACGCCTCTCCCTAAGGGACCTAAAATGTTGGTAAAAGGTAAATGTAGTTGGTGTTTTCTACAGGTGTCATTAGGTGACAGCAACATCGAACTTTATATTCCCGTTCGTCAGGTGGCGCTAGGTGTCTCATGCGCATAAACAAAATGTCGACTGTACTTACGGATGGGTCGGTGTTGAGAGATAGGAGAAGTGCCTGGGGGTTCTTAGCAAAAGCTAATGGTCGGCGTTTGGTGCAGGAGAGCCTGGCGTATGATGACACTACATCTAGCTTAAGAATGGAGGTGGAGGCGGTCAGTGCAGCTTTCCGCTGGATGGAGAATACTATACACACACACATTGTGATTATAACTGACTCAGAAAGCATACCGAGGAGGGTGAGAACAGGCAAGCTTCGTGCAGAGTGGCTTGCTTCGCTTCGGAGGTCACAGGTAGCAAGCATCACCTGGATCTTTTCTCCGGGGCATTCCGGTGTTCTGGGGAATGAACAGGCGGACAGACTGGCTGGCTCGGCAAAACTTGGTGGAGTATTGATGCATGACAAGACAGACGTGGTTGCGGCCTTGTGGGAGCACGTGTACACCTCGGAGGAGCAAATGAATCACTATAGTCTGGTAAGAATGAGACAGCGAGGTGTGACGAGGGGATCTGGCTGACGATCGACGCTCAGAGGAAAGGCAAGACGAACATATAATCAGATTGCTACTGTAACTATTAGTGTAGGAACTCTTCGCTGGCTGCTGAGGATGGGGACGGAGTGCTATTAGTAATGTCCCGAATACTATGATGTCGGTTCTTAATCATCAATCAATCAATCCCCAATCAAAACCT
>JACEFZ010019020.1:2500-60572 GCA_014155875.1 Cepaea nemoralis | reverse complement strand
TGTACTGTACACCACTCTCTGTACTGTACACCACTCTCTGTACTGTACACCCCTCACTGCACTGTATACCCCTCACTGTACTGTACACCACTCTCTGTACTGTACACCCTTCACTGTACTGTACACCCCTCACTGTGCTGTACACCCCTCACTGTACTGTACACCCCTCACTGTACTGTACACCCCTCACTGTACTGTACACCCCTCATTGTACTGTACACCCTTACTGTACTGTACACCCCTCACTGTACTGTACTCCACATGCTGTACTCTGCCCATTATTTGAGAGGGTCGCCTATTACTTTGTGTCTCTCTGCAAGTGATTATCCTTTTCACGGGTCACTGATTAATTTTCTCATTGCTCTGAAATCCACCCCGAACTTGCTAGGCATGTCGCCTTCCCACCCGCGGCCTTTAAATTAGATAATTGCGAGGCACTATACAGTTCACAGTTACACCTTGTAATTAGTGATTAGTGATTAGAGAGGGTCGATAGCATTGAACTTCGGACAGGTCTATAGGTGCTGCAGTCTCCTTCTTAACATCCCCGTCAAATATCTCCATATTAGAAGTCTATCAGTTAATTACCACATGTTATGATTCCAGTTAGTTAGCTAACTGTCTGGTGCAGTATCATCCTTGCACTTCGAACATGATTTGGGTGCTCAGCTTCTTCTTCTTCTTTCTCGTCCTCTACTTCTTCTTTTCTTGTTCTCATTCTTGTTCTTGTTCTTCTTGTTCTTCTTGCTCTTGTTGTTGTTGTTGTTGTTGTTGTTGTTGTTGATGTTGTTGTTGTTGTTGTTGTTGTTCATCTTCTCCTCCTCCTCCTCTTCCCACTTCTTCTTCTTCTTCTTCTTCTTCTTCTTCTTCTTCTTCTTCTTCTTCTTCTTCTTCTTCTTCTTCTTCTTCTTCTTCTTCTTCTTCTTCTTCTTCTTCTTCTTCTTCTTCGGCGGCGGCGGCGGCGGTTGCTGCTGCTGCTGCTGCTGCTCCTCCTCCTCCTCCTCCTCCTCCTCCTCCTCCTAATCAGAAAGCAGCAAACGTAAACTTATTGACACCTCCATAGAGCGTATCCTTCAATGGAGCGGGTGTGGGCCAAAATATTTTTCCTATTCCACAGTTACATTCATTTGTATCCCCTTCTTTTAGTTTATTAAACATGTGGTGGATCATGGATAGCTAGCGTACAAGTGAGAAATTGTGTGGAAGTTGCGGAGATGTAGGTTAGAGGAGAATAATAAGAACGTAGTGAACACATACAAAGATCAATGAAGATATCACGAAGTGAACTGGTTACTCGCATCAGAAGAATTTAGTCCACTTTCTTTGGCTTTCTTTGGGCACGTCATGAGAACCGGAAAACTGGAGTAATTCGCGACAACGGGAAATTTGAAGAGGATGAGAGGCAGGAGTAGATCAAGAGAAATGATGCTGAGGAATTTGACATCATGGCATGGAAAAATGACTGCCAACACAAGAGCTAGAAAGCTGTGGATAGACATGATCACGAACATCATATGGTGTGTGTGTGTATATATATAGTGAGTGGCACCTTGCCGTCTTGACAGGCGAAAATATGTGGATTAGAATTTGGCCAAAATCCCATCGCACAATGCCTGAGCATGGATTCAGAGAACATGTGTTGCCCATGCAGCATGATCCCTCTCTCGGCCTTGCCTTTTTTACTCCAGAGGAAAGGATTAACCAGTACAAGTACATCTGGAATAAGGTACGTTGCAGACGCTGGCGACTCAGCGTAAAACCTTCAAAAGACAGATGTGAGTCTCACCTCCAAGAGCAGACGTGAGTGGTGGCCAGACCCTCACCACCGTGGGACATGGCTTAGAGCCGTTCAGCCATATCCCTGCAGCAGGGGGCCTTAATGCAAGTGTCTGGACCTTTATGAGCGCGTACACTTCTCAGTCGTAAGTGTCCGGACCAATGTAAGCGTGTACTTCCGTCAGACTCCCTGCCTGACTCTGCGGATCCCGCGACCAACGAGAATAGGCCCTCCGGAAATATTGCTAGTCTCTTGCGAATATATATATATGTATATATATATATATATATATATATATATATATACACACACACACACAAACACATGCACACAAGTAGACTTGAACCCCGTTCAAGGCTACAGCAACCCTCAAAAGGGTCAACTTAACTCAGACAACCTGCATACTCAAACTATATCTCTTTACCATGGACACCCGAAGGAGGGCAAAAATCCTTTTCTGCCAGTCATTAATCTCTCATTAATTCTCATGTCCCGTTTGTAGCCTCAGAACTCCCATTCTGGTCCAGAGATAAGCATATGTTGATGAGGAATCGATATCCCCCCGCCAGCGAACATTGATTTTGTTAAATCCGAGCAGGTAACGAGGCACGGCTAACATCCGCTCGTGAGGCGAGTCAACTAGCAAAGGGCGCCAACGGCTGAGACGAAACGATACAGGAAACCCCGTTGTGGGGTAGCGTAAATAAGTGATATGATTGTTATCTGAAATTACTGTGTTTGGTTCTAGACACTGCCGCCGCAGTCTGTCACTGTTGCAGTTTTAATGTATGTAAATACAGAATTCACACACAGTATGTTGACCGATTTATTGCCTGGCTATATTTAGCTGCATCTCGTTATGTGCATACTTCACAGTTATATATTATACGGGTCGTTCATTTGAAACCCGTACCTATGGCTTTATTACAAAAGCATGCAAGAAACATTAACAGGTGTGGTAGAATTAAACAAAGCATTCATTTTGAATGAATTATGCACCATGGGTTGGTCAGAAGAAGTCGCCGTAGGCATTCAGGCAAGCATGAAATTGCTTAGGTAGGCGGCGAATGCCGTCCGCAAAAAAAGGATTAGGGTTGCTCACTGAACCAAGTGTTTACCGCGTTCATTACGTCTGCATCTGTTTGAAATAGTTGCACCCTTGAGAGCTTTATTTTAGAGGTCCGAACAAATGAAAATCACATGGTGACAAATCAGGACTATAGGCTGGATGTTGCAGAATTTCCCAATTTTTCCACTCTAATGCTTCCTGCACAATCTTTGCAACATACGAACAAGCATTATCGTGCAACAAAACTTACACCGCGAGAAAGCATGCCGGGTCGTTTATTCTTGATGACTTTTTTGCAGCATGTCTAGTTTTCCCAAGTAGTGGGTAGAGTTTGTGTTGACACCAGGTTCTTTAAAGTCGGCCAACAAAAGCCCTTCATGGTCAAAAAATGCGCTCAGCATAACCTTACTAGCGGAAACCTGAAACTTGAATTCTTTGGCTTTTGGTAATCCAACATGCTTTCTTTGCACTGCTCTCTCTCTCTCTCTCTCTCTCTCTCTCTCTCTCTCTCTCTCTCTCTCTCTCTCTCTCTCTCTCTCTCTCTCTCTCTCTCTCTCTCTTGCTGCTCGGCTCAAAGTGGTGACATCATGATTCATCGCTTGCCACTATGCGAAAGAGGAATGTATCACGCTCCACTCTGCAACGCAGCAAGTGGATCAAAAACCATCCCATGCGATTCTCTTTTTGGTGGCCGGTCAACATCCGTGGTACCCACTGTGAACACACCTTCCGAAATTGCAGCTTCTTACGAACGACTTTTTGAATTGTCCCAATAGACACATCAAATTCTTTTGCAGCGAACTTATGCTTCGACAACAGGTTCATCTGTACTGCTGCATCAATTTTGGCGATGGTTTTTTTTCTGTTGCAATAATATGCGCTTGACCGGTCCGTCGTAGATCTGTCGTGAACTGACTTCCTTTCCGAAACACTCGTTCCCAGTCTGTCACTGTTGTCTTTGACACACATTTGTTACCAGACGATGCCTGCATTCTTCGATAAATAACCACTGGTCGACATCCTTCAAATGAAAGAAACTGAATCACCGCTCTTTGAGCTTCTTTGGACGGATTTTGGATCAACCCGGCTATATTCTCAACGATCAGAAACATAACCTGTGCATCGTGGGACGATAAGCACGTGCTCTTTTATTCATTGGACAGTACTTATCACATGACCATGACATGATCATTTTCAACGTGCGCAAGTATTCAGTGTACGATTTTCATTTGTCTCGTGTAGAACTTACATAATGGTTTTTCTATCTATCCATGGCATTCTTTGTATTTTCCTCAGAAAACACAATTCTTCTGCCATTAGAAGGTTTTCAAGCTTGTCTGTTAATTGTCCTTGTTTCACATCCATACACCCAAAAAAGTCGCTTAAAAGTCGACAGGGTCGGCTTCATTGCACCGGGTGTTATCCCATATTGGTCAGTCAGTCTCTTTCCGCAGCGCTTAAAGTGTCGCACAAAGCTTGAACTCCGTAGCTTTAGCGACGAACCTTAGGAGTCTCCGAAAAAATGCACTCGTGTACCCAAGGATGCGGCCAAGAATCGAATCCACAACCTTTAGTGCCCGAGTCAGACGGCTTGACCACTTCGCCACGAAGACTCCCATCCATAACATCATAACTCAGCCATCCATACACCAGTACAGGTTCTATGCAGCACTTCAAAACAAATCAAATAGCACATCTTGAATGCATTCCACACAATGCTCTTCCTTCTCTCCACCACCCCGGTGCAGTTCTCTCAGTGGTGATCTTTTTGGAATATCCTTGTCTTTGCACATTCTCCAATTGTTTCATATTTCATCAGCTTTTCTTGTCTCAAAAACCTACTTGTCTTTATTATTTTGTATATAATGAAAACCATCTTATGGCTCTGGAAATGCAGTTTCTGAATAAAAATGCAAAGAATACCGCGGGCAGGCAGAAAAACCAATGACCAAGTGCACAAAAAACAAATGAAAACCGTGAACTGATTAGTGAAATTAGACGTAGACAGTCACAGTTTTTTTTTTTTTTTTTTGATACTGTATGAGAATAAATAAATTGGAAAACTTGGTGACAATTGGTAAGACTGAGAGGAAGAGACAAGGGGAATGCAGAGAAGTAAATACCTGGATGGATTGGCCACGTGGTATGGTCGAGACAAGAACACTGAGTTGATCCACGACTCTGGTGATCTCGTGAGATGGCGAAACATGACCGCTTACGCTTTTTGGCATGGCACATGATGATGCTGATATAATGAAACAAACATGTAGGCTAAAACCCGATGTTAGGCTCTTAACATTGTCAACTCAAATGCATTGAGTTGACAATGAAACAAGCATCATCATCATCATCATCATCATCATCATCATCATCATCATCATCATCATCATCATCATCATCATCATCATCATCATCAAGTGCCATGCCGGGTGGCGTAGGCGCTCATGACTCTCCACAGATCTCGGTCTTTGGCTTTCTGGATCAATTCCGCTGTTGATATTCCTTCATGCCACCGTCTCAATCCAGCCAGCATCATTATCTTGGTCTGCCTCTGTCTCTCTTCTCCTGGATATTTCCAGTTGTCACGATGATCTCCCAAGCCTCTTTCGTATTGTTGTCGTAATGTTCTAGTTTCATTAGCCTCTTTTCAGGCAATCGTTGTTAGTTACTTGGGCAGTCCAAGAAATTCGCAACATTCATCTGAGAGTCACATCTCAGCTGCTTCCAATCTCTTCCTAATTTAATTACATTCCAAGATTCACAGCCATACGGAAAAACAGGTTCTATATACTACTTCAGCACTCTATTTGTTACATTCAATCATAGTGACTTATTGCATAAGATATTCTTTATTTTCTGAAATGCAGTCTTTGCTTGCCAAATTCTACTCATAATCTCTGTTGTGCATCTTCCATTTGATGTGATAAATGCCCCTAGATATTTAAAACTATGTATTTGATGAGGAATTGTTCCCTTCTAACTCTATTTCACATTTGGGTGTCACCTTTTTCTGCGATGTCAGCATTGTTATTGTTTACATATCAGACTAGGATCTCAATCTACATCAACAAAATCCACGGAAAACAAGTGAAAGTAATGTAATAGTATAAGGAAAACTAAAATATGACAACAAATAATGAAATAAGTAGGAATGAAACACAACACAATTGTGCGACGTTACGGTAGCCACTACCTTTGTCAAGAACAAAACATGACCGCTAGCATTTCCTCCGAAGTCGGAGAGTGTCTGCCTGTACGGCGAGGAACCACCAGTCTGCACACCAATAAGCCAGACATGGGACAACGGATACTCACGCAAAATTCAGGTCCTGTATGACATCGCACTGATGTTGGACAACAGGATGCCTTCATCCGACATACAGGACTTCGCGTTGGAGCTCAAGCCAACGAACACAAGTAAGTAAGTAAGTAAGTACCGCTAGCATAGCCGAATGAATAAGTGCGTACGCTCTTAAACTTCCGGTGTGTTGAAGACGAGGTAGCAAGTTCAACCCTTACACCGGACACTTAGGCTAAAATATTGACTACTCGTCCTTGACTTGGGTACATAAATTACAAGTACAGTACCTACAATTTCGTGGTTTGTTCTCCTGATGGTGAGTGACAATGGTAGTAGTATGGTAGTAGGGAAAGCTCATCTTCACGCGATCATCAGTTAAGTGAACTAGAAGTAATAACACGTGCATGGACTAGGCTTGAGTTCAAAGCGAGCGAATGCAAAGTTTTAAAAATCTAGATATAGAAAATTATTATGAATTTTAAACACAATAAATTTAATAACAATATTATCAACGAAGGAGTTGAATGACGAGCGCGTATTATTATTAAGAGAATTACCAGATAAGCACAGACTCTACAATACAACCTTATGTTTTGCTAATTTCATGTTATTCTTTAGATCTGTTTATGTTGTTCCTGATGAAGATCACTAAGACAGAAACGTTGATTCGTTGTTAGTTAGTTAGTTATCAGTTGGGGTATCTTCGTTGCACTCCGGACATGTCCATAGGTGCTCAGATCCTCCCCCAGCATATGCATCAGCGTCCGGTGGCTAATAGTGCCAGTTCTGTGTTGGTTGACGAGGCGCTTTGTTTTCCCGATGTACCTCTCGCGTCTGGCTGTGCCGATTCTTACTCCCAGGTCTTTCATCCTGGAAAGCGATGTGGAATCACTGGCGTCAAAATCCTCTGTTCTCGCCATATCTTTAAGGGCGTTAATAACATCGGCACGATCCATGGGCTGGCCATCTACAGGGGGTGCAGAGCCAGCCAGTTTATCAGCTCGTTCATTTCCCTCGACTCCCGCATGTCCCGGGACGAAGATGAAGGTGACTTTGCGGACAACGGACTTCCGCAGCGACTCAGTCCACTGTCTACGTACAGATCCAGCTTCGACCTTCTGAATCATGCTCATTGAATCACTTAGTACACACACGTTGGTATAATGCTGTGATTCCAGCCATATGAAAGCCTGTGTGTTGATTCGTTGTGTTATCGTGTAACTTCTTGTTATATCAGTTTTCGTTATTATTATCATTGTTATTTTGACATTGATTTCCTGTCTCGGGTTAACGTTCGTTGTAAAGTATTTACACTGTGTCCGTGTTTATTGTATCTCACTTTTTCCCAGGTGTCACATGCACCTGATTGTTTTCACTGAGTTGAGCTGAGTTAAGTTGAGCTAAGAACCGACATCACTGCACTCAGGATATTCCCATAAGCGCTCCATCCCCTCGATCAATAGCCAGCGAAGAGACACTACTAATCGTTCCCACCGCTATCTGATTGAATATTATCCTGATCTTAGCTCTCAGTTTTGAGATTCTACCAGAACCCCTGCCAATTTCCCCCAATCTCATCCTTTCCACATACGGGTTCTCAATCTGTTCCCCTGGCCTACTCCACCTGTTCCACAGACGCTCGACCACCCCTCCATTGTCCATTTTCATTGTTTTCATTTTGTATTATTAACATCAAGCACTTGCTGAGTATAACTGTTGTTTCTCTGTTTCGTGTAATGAATGATTTATATTTACTTTGATATTACGTCAAAATAATAATCATCATCACCAACATCATCATCATCAGGATTCAGCGAAGGCTTTCATATTTCGCGATCTCACACGATCACCAGAGTCGTGTATCCGCTCTGTGTTCTTGTTTCGATAATACAACGTGGCTATACCATCCAGGTATTTACTTCTCTGCGTCCCCCTTGTTCTCTTCTCCTCAATCTTGTCAGTTGCCACCAAGTTCCCCAGTTTAATTGTTCTCAAAGCCTGTCCAAAAACTGTGACTGTCTACGTCTAATTTCTGTAATCTTTCATATGGCAACAAACTAAACGCTCTTTCAAATCGCCTGCTTTGAGTCTGGTTCACCACACGGGTCATTGTATCTGTAAAAGATTTCCAACTCTGACGTAAGCTGACATGTCGATTAGTTAGTTAGTTACTTGATTGGTTGCTTTAATAGGTAATTTGTTTGGAGGGTTAGATAGTTAAATGGTTGCTTGGCTAATTGATTGATTAATTAGGTGGTTTCTTATTTGGGTAGGTGGTTGGTTGTGTGGTTGGCTGGTTGGTTGTGCGGTTGAATGATTGCAACGTGGCCTTTACTGAAACTTCTCATCTACTGAAAGTCAGTTCTGTAGAATGTTAGCTGAATTGAGCAGCCAGCCTGTGAACAGGCAGCACCATGCATATGGGTCGATAGGTCCTGGCCAGGGTGAGTAGAGGACATCAGATGCTAAATCATGTGATTATTCTCGCGTATATAATCACTTACAGCAGTCTTTGATTACACACACGGTAAACATTCAGTTGCATTCACTTTATCCCTGCCCAAAATAGATTCACGGCTTGTATTGATTCTTAACAATGATCACTTGTATTGAAAACATTGATTCGTTATGAAATAGGCAATTTTGTTTGTTTTTTTAAATTATTTTCGCTGTTTTCTTTTTTTTTTCCCCCTGTTATTTTGTTTTAGCGCTCTCCCACCATTAGGCGGACCTACTCCGACTTCTGAGGTGCTTGTAATTTACGCCCCCAAGTCAAGGACGAGAAAACTAAATTTTAGTCCAACTGACCGGTGTAGCGGTTGAACCCTCAGGAACCCTCAGCTCACCGGATGTTTAAGAAAGATTGACTGACCCCCTTCTCATTGCTGTATTTTGTATTGATTGATGTGTCCTTGAATATTTTAGTCGCGGATCGCCTTATTTAACTAACTAACTAACTATCCAAAATCAGTCTCCGGCATAGGGCCTGTGATGGCATAGCGGCATCACGTTTTGTAGGGGTGAGAGCAAAGAGGGATTGGTAGGCTATTGTTTTCTCTCGCTTTGGCAAGCCAGGAGCCAAAGCGTCTAAAATGCGTCCTACTGTGAGAAGGATATCCCCAGTGCAGTTCACTGACAGCTTTGTTAACGCGTCAGCTTTAAATTTGTCTCCCTAATTTGACTACTTAAATTTGTCTCCTTAAATGTGTCTTCTTAAATTTGTCTCCTTAACTTTGTCTCCTTAAATATGTCTCCTTAAATTTGTCTCCTTAAATATGCCTCCTTAAATTTGTCTCCTTGAATTTGTCTCCTTAACTTTGTCTCTTTAAATATGTCTCCTTAAATTTGTCCTAGATCCGTTTGTGCCTAGGACTGACACATAAATCTCAAACAATAGATTGCACAGTTTATTGCCTGACATAATATCGATTCATCTCGTCAGGTGTATACTGCAGTATGATATTTGATATTCAGTGAATTATAGTTTGGCTTAATGGTACAACACACCTTGTCACTATACTGTTCCAATGTGGAGCAATGTTATCCCTACGGTAATCGCATTGTTACTATGCAGTCTTTCTATTTGCATAACACAGGCTTTGAATGCTTAATTGCAGGGGCCTATTTGAATGATCATTTATAGTTCGTCAAATATATCACGCGAAACATTTTTTCTATGTTAACTTTATGACCGCAATCTTAGCAGCTATTGAGACATTTTTAATGTAGTCACCATCGCGTTCAATGCAATTCCTCAAATGCCAATAAAGTGCTTGGATTACTGTAGAAAAATCGACTCTGTGGTCACTACTCGGTATGCTTGACCCGGTCGTGATTGGTCTGTCATAGAAATCCGCCGTTTTGAAACTTGTTACTCCACTAATACACTTTCTGGACTGACAGACATGCACCTTCATTTGTCGATAACTTTCTGTAGGTTTCACCCCTTCATTCATCAAAACATGGATAACAGAAAGCTGCTCCTCTTTGATGCATTTCAAAAGTGGGGAGGCCATTTTCAACTGTCCGTATAACGTCACCGTGTTCGTCTGTATCGTGATGTTACGTGCTTAGTACTTTTAACATAAATAACAACAATATTTACAGGTTACAAGACAATGGCATGGTTATTGTAATTTCTATTACATTTTAAGGTTTTCATGTGTAGCTCCCTCGTTCACGCAATCTTCTTTTCTTAGCCCTTATAGTAGAAGGTTGCGTATTAGATCTCACTACCATAGTGGTAAAAGGGTACGTGTGTAATTTCCGAGTCACGTCTTGGGGTTTCTTTACCATAAAAATGGGTTAAAATATGACACAGATAGAGGATCGACTTCATTGCACTGGGTTTGTATCCCATCTAGTTTAGTCTCTCACCGCAGAGTAGTTAAACGTCTTCCGGTAGCGTCTCACAGAACACGAACTCTGTAGCTCCAGAGACACAACGCAGACTAATATCAAGCCATCTCGGATAAATTCGAAAAAACAGGAGGTCCCATTTTTGTAACTTTAAACATTATAAATCGAACTGCAGTGTAGTTTGCAAAGAGTGAGGCGATAGGTCCCCGCCCTATCAAGATCAAACTGATATCAAGAAAACTCGGATAAAGGCGACAATCAGGAGATCCCGTGTCCAAGTTGCGAATGCGACAAATCCCCCTGCAGTTGAAACCGCAAAGAGTTGAGCTAAGTTGAGCTCAGAAACGACATCACTACAATTAGCAATGTCAGAGTCATCGGGTTTTCCCGTTTACTTCCTGTTTCGTTTTCGTATTTTCGCGAACTTTTAGTCGCGACCAACGATTTTACTTCCGGTCTGAGCATGTCCTTCTAAAAAAATCAAAAAAACGAAAGAAGCGTGGTACGATGAAAGGGGAAGTTATCCTAATATTTTAAGTACTGGGTCTTCTGCTACGCGGGAAAAAGATTCAGCCGAAAGAAACGTTTTCTAAGGATTTTTGGGGGTGATATTCACGAATATTACGGTAATTTGTCTTATAACTCCATGTAGCTTAAAGAATTTAAAACTTTTTATTGTATTTTTGAATGCCTCGTCCAATTTTACATAAATATGAAAAGTTTCAACACAGCTGCTGTTAGCTGAAATTCAGGGGGGAAAAATTAGTGACATCGCCATGGCCGTCATGTCATGTAAGATTGCGGCGCCCATAAAATAAACAATAGCGGACCTGTATTTATTTATAATTAGAACTGGTGGAGTGCCAGTGGAGTGAACTGCGATGTATTTTACCACAGCTGATCTTGGATGGCGGCTATGAGTGGTTGTGCTGATTCAGACTTGAGTCATTCTCGCGCAACATTCACTCCCGCTCTAACCGCTCTTCAATCAGACATCATCTCCCCAGACCAGTGAGAGTGTTGAGAACAGAGTTTGCCGCCTAGTATCCTGGTAATGCTAATCAACTACACTTTCCTACCTTCAACCGGAGTTCACCCTAATCGAGCTCCAACGGCCCATGTCCTTGGCCCGGTCATAATTAGACCCGTGCGAATACCAGAAATGCCAGCGACCGTGGCATCAGTAGAGCCAGGAATGCCTGTAGTCAATTGCAGGACACAAACCAGCGTGACTTCATGTGGACACTGAGGACTGGCCGCAGTATAACGGTCGGTATTCCGTGAATGCTGGTGAAACACGTCCTAACGCTGTCTTTGCTGGATCACACCCTAATGCTTGAGCCGTTACGGCGTTATGTGACGTCGTACCATGACGTCTAAATTGCGTTCAATGTTGGTGTCACTATGTTCAACATTTGTGACACTCTGTATCTTCTTCTTTGATGCGCTAGCTCATCACTTGAATGTTGCACCACTGTCATTTGCCATATGACAGTTACTTACATTAATGTTTATAATATTTAATCAACAAAAGAAAGCTGCCGCAATGCAGTTAGTACATTAAGACAATATGATACATTTTCATGAATTGTTCTTTCACTAACGACGAACATTTCACATAACATTTAATTAATATAATAAATGTGCAGCTATTTTTAACTAGCAATTAGGTCACAGCACATCATAACAAAAAGTCTTATAAGTCAAGTGCATCTTTGTCAGAGACTCTGAGACTCTTGTGCTTTGTACGATGCTTTCGCCAGGCCGTCGTGTGGAAAGAGACTGAGCAAACCTGGTGCAATGAAGTTGATCCTCTCATTCCTCTCGACATTCTATCGAAAGAGGAATGTGACCTTTACTTTCCTGTTACCAAATCATAAGTAGAAACCCCATTTTAAAATATTCTCTGTATATGCAAATACTAATAATAATCATCATCAAGTGCCGGCTGGCGTAGGCGTTCATGGCTTTCCACAAATCTCGGTCTTTGGTGTTCTAGATCCTAATACTAAATTATATTATACACCTGCGTTATACACCTGAGAGAAGTGAGGAGTCTCGTTCATGCCAACGAACCAGGCAAGCTAATACAGGAAAGTACTCTTACTAATAATTTACATATATTTAAAAAATTAGTTGTGAAACCTAAAAAGCAATTAACCAAAGAATGGCCATCACTTGTGACACTCTTTCTTGAACCATTTCCTGTGACATTCAAGATTCTGCCTGTCACACCTACTTTGCCACAGCCTGTGTCAATTTGATAAAACAATTCAGGTGCACACCTTCCTGTGGTGAGTTTCTATATATTTGAATAACGAAGACACAAACAATAGATTGCACGATTTATTGCCTGACATATTTCACTGCATCTCGTCAGGTAGATACTGCAGAAATCAAATACTTACGTGAATTAACTAGATAAATCCTTCAAACTAAAATATACACATGTCTCCCGACCAATGAAGCCGGACTGTTCCGGTGTGTCGGCCTGCCTAGGCTACCATCTTCTGTGTGTAGTATCTTGTCCACCCAATTCGGAATGTGTAGCTATTAAAATTATGTACCGCGGACATTCAATTCAACTAAAGTCTAAAGAAGTCATATCGCCAAATTGAGCGAGTGGCCATGGGCAGCCCACTTGGACCTATTCATCTCCTCGGAAGGTTAGCTGGATGAAATATTTCACTTGTCTCTTTTTTTTTCTTTTTGTACTGCGACAAATCTGAAAATATAAAAAATATAAAATTACACAGAGTAATGAAGCTTACATAAAAGAATAACGAAAAACACAGGATGTCTTAACTAGTTTCATCAGCAAACAAATACCTACACAAAATACAATAAATAATCACGGAGAAGACCCTGCAGTGGCTACATTGTTAATTAGATCACGGCACATCCTATAAAAAAATAAATAATACGTCAAGTTAGGCCTCGCCGCCCCGGACGCAATGATATATGGCACAACGTTGTCCGTTTAAAAATAAACAAGCCACGGTAATAGAAGGCAAATAATAAACAGTTGGCGGCCATTTTAAATTGTTAATTAGGTCACGGCACATCCTATAAAAAAAATAAATAATACGTCAAGTTAGGCCTCGCCGCCCCGGACGCAATGATATATGGCACAACGTTGTCCGTTTAAAAATAAACAAGCCACTGTAATAGAAGGCAGAATTTCTCAGTTTCCAATCTTAGGGCCGCGATAAATCCTGACTTATCAGTTAATTCATCATTGGACTTCCTGGTATTAAATTACGTCACCATATAATTCATAACTCCGCTTAGAATCAACGTACAGTCTTCGTTGAGATACCGTTGGATTCGTCTTGTCAAGCTCTATCTAACTGGTATGATTTCATAAGTAAAAACCCAATTTTTAAATATTGACCAAAATTGCTACTACAATCAGGACATTCCCATACGTGTTCCTCCCCCTCGTTAAAAGCGGCGAGTCATACTACTAATCGTTCCCACCGCTATCTGATTGAAAGTTCTCCAGGTCTTCCCTCTCAGTTTTGAGAGTCTTTAAGAACCACTGCCGATCCCCCGCAATCTCATTCTTTCCACATAAGGGTTCTCAGTCTGTTCCCGCGCCTTCTCCACCGGGTCCCACAGACTTGTCCTTGTTCATAGATAAACCAAGAGGCGCATTGCCTGCCAGCCGATCATTCTGTTTATTCCTCCGCATTCCCGCATGGCCAGGGCAATGATTGGCCAGTTAGGTTTTTATTTTATTATAGTTGCTAGAGGAATCAACAAACCCATGGATAGATAGATCCTGTTACTTTGAATAAAACCTTCTAGAGAAAGAAAACTTAACACGAGCATACAGCTCTATGAGTTAAAAGGGTACGTAACTACTAGCGAAAGTATTTTTTTTTTTTTTTTGCGAATATATTCAGAAAAAGTAAAGAATAAAAGTCTTATGTTTCGATGTAGCCAGCACTGCGTTCAGTGCAGTCCTCCAGCGCCGATAATGTGATTGGATTCCTATAGAAAAGAATGGTCATAGTCTCATGTGTAACCAGTCGTACTGAACCGACAGGGTTCAAACCTTCCTACTCCACTCATATACTTGGCGGTGCTGGATTGACAGGCATGCATCACCATACTGGACTTTCATTGGCCGATGCATTTCTACAGGTTCCACCCCTTCTCTGATCAAAAACCGGGTACCTGAACGCTGCCTCACTTGAGGCATCTCAAAAGTGGGGCAGCCATCTTTATACTGTCCTTATGACATCGCCGTCTTCGTCTGCATCGTGATGAAATGTGCTTAACACACTTCACACCCTTTACAAAAATATTAACTGGTTACTAGACAATGCCATGGTTATTGTAATTTATATCACGCTTTTAAAGTTTTTATGTTAAGCCCCCTCGTAAACGTTGCGCACTCATGCAGAAAATAAGGAAGAAAGAAGCTGAGGATTCACACTAACTCACGAAAGCCTACTAAGTTTGTTCTTCCAGCTCACCTTACAACAAAACTTTGGCCTGTTTTCTGCCAGCAGTGTCAAAGTCCGTTGAGTCCCTCGGTCCTTGGCAACCCGGATGTGCGGCCCGCTTATCAGGCGTCGCCATGACAACATACATCAACAGACGGGAGGGGCTTTGGCAGATTGGAGAATAAACATATGCTTGGTTGCTATAGATTAGTATTTTCTTGTCGGGGGACATTGACGGCTGTTGGCGACAGATATCTTGAGTTTAATTCTTGGTGCGAGTGGAGGAGTGAAGAACTGGGGTCTTGTTGTTATCGTCACTATTGTTGCTGTTAAAGTTATTGTTTTGTTATTGTTTAATATTAATTATTATCGTTTATGTTGTGTGTTTTTGTCGCTGTTATTATTATTATTACTGTTGGGGTCATTACTGTTATCGTTGGTGTTATTAATGTTATTGTTAGTGTTATTACTGTTATTGTTGGTGTTAATGCCGTTATTGTTGGTGTTATTACTGTTATTGTTGGTTTTATTACTGTTATTGTTCGTTTTATTGTCGGTGCTATTGTTTTTGCTGCTGCTGCTGCTGTTATTATTATTATTGTTTGGGTTATTGTTGGGTTTGTTCTTTCCCGCTTTGTTGTACCTATTGGTTTTTTAACTGCCTATAGCACCACGGATATTTAGCAGGTGGGAAGGGGGATCTAGAGCCTGAGGAATTAAGGTCATCTGGCTAGTGCAGTCGACGCGAACTGTGCATGTTAGGGTTTTTTGTATGTGATTCCGACAGAAAAAAAAATCCACCCAATGTAAAGTGGAACTGACAGCAGTTCTGACAAACCAACAGCAAGCACTGGCATACATGCATAAGGCCGCTGCCAGAATGAAAACACAACAGTCTGCCAAAATGTTATGTTATGTTATGTTATGTTATGTTAATCTCTGCTAAGTTCTAGTATGGTATTTTATATTATGTTATGTTATGTTATGATATTTTGTAGCGTGTTATTTTATGTAATGTTATGTTATGTTTTGTTATGTTATGTTATTTTATGGTATGTTATATTAAGTTGTATTGTGTTATTTTATATTATGTTATATTATGTCGAATAAAATGTCCTTGTCCTAGTGCATTAGTTTTAAAGAAGTTAAATAAATATTGCTAATGGCCACAGGAAACCAGCTTGTTTAGTATTCTTCTTATAGTTCTTTCCGCCTGGCACCGTCTTCATGTCTGTCCACAGCCTCCTGTCTCGTCTACTGCCAATCATCCCCGATACACATGTACACCCTCCCCCCCCCCCCCCCCATGCTGTGATGTCAAACTGTCCTACATCGTTTCTCTTGGTCTCCCCATGCCCCTCTTCTCCTCCAACTTGTCAGTTGTTTCGATGTCCTCCAGCTCCCCCCACCCCCTTTTCTCATAATGGTCTCAACGAATGTAGACTGTCTTGTTATGATATCAGTAACCAGTTCTCTTTGCGAGTTCATTACTTTCAAGATAGCTTTATTATATTTTTAATTCATCCATTGAGTTCTCATCATTCTTGTATGGAAAAAAAAATTAATTGCTGTTTTATCGTAACTCCTCACTGATCTTCCAATTGTCCATGATTCACTTCCTTAAATCAGGATTATTTCGATATTGTTACTAATAATCTTTCTCGCCTCGACAAAAAGATGTTGTCTATAATATCCTACTTATGATATGCTGCGTTTGCAAGTCCTTTTCTACATTTCACTTCAAAGTTCCGTAAATATTGACAATATTTGCTTGTTTCAAACTAGCTCCAGTTAGTTCAATGTTGCAGTTAGACAGGTATGTTTTCTGTGTAAGTTTTTAGTATACTCTGACCAAATGTGGAAATAAATAGGAGAACGTATAGCACGATAGGGGAGTTCAAGATAAACATCGCAGAATCACACCGTGCGTTGCCAGAGAAGAAATGAGCCTACAAATGAAATCAAACACACGGCCTTATAGATACACACAATCCACAACCAACACTCAACTCTCCACCCACACATAATCCACGCCCGGCAGTAAACCTGCAGTCCATACACAATATACACCTCACACTCAACCAGCCACACACATACAATCCACACCCCACACTCAACCATACATCCACACAAAATCCACATCACACACAACCACACTCCTACACACAATCCACATCTCACACCCAACAACACAACCACTTAGTCCATCTGAGGCGTCGCATCACTTTAGAAAAAGCATCTCAAACAATTAGAGGGACTATCTTTGAGCGGAGAGTCAAGATCGGTTCTTTCAATGAGAATTAGTGTCAGGTCGTGTGACGGCCTGGTCTTGGCATGAGGAGTCTAGCACGCGCTGCACCCGCGGTAACATGTATTAATTTAATGTATTTACTCTGTGTGTACACATGTGAGCGAGTGAGTCAGTCAGTCAGTCAGCGAGTAAGTGACTGAGTGAGTCAGATGGTTAGTGAGTAAGTGAATCAGAGTGAGTGAGTTAGTGAGTGAGTGGGTGGGTGAATGAATGAGTGAGTGAATGTGTGTGTGTGTGTGTGTGTGTGTGTGTGTGTGTGTGTGTGTGTGTGTGTGTGTGGGGAAGAGTGAGTCATTCAGTCAATCGGTTAGTAAATGAGTGAGTGAGTTAGTGAGTGAGTGGGTGGGTGGGTGAGTGAATGAGTGAGTGAGTGAATGAGTGAGTGAATGTATGTGTGTGTGTGTGTGTGTGTGTGTGTGTGTGTGTGTGTGTGTGTGTGTGTGGACGAGTGAGTCTGTCAGTCAATCGGTTAGTAAATGAGTGAGTGAGTTAGTGAGTGGGTGGATGGGTGAGTGAATGAGTGAGTGAGTGAATGAGTGAGTGAATGTGTGTGTGTGCGTGTGTGGACGAGTGAGTCAGTCAGCTAATCAGTTAATAAGTGAATGAGTGAGTGTCAGAGTCCAACAGGGGACAGCGATGCAGGGACATCGTTACGACCGCCAGGCGACTTAGCTCCCAGTAAGGGAGGCAACAACTTCGTTGCGCCGGCAGGCGAATAGGAGTTACCGGCCTGCGAGATCGCTGGCTGACCAGCGGTCAGGCCGCCAACGCAAGACGCACGCCTGCCACGTGACGCCACGTCAGGCAGGAGGCAAGTTGCGAACCAGGTCCAGACAGCTCTGGGACACGGTACAGGACGGACGTGTGATTGAGAGAAAGGCGTTGTATGGTTTCTGTATTGAAAGGCGAGTGTCTGGACATCTTGCGAGTCAGACTTGTGAACTGTATTGTGGATGTAAGTTGTAAAGTATCCATTATATATATTTGTGATCATCGTTCTGTATTTGATATGTTAATAAATCCATCGAACGATGTGTCGTTGAGTCTTACGTCAAATCACGTTGTATTTGTACTGTCTCACACTTGTTAGGAAAGCGAGCCAAGTTTAAGACCCTGACATGTGTGAACGTGGAGGGCCTCGTCCCGCTTTAATTTACTTATATTTGAACGTGAATAGCTCGTCCTTGTTGAACGTGAAGGTCTCGTCCAGCTTTAATTTAGTTAGATTTAAATGTGATCATGGAAGGCTCATTTTGATTGTTACTACATTTTTAAAAATTTTAAACATTTTTTTTTTTTTGTTAAATTCCCCCCACCAAAAAAAAGGGGGGTCCCTTTGGGTTTTTTTTTATTTACCATCATCCATCCTCCTAACGTGTCCTATCCATCTAAGTCTACGAAGACTGAGCATGGAATACACCGTCACACAACCTGATCTTTCCAATACTTCAGTATTTGTGATTTGTCTTGCCACTTAATACCAAGTATTCTTCGCAGACACCGCATATGAAAGCTGTTTAAACGTTTCTCTTGGCGTGAGTAAGTTGTCCAGGTTTCACTGCCATAAAGAAGAGTACTAAGGACACAGGCTTGGTAGACGAGGACTTTTGTTTTGGCAGTAAGCTTCCTGTTCTCCCAGACTCTTTTTGCTAACATGTTCATTGTTGTTGCTGCCTTGCCAATCCTGATGTTGATTTCCTGATCGAGGGATAATTTGCTATTTACCTCTGATCCAAGATATGTAAAATGGTCTACTATCTCCAGTTCGGCGTCGTCAATAAAGATTGATGGTACACCTATGTGCACCTTGTGACATAATCTGTGTCTTCTTTTTGTTAATTGTTAAACCAAATTCAGAAGCAAGCATTGGAGAATGCAGATAGTAGATATTGTAATTCTTCCTCAGATTGGGTCGTAATCGCAGCATCATCCGCAAAATAGCAACTCTCTGATTAGTACCCTGCTAATTTTGGTCTTGGCCTTCAATCTCTGAGCATTATAGAGGCCACCATCTGAGCGTGAGTGAATGTATATACCATCATCCTGATCACGAAAGGCATATTTCAGTAGAAGTGAAAAGTATATCCAAAGAGGGTGGGGCTAGTACACAACCTTGCTTAACTCCACTCTTGATTTCAAACTCTTCTGAAGTTGAGCCATCAAACTTGATTATACCCTTCATGCCTGTGTGGAACGATTCCACAATGGACAGAAGAGGTGGTGGACAGCCAATCTTCTTTAGTGCTTTGAACAGACCCTCACGACTGACCAAATCGAATGCCTTTGTGAGGTCGATGAAGGCAATAAACAGTGGCTGATTTTGTTCCCGGCATTTTTCTTGCATCTGTCGCAATGAGAATATCATATCAATGGTAGACCGGTTCTGACGGAAGCCTCACTGTGATTCGGGGTAGACTTGATCTCCCAGGACTTGAAGTCTGCGCAGGACAATTCTGGCAAATACTTTCCCAACAATACACAGAAGTGAGATACCCCTATAGTTGTTGCAGTCGCTCCGATCTCCTTGTTCGTGTACAGCGTTATGATGTTTGAATCTTTGAAATCCTGTGGGACTTGTCCTTCTCGCCAGCATAGCTCTATTAGCTGGTGGATCTGTAGAGCGAGGGTGTCTTGCCCACTCCTGATCACCTCTATTGGAATCCCATCCTTACCTGGAGCCTTGCCAGATGCAAGCTCATTTATAGCACACTTAACTTCTGTTATAGTGGGAAGTGTGTCCAGGTGGTCAAGAGTTGGCAGGGCCTCTATGGCGTTTGAGGGCATCATCCGCCAGCTTGGTCTCACTTGAGTAAAGCTCTAAATATTGCTCGACCCATCTATCCATCGCTGTTTCTTATCAGTGATGATTTCTCCAGTCAAGGTTTCAGCGGTGCACTTCTTTTGATCATTGGACCACAGGCTTTTTTATCCCTTCATACATGCTTCTGATGTTTCCCTTATCACTTGCGATTTGAATGGACCTCACATAACTTGATCCAATAGTCATTCGCACACTGCCTGGCAGCCTTTTGTACATACTTCCTCGCTTGCTTCAGCTCACTCAGAGTGTTACGCGTTGGTCTTTCCTTGTTTCTTAAGAGAGCATCTTCTTTTTATCAATCAAGGGCTGCAGTATCTGGCTGTTTGCCGCAAACCAGTCCTGCCTCTTATGATCCACAGTGCCGTAAACCTCCTACCGCTGTTTTTATAAATAGTTTCTTAAGTTACCTCCATTTACATTTACTATACAATTTCTGATGTATCAATTGAAAGCGTCCTCAAGTTGCTGTTGAAATTCAAAGGCACTTTCCAGGATCGTGAGTGTTAATAATATTAATCCTGGGGCTAGACTTGTGTTTAGCTGTGTAGATTCTCTTTGGTCTCAGTCTAAACCCTTGCCAACAACCAAAGAATGATCTGTATCACAGTCAGCACTGTGGTAACTTCGAGTTAATGATGTATGGTTCAGATGTTGTCTCCGTGTGATAATGAAGTCCAGCTGATGCTAATGGCCGGATCTTGGATGTTTCCATGTGACCTTATGCATCTCTTTTGTTTTAAAAAAGGAGTTTGTAATACATAGGTCATTCTAGTGCAATGCTCCAGCAGCCTTTGCCCATTATCATTCATGCGACCGATGTTTGTATTTTTCCAAGGCAACACTGGCCATGAACTCGAGGTCCTTGCCCACACGAGCATTGAAATCACCGAGCATATAAATGTAGTCGGATTTGGAACTGCCTTGATCGCAGAGTCTAGCTGCTCATAGAATGTATCCTGTCACATCATCAGAGGAAGTGAGTGTCGGTGCATATGCAGTGAGAATGGTGGCAAATCCACAAGAGGTTGCCAGCGTGAGTGATAATAATCTTTCATTACCTCCAGCTGGGATATCAATCATTCCAGTAGCGAATTCTTCACTGCAAAGCCCACACCGTGTTGCCTTTTTTTTCTCGCCAGCCCTCTTCCCTTCCAAAAAAGGTGTAATTGTTTTCCCTGAGTGACCTTTCCTCAGCGAGGCGAGTCTCCTGCAGGCCAGCAATATCAATGTTAAGACGATTGAGTTCAACATCAATCACAGCCGTTTTTTTCTCACATCGTCAATATTTGTCAAGTCGTGGAAATCCTGGAACATGGTTCTCACGTTCCAGGTTGCAAGCCGTAGCTGAGGTTTCTATTATTCTTTTTATTTGTACCTAGTGCATTGGTTTTACAGCCTGCGATTCAGATTTTGTCCTAGCCCCAAGCACCCATTGAAGCAGGCAGGCTGTGGCGGATCAGCACTCAATTGGCCCGGGGCTGCCCAGCTTGAGGCGGGCGGTAGCTGATCAGTGACACCTGTAGGGTGTCTCCCACCGTCAGAGGCAACGCGTGGACGCCCCCCCATGTCTACGCAATGACAAGGGACTTATAACCCGTAACAGTTGCCTCTCGCTTGATTCCGAGACCGGTTAAGACCAGGGATGGATTATTGCCTCTCCATAGCACACAAAGCCTGGGCTAGAGACTGGTCATATATATATATATATATATATATATATATATATATATATATATATATATCTATATAAATTGAGTGACAATACGTAACCTAGAATGGGTAAGGAGCAAGAGAAACGCAGAGATCATTACCTGGATAGTTTGGCTATGTGGTCTAATGGAGACGAGAACACGTGTCTGGTCCGAGATTCTCGTGAAATGGCGAAAGAAATCGCCCATGTATAAAACATTGGCACGTGATGATAATAGACAACACTCAACGAGAGTTGTTGTTGTTGTTGTTGTTGTTGTTGTTGTTGTTGTTGTTGTTGTTGTTGTTGTTGCATATACTTACCAGGACGTTGAAATCAACCCCAAGTTAATTATTTGGGCAAGTTTACTTTCAGTAGTTTGCCATTGCTTTCTAAATGAGATGCCAACGTTGTAGTCCAACTTAATTCCTGTGTATGGATTGAACCCTCTACCGTACCATCAAAACACCGAAAGTTTAAGGACAAATGTCTTTCCTTTCGGCCGTGCCGACTGCTCATTCAACCATACAGAGCTGTCTGAATGCCCGTATTCAAATCAACAAAGCGGAACTGCTATTGGTCGTAGGTGTTAACATTTATCGGCTGTTGAATGAAGTTAACAAAGTCGCATCTTTGGTTGAGGGCACTGGGAGGTCGGGTGTCATAGCACGCGTGTTTCATGTCAAATCTATAACAGGTCGGGTGTAAGAGAAAACGTGTTTCATGGCAGATCTATAATAGGGCGGATGTCATATCATTTCAGATCAATTGTAGATCGGGGCCGTCTCCCTGGCGAAGGTTTTTAACGACTGTCTTCGTAATCCCGTGTCGTCACATAGGGGAGCACAGCTGCGCGAGATTCGGTAGCGGATTGCGTCGCGTTGGTTACTTACGGGGGTACGTGAGCCGGTCGCTCAGAAAGGATTGGCAAACTACTGAGCGTAATCTTGCCAAGACATCAACGTCAGCGGTAAAATGCTGGTTTTGACAGCGATGTCCTGTAAATAGGATGTGTGTGTGGGGGGGGGGGGGAGTAGAGCGGATGTCATAGCACACTACTCTTATGTTAGACCTATATTAAGGCTGGTTTTATAGCACGCTTATCTCATATGTGATCTGGGAATAATGCGGGTCTCGTAGCACGCGTGTTTCATGTCGGGTCTATAGTAGGTCGGTTGTCATGGAACGCGTGTTTCATGTCGGATCCAGGGCCGGATTAAGCCATCTTGGTGCCCTAGGCACAAACCCACATGGGTGCCCCCTACTGCCCCGGGCCCCCGATCCTCCACTGACTGCTGGTATGTTCAATATTATGCAAAAAACTAAGAAAGAAAAACAGTTGTGAAATGTAAACACATATGTTTGTACTACTATCACTCATATAAAACCTACAATAAGGTATTTCTGTATTAAAATTAATAGTTAATTAATTTTGTAATAATAGTAGACAAAAATACTGTAACTTTTTTGATAGATAAGAAAGTCAGAGAGAGCACACATTTACATTTTAAAGTTCTTTTTTCTAGATTTACGTCTGGCAAAGTTTTTGAGTACATCAACAAAGTTAATTTTGCGCAACAAGTCTGCCTCAATCATCAGCAAAGATAAGGAATCAAGCCTTTCTTGTTTCATTGTCGATCTACTTGGATTTTTTGTACGTTTCAACTGAGAAATAGAGCGCTCAGTTGAACAGTTCGTAACCGTTAATGTTAAAAATATGCGCAAGGCGATTTCTACATTTGGAAAAGCACACTCTATGTTGTCTCTAACTATTACTTTGTAGAGTTCTGCATGACTGAACTGTAAAGATTTTGATGTACGAAACTTGTGGCGAATATATGAGTGGAACTGTTGTAGTTCAGTATATAAATTATTGTTCAGATCTACAGGATAAGCATTTATTAGTCCTTCACGACACTGAGATGTTTGTGGTACATCGACCAAACAAGAAAATCGAACTGCTAGATCATTATATACCTGTCCTCGTCTACTCATCTCTGTCTAAAGTTTGTCAACAATGGTGTAGAAAGCAGATATACGAAAATTGTCTCTAGCATTCTGAGATACTTCAGGAGCATCACCATCAATGACCACTGTCTTTCGTTTACGATTACGGGTCAAAGTTGACTTATAATCCACGCCTGGTGTTATTTCTTTTGCAGCTTCTTCAAATCTTTCAAATTCATTCCTAGATTCATGCAAGTGATCTGCTAGTGAAGAATACAAATCAGCACACGTTTTCAAGTTCACGTGCTCATTTTGTAGAGCTTGACTGACCCTGTGAAAATGTTGTAACACTTCTTCCCAAAAGACAAGCATGAAAGCAAATTCTAATTCTTGCACTTTCTTTGCAATGTTTTCTATTTCTCTTCTGGTGTCCACCTTCTGTGACTGGTCTTCTTGTAAACATTCTAACGCTTCTATAATCTGAGGATGAGACATTAGAATGGCTTCAGTTGCAACAGCATGTGCTTCCCATCTAGAATCGGAAAGGGACTTTGCCAGCTTTTCATTCACAAGGCATCCTTTCAGAATCTTCCATCTTTTGGTTGAAGCTGAGAAAAAAGTATAGATCAGTTGCACTGTATGGAAGAAGTTTACTGCCTCTAAACAAGAGTCAACGGCACTTCTGCCTACCAGAGTTAGTGAATGGACAGCACGGGGTATGTATATAGCAAACTCATTTTCTTCTAGAATTTTTTTCTGCATGCCCTTGTAGCACCCATACATATTAGCTGCGTTGTCGTAGGACTGACCTCTGCATTTCGAAAAATCAATATTGCAAGCTTCACGTAAGTACTGCAACACTTGCTTAGCCATACCTTCACCGGCGTGACTTTGCAGCTCCAAGAAAGTTCCAAAAAAAATTTCCATTTTGTAAAGATCCAAATTTTTCATTTGTCCCTCTAAAAGCCAGACCACGCTCAGCTATAGTACAAATACTGATCTATATGTGAAATATCAGGTGTTGAGTCTACTGACAAGCTGAAATAACCGGAAGCCTTTACTTCATCTACAATTACTGCATGGACTTTTTGGGACATAATTTCAATCAGTTCTTCACATATAGTTTTGAATAAATAAGAAGGATTTCCTTTTCCAGAATTTCCATATTTCGCAATGTGTGATGCTAAAAATGGATCAAGCTGACTGACCAACTCCAGCAACCCTAGATAATTTCCATTTTGTAAAGATCCAAATTTTTCATTTGTCCCTCTAAAAGCCAGACCACGCTCAGCTATAGTACAAATAACCGCTACTGCTGGCCTCAAAACATGTTCCCAGTAAATGTACTCTTCATTTATTTGCTCTTCTAGCTTTTGTAGTAGACCCGAGCCTTGTCTACGAGCTAGGAATGTTAACATGCAGTCTTTATGAGTAGCGCTTTGTTCATGATTATCAACTTGAATGTTATTTTTCCAGTCACTGAACCCATTTTTATCAGCCAAACTTGTGGAACCTTTAGACGCAAAAAGTTTACAAACAAAGCAGTACACAGATCATGTGGATGGTGAATACAATAGCCTTTCTCTCCTGTACTGCTCACCATTGCTTTTGTGCCATAGAAGAGTTTTTGAGAACAATATCTTGTTATTTTTCCTTCAGCATAAATACGGCAAGATATATCAAAGGGACCATAATGATGCTGACAGTTAATGAGCCCACAGTCAACCCAGTAAGCCACATCATCAGCCGAGAAGTCAATCCACAGTCCTGGATCTACTGCTTGATTTATTTTATCATCTTTATCTTTATCATCATCTTCAGCAGACTGAAGTGGGTCACCACAAATTTCATTTTCAAGCTACCGTGACAATATACACATTTTCTTGAGGACTTGTGGTGCCCCCCAAATGCTTGGTGCCCTAGGCACGTGCCTTGTTTGCCTAATGGTTAATCCATCCCTGGTCAGATCTATAGTAGGTCGGTTGTCATAGCACGCGTGTTTCATGTCGGATCTATAGTAGGTCGGTTGTCATGGAACGCGTGTTTTATGTCGGGTCTATAGTAGGTCGGTTGTCATAGCACGCGTGTTTCATGTCGGATCTATAGTAGGTCGGGTGTCTCAGCACGCGTGTTTCATGTCGGATATATAGTAGGTCGCGTGTCACAGCACGTGTGTTTCATGTCGGATCTATATTAGGTCGGTTGTCACAGCACGCGTGTTTCATGTCGGATCTATAGTAGGTCGGTTGTCACAGCACGTGTGTTTCATGTCGGATCTATAGTAGGTCGGGTGTCATGGCACGTGTGATTCATGTCTGATTTATAGTAGGTCGGGTGTCACAGCACGCGTGTTTCATGTCGGATCTATAGTAGGTCGGTTGTCACAGCACGTGTGTTTCATGTCGGATCTATAATAGGTCGGTTGTCATAGCACGCGTGTTTCATGTCGGATCTATAGTAGGTCGGTTGTCATAGCACGCGTGTTTCATGTCGGGTATATAGTAGGTAGGGTGTCATAGCACGCGTGTTTCATGTCGGATCTATAGTAGGTCGGTTCTCATAGCACGCGTGTTTCATGTCGGGTATATAGTAGGTCGGTTGTCATAGCACGTGTGTTTCATGTCGGATCTATAGTAGGTCGGTTGTCATAGCACGCGTGTTTCATGTCGGGTATATAGTAGGTCGGTTGTCATAGCACGCGTGTTTCATGTCGGGTATATAGTAGGTCGGTTGTCATAGCACGTGTGTTTCATGTCGGATCTATAGTAGGTCGGTTGTCATAGCACGCGTGTTTCATGTCGGGTATATAGTAGGTCGGTTGTCATAGCACGTGTGTTTCATGTCGGGTATATAGTAGGTCGGTTGTCATAGCACGCGTGTTTCATGTCGGGTATATAGTAGGTCGGGTGTCATGGAACGCGTGTTTCATGTCGGATCTATAGTAGGTCGGGTGTCACAGCACGTGTGTTTCATGTCGGATCTATAGTAGGTCGGGTGTCATAGCACGCGTGTTTCATGTCGGGTATACAGTAGGTCGGGTGTCATAGCACGCGTGTTTCATGTCGGATCTATAGTAGGTCGGGTGTCATAGCACGCGTGTTTCATGTCGGATCTATAGTAGGTCGGGTGTCATAGCACGCGTGTTTCATGTCGGATCTATAGTAGGTCGGGTGTCATAGCACGCATGTTTCATGTCGGGTATATAGTAGGTCGGGTGTCATAGCACGCGTGTTCATGTCGGGTATATCGTAGGTCGGTTGTCATAGCACGCGTGTTTCATGTCGGGTATATAGTAGGTCGGGTGTCATGGAACGCGTGTTTCATGTCGGATCTATAGTAGGTCGGGTGTCACAGCACGTGTGTTTCATGTCGGATCTATAGTAGGTTGGGTGTCATAGCACGCGTGTTTCATGTCGGGTATATAGTAGGTCGGGTGTCATAGCACGCGTGTTTCATGTCGGATCTATAGTAGGTCGGGTGTCATAGCACGCGTGTTTCATGTCGGGTATATAGTAGGTCGGGTGTCATAGCACGCGTGTTTCATGTCGGATCTATAGTAGTTCGGTTGTCATAGCACGCGTGTTTCATGTCGGATCTATAGTAGGTCGGTTGTCATGGAACGCGTGTTTCATGTCGGGTATACAGTAGGTCGGGTGTCATAGCACGCGTGTTTCATGTCGGATCTATAGTAGGTTGGGTGTCATAGCACGCGTGTTTCATGTCGAATCTATAGTAGATCGGGTGTCATGGAACGCGTGTTTCATGTCTGATCTAATGTATACCAGGTGTAATAGAATGCGTGTTTCATGTGAGATCTAGTCGGGTGTCATAGCACACTTGGTTCATGTAAGATCTATTATAGGTCGGTCGTCATAGCACACTTGTGTCAAGTGCAATCTATTGTATGTCTAGTGTCATAACACACTTGTTTCATTTATGATCTATTGTATGTCCAGTGTCATACCACACTTGTTTCATTTATGATCTATTGTATGTCCAGTGTCATACCACACTTGTTTCATTTATGAATCTATTGTATGTCCAGTGTCATACCACACTTGTCTCATGTGAGACCTCCATCAGGTCGGGTGTCATAGCCCACCTGCGTCATGTAACAAAGCTGTAATGCATTCCAAATCTACGTTGCATAACTTTAAGTGAATCTACATGTTTGTCATATGTATTCTAACCATCCCTCGACAGACAACTTCTCATGTGTTAAATTATGCACATGTTAAGTTAGTTACATATTATTTATACAGAACGCCACAATCTACCCCAACATTAGTTGGCTGCTTGTAATTTACCTGGTAATTTTCTGTTTTACGTTCAATAGTTGGTCATTTGCTTTCTGAACGATCTACTTTTATGCAATCGAAGTCAAGGTGGTCTGATTTCGAAACCTCCACACGGTATATCGAGGACCTGTGAACGGTTTTCACTGCTCCTAAGCCACAGCGCATGCTCGTGTGTGTGTGTGTGTGTGTGTGTGTGTGTGTGTGTGTGTGTGTGTGTGTGTCAGTGTGTGTGTGTGTGTGTGTGTGCTCGACAGTCATCGTTAAGTAACGACTTCCTAATTTGGTATATCGCCGGTGTGTTATCGCGGCCCACTAGGGTAGCAACCTACAGTAGCAATGTATCCTATCATGCGTGTCGTAAAAGACTCAGGAGGATTAGCGAGAGATTGGCTCCTTCACCCCGTTGGCAACTTTAGCTGTAAAATTTTCTATAAAAAATGTACACAAAGAGCTTTCCGTGAGGCGGCTCAGAGCTAATGCTCTTCACGGAGAAGTTGAGTTGAGTTGAGTTGAGCTAAGAACCGACATCATTGCACATGGGACATTACCAGACACGCTCCGTCCCTTCGTTTAACATGGAGATGAAAGGCAGCAGATTAACTCTCCCTGGAACACATATTGTATTCATAACGGACTCAAGGAGTATGCCTATTAAGGTGGAGAAAGGAATGTTTTGTAGTAGAATGGCTTGCCTCGCTTCAGAGGTCAGAGATTGTGAGAATTGTATGGATTTGTTTGCCCTGGTTAAGCGGGAGGAATGGACAGTTTGATAGGCTGGCAGGTAATGTACCTCTTGGTAGTAAATAACCTATGGACAAGGGAGAGGTGGTCGGTCGCCCGTGGGACCTAGGTGGAGAAAGCTGGGGCATCGGAAAGGTTTGGACGAATCTCAAAACCGAGATTGAAGACCAGGAGTACTTACAATCAAGTGACAGTTGGAACGATTAGCAGTATGACTCTTTGCTGACTATTGAAGGAGGGGAATGTGTGTAGGAATGTCCTTTGTGCAATGATGTCGTTTCTTAGCTCAACTCAACTCAGCTACTCTCTTGATACAGTTAATCCACGCCAGATGTTTACCAACATTACATTCTTGCTTTGATGGTTACTTTTATCTACTCTCGCCATTATCATCTGAACACGCGCCCTAAGTTCATTGTTTTGGTGGTATCATCTGCTTCAGCGATCAAAGTGATTTACAAATCAACAGCCTGCAGGGATCCAAAAGGAAATATGGACACTCAGTAATGTAGATATATTTATTGCACGATTGTTTGCTTTGCATATTTCGCTTCATTTCTTCAGGTGCATACTGACGTGAGGCAGGGAAATCTGCCATGCATGAAATCGTGCAATATATTGTTCATGTCTTCGATGTTTAAGTACACAAAGGGAATATATTGTTTTGAGATTTGTTTCTATGATAATGAATGTAGGTGTAATGGATTGAGGAGGCTGACAGTTCAGATTGCATGTCACTGAACAATGTGAAATAGATGGCCTCTTATTGCTATCATATTTGGTCACCTACTCCTTCATCACCACTTTCTTCTTGCTGTCATATTTCGTCATATTATCCTTCATCACCAATTTCTTCTTGCTGTCATATTTCGTCATATTTTCCTTCATCACCACTTTCTTCTTGCTGTCATATTTCGTCATATTCTCCTTCATCACCACTTTCTTCTTACTGTCATATTTCGTCATATTTTCCTACATCACCACTTTCTTCTTGCTGTCATATTTCGTCATATTTTCCTTCATCACTACTTTCTTTTTGCTGTCATATTTCGTCATATTTTCCTTCATCGTCACTTTCTTCTTGCTGTCATATTTCGTCATATTTTCCTTCATCACCACTTTCTTCTTACTGTCTTATTTCGTCATATTTTCCTTCATTACCACTTTCTCCTTGCTGTCAAATGCGGTCATATTCTCCTCCACCACAACTTTCTCCTTGCTGTCATGTGTGGTCATATCCTCCTCCACTACAACTTTCTCCTTGCTGTCATGTGTGGTCATATTCTCTTCCACCATCACTTTCTCCTTGCTGTCATATGTGGTCATATTCTCTTCCACCATCACTTTCTCCTTGCTGTCATATGGTGTCATATTCTCTTAAACCACAACTTTCTCCTTGCTGTCATATGTGTCAGTCCCGGTCATATTCTCCTCCACCACAACTTTCTCCTTGCCGTCATATGTGGTCATATTCTCCCCCACAACAACGTTCTCATTGCTGTCATATGTGGTCATATTCTCTTCCACCACCACTTTCTCCTTGCTGTCATATGTGGTCATATTCTCCTCCACCACAACTTTCTCCTTGCTGTCATGTGTGGTCATATTCTCCTCCATAACAACTTTCTTCTTGCTGTCATATGTGGTCATATTCTCTCCACCACAACTTTTATCTTGCTGTCATATGTGGTCATATTCTCTCCACCACAACTTTCATCTCGCTGTCATATGTGGTCATATTCTCCTCCACCACAACTTTCTTATTGACGTTATATGTGGTCATATACTCCTCAACCACAACTTTCTTCCTTGCTGTCATATGTGGTCATATTCTCCTCCACAACAACTTCCTTCTTGCTGTCATATGTGGTCATATTCTCTTCAACAATAACTTTCTTCTTGCTGTCATATGTGGTCATATTCTCCTCCACAACAACTTTCTTATTGATGTCATATGTGGTCATATTCTCCTCCGCTACAGCTTTCATCTTGCTGTCATATGTGGTCATATTCTCTCCACCACAACTTTCTTATTGATATCATATGTGGTCATATTCTCCTCAACCACAGCTTTCATCTTACTGTCATATGTGGTCATATTCTCCTCAACCACAGCTTTCATTTTGCTGTCATATGTGGTGATATTATTCTCCACCACAACTTTCTTCTTGCTGTCATTTGTGGTCATATTCTCCTCCACAACTTTCTTATTGATGTCATATGTGGTCATATTCTCCTCAACCACAACTTTCTTATTGGTGTCATATGTGGTCATATTCACCTTCACCATAACTTTCTTCTTGCTGTCATTAGTTGTCAAATTCTCCGCCACTACAATTTTCATTTTGCTGTCATATGTGATCATATTCTCCTTCACCATAACTTTCTTCTTGCTGTCATTAGTTGTCAAATTCTCCGCCACCACAACTTTCTTCTTGCTGTCATATGTGGTCATATTTTCCTTCATTACCACTTTCTTCTTGCTGTCATGTGTGGTCATATTCTCTCGTGTCATCACTTTCTCGTCACAGAATCCGCGGAAATCGTGGCCCTCGCCACAGAAACCACATTCTCTCGCTGCAGTATCTTACTAAATGTTACATTTTACAAAGGTCTTGTGTGTGATGCGCACCAGAGTATTTTCTAATGTGTAAAATGTCTATTTTTACACACTCTGGGGTGTATTAGATATATGGTGGTAATGTCCTATGTGTAGAGACCAAAAGGTGCTCGAGTGTTGATGTGGTCATCCCAGGCTAAAAGAATAAAGGGAAGTATAAGGAGGAGGACGAATGGATGAAATAGGAATATGAATTCGAGGAGGAAGAGAAGAAAGAGAAAGAAGAGAAAGCCAAGACAGATAAAGAGAAAAACGGGGAAGAGGAGAAAGAGAAAGATGAGAAACAGGAAGAGGTGGGAGGGGGGGGGGGGTAGTTGAGACAAAGGACGTAGAGACAGGGGAATAGGAGAAAGTGAAAAAAGAGGAAGAGGAAAAAGATAAGAAAAGAGAGAAGGAGAAAGAGGGGAAAGTGGAAGAGGGGACATAGGAAGTAGAGACAAAGTGTGAGGTGAAAGAGAAAGAGGAGAAAGAGGAAGAGGAGAAAGATAAAGAAGAGGAGGAGGAAAAGGAAAATAGCCCATCCTTTAACAAGAAGATGTGCCTCTGTATACGGACAGTTATCTCCGTCTGTCTATGATCATAGCCAGTAATAATTGTTTACAAAATCCTTCTCACGGCCATTACACATGCAAAAACGACACTGACCGACACAGTCACAATGACAACAGTATCCATAGCGACGCTCAGGTAATTCCCAGACTCCATGTTTCAAGTCTCTAGAAGACGAGAATATGTAAATTGTCGGAACGTAGCTAAGCAAAGTGGTGTTATTGTTTTTCCATGCTTTGTCCCGTCTGTTAATGTTTTCTGTGATTCCAAGTTTACTGATATGTCTTTGTTTTCTTCTCTTATCACGATATTCCATATTCTTCCATACAACATATTAAGGAAGCAACAATTTCACCCGCTGATTTCTTTTTCGTTTCCTATAAACTGAAAAAAGAACTTGAGAGTTTTCGTCACAGACCATAACTTTAGAAATGGAAAATCACACCTCACCTCCCCTCGGTAGAGGATGGGAAACACACCACGGTGTGGCTAACACAGCTCTGGGGACCGAGTATCCACTGGAATAAGTGGACAACTCTGCAGCTGAGCAGAGCAGGGCACTCACTTGTCCTTACAGTCGGAAATTGCTGTCAAAGGAAGAGGTAAAAGACCACAATGTGGATATGGAAGGGAAAGGGAAACAACCACATTCTCTTCCCAAGACTTCAGGGCAAAACGTATATTAGAGTTAGCGAACGACGTTAATGGCTGTCTTAGGACATACTCTTCCGGTAGGGACAGACATGAGCCACAGGTGACACCAGACCGTCATCCAGCTACTGATGGCAAAATCATAACTAAAATAAATAAATTTAGAGTAGGAACATGGAATGTTAGGACATTAAATGAGCTAGGAAAGTTGAAAAATGTTCTAAGATAGATGGATAGCATGAAAATGAATATACTAGGCGTTAGTGAGATGCCTTTGAATATAAATGTTATAAACGAGTTCTAAGAATGTCTTGGGTAAAGAAAAGAACAAATGCATCCATACTTCAAGAGCTGAATATTGAAGAAGGTTGGCTAGTAAAGACTATAAAACAAAGAAAATTGAAATATTTTGGTCACTTGAAACGTCACGAAAGTTTGGAGAGAACAATAATGGAGGGGTATGTGCCTGGGAAGAGAGGAAGAGGAAGAGGGGTGCAGGATGTGGCGGATGATCTCCAGATGGGTGTATCGGACGCGGGACATCTTGCTTATGATCGAGAGGTTTCCCGGAAGGTTGTTATGGGAGCGAGGTTCTGCAAAGTGCATGCTACTGAATGAATGAATGAGGTGAGATGGAAGCGATCGGGTAAAATTATAGCTGACAACCACACAATAAATTGTTCTGTAGGGGATACATGAAAAAGGAGTAAGAATAATACTTGACGAAAATACAGCCAAGTCACCTAATGGATACTGGTGTATTTCAGATAGAGTTATTATGGTCAAAATCAAAGGCAAACCAAAAGATATAATATTATACAAGTATATGCACCAACAACAAGCAGTAGTGATGAAGAAATGCAACACTTTTACGACGAAATAGAAATGGCGATGGCTCAAATTGGATCACAGGAAATAGAAATAATACTTGGAGATTTTAATGCAAAAGTAGGAAATGGCAAAATGGAGGATGTAGTGGGGAATTATTGTTTAAGTACAAGAAATGAAAAAGGGGGAAAAGCTAAGAGAATGGGCAAATATCAATGATATGATAATTGGAAACACGTGGTTTAAACAACATAAAAGATGACTACACGCATGGAAAAGCCCTGATAAGAAAATACACAACCAAATTGACTACATACTAAGTAATAAAATATTTAGAAATGCTTTAATTAATGTAAAGACAATGCCTGGTGCTGACAGTAATAATGATCATGTACCAATATGTGGACAAATAAAAGTAAGATTAAAGAGAGGGAGGAAAATGGTTAGGAACATGAGACTTAATAAAGAGGTTCTCAAAGTAGATAAAGAAATTCAATCAAGAACAATACAGAGTGACAGTGAAAAATAGGTACAGTGCAATAGCTAAAATACAGAGTATAAATGAACAATGGGAAATGTTAAGGGACTCTATTCATCAAACTAGCAAAGAAATATTACCGGAGAGAAGCCAAATAGCTAAGAAAAAAATGATGAATGAAGAAATCTTAATGCTGATGGACAAAAGAAATCAGAGTAGAAATGACAAACATGAATACGCTAAGATAAGTAAAGAAATTAAAGATAAATGTGGGAAGGCAAAAGAAAGTTGGTTAAACGAACAGTGGAGAAAAAATTGATTTAAACGCCATTAAAGATACAAAAAATATGCACAGACAAATCAGTGAGTTCACGGCAAGAAAAATAAGAATAAATACAGGGTGTTTGAAATAAAAAACAGGAAGGATATTATTGGAGGAAGGTGCTATAATGAAGAGTGTGGAATGAGTATATAAGACAATTATATGATGGAGAAAGTGAAGAATTAACAGAAAAAAGTAACTTAGAAGGTCCACCTATTCTAAAAGAAGTAGTCGCTGACGCTATGAAACATATGAAGAAAGGAAAAACAGCTGGGCCAGATGAAATCACAATAGAAGAATTAGAAGTATTAGGAGAATTTTGAGTAATATATTTAACAAAATGTTGAATGATATTTACAGCAGTGGATATTTACTTAGTGATATGCTGAAATCTGTATATTTAGCTATACAAAAATGACCAGGAGCAATTGATTGTGAAGATTTTCGTACAATTAACCTCATAAACCATATCACTATGTTTCTACACAGAATCATAATGAGAAGAACCAGAAAGAACAAAAAATGGAAATAAGTGAAGAACAGTATGGATTTGTGGAGAGAAAGGGCACAAACCATGCAATTTATACATTACGGACACTAATAGAAAGGTCAATAGAGAAACAGAGAGACATATATTTGTGCTTCATAGATTATACTACGGCATTTGATAAAGTAAAACATAATGAACTGATTAAAATGTTGGAAGATATCAGCATTGATTCTGAAAGATTTAAGAATAATAAAGAATATTTACTGGAACCAAGTAGTAGCAATTAAAATGGGAAATAAAGAGGGTAGTTGCAAACAGATAAAGCTAGGAGTACGACAGGGCTGTGTATTGTCATCAGATCTCTTCTCCCTATATAGCGAAATAATAATGATAGAGATCAAAGAGATGCCAGGAATACTAGTTGGAGGTTATAATATAAATAATATACGCTATGCAGATGACACAGTATTGGTGGCGGATAAATCAACAGACCTACAACAATTGTTGGACATTGTAGTTGTCGTGTCCTCCTTTAAAGTGTCGTCCCTGGAGTGAGGAGATCCGACACCCACATTATAATATTTTTTTTTTCCTCTCAATATTCTGGAGAATCCACCAGCTTCCGTCCAACACACTCCATCAGCCTATGGACACCTTTTCCTATCACTCTCACACTGTCGTACTATGCCCCCTTCTCATACTTCCCCAACGCAACATACTCAACAACTCTTGCTTCTAGAAATTAATAAAGAGTAATTTATTAAAATAAAAGTGTAACGTATATGAGACGTGTATGTGAAGAAAATGTGTGACGTGTTCTATAAAGTGTGTAGACTCTGACTCTCAGACAGCAACCCAGTCAGCTGATCCCAGCAAAGATAGACCACAGCACGGTACGTCAGAACATGTACTTCTCACCCGTTGCCGAAACCATCTTGCCGGATACTGCTTTGCCTCTGTAGACCTCGGGTAATCCAATTTCATGAACATCCGAAATAGACACCGGTGGTATTAACAGTTAATCATGGACCGGTTGCACTCTACACAATGTCCGTTCCTAACGTTCCTTAACAAACTGCACAAGTCTTTTGTAGTGTGTACGCAGTTAGTTAGTTAGTTAGTTAGTCGACAGATCATCCTCGTTGCACATCGAACCATTCAGTCCATAAGTGCTAATTACTAATGTTAATTGTTACTGTACTAACACTAGGTACTCTTAGCCGGTTCTCGGTTCGTTACTACTGTCTGATGCTGTGTGGTGCATCAGTATGCATCACTCTCTTTGATGAATCAATTTCCTTCTAGCGTAAGTTACGTTTCTGTATGCAACTTTATTGACTCTTGAACTGGTGTTCTTCAGAATGGGTTTTCTAATTCTTTCCCAAAACTTGTAGAGTTTCCTTGGATCTGGTAGGGAACCTAGGATAGAAACAACACATCTGGTGATAGTACTAGTCACTGATCCCTTCGGCTGAGTGTAAGCCTATCACCTTGCTTAATGATCTTTAGCTAACTAGACTTAGTCACAGAGCAGATTAGCTACCCACCTAGAGCCGAATCAGGCTATGACAAAGAAAAAATCAGCAAACAGAATGCGGAACCCCGCCCACCAGGGACACCTACGGGAAGATCCCAATTATCCCTCATTACTCAATTCTCAACTAGTAAAGCTTATCAACACTTCACTAATCTATTCTTAACTAGCAGAGTTAATATCACTATTCTACTCTAACTAGTTTCCACTAACAGTGCTAATCATCACACTATAGTTTAACCAGGCTACTGCCTAAAGTAATTATAACGAATATATTATAATAGGTTATACCTTAAATGGCACTACTGCAGTCCTATCAATCATATCTACATCTGCCATTATAGGCACGTGCAAAATTAAGTCACTAATTAACACACGGTAGATATTATTTCCACTAAGCACTGCAGTGCCCTGGCACTCTGACTAGAGCATTTTTCAAGTCCCCCCTAGTTGATCCCAACTCGGGTTTATATGGCAAACTACCAAAGTTGGCCACGTGACGTTATCCTTTATGCTCCCACACAGGTGGCAACGTGGCAGATCATCCCTTGTCAAGAATCCATTTTCCTGGCTTTAGTCCTGTCAAAGTTGTCAGTAATAGTTTAGATTCTCAAACAAGCCAGCGAGTTTCTGTCGAGTTACAACAAAGAGTTGCAAATAACCCCGTCAATCCTCTCGATGTGCCGGAAACCAAGAATTGACAGATGCACTGTTTTCTCCCTAGTCGGGCACTTCCGACCTGTTGATAAACTGTCAATCTTCTGTTCCGTGGTGACAATCCCAGCAGCCATTTCCGTCTGATGTCCGGCAGTATAGATGACAAACGGAACCATTCCATATCCTAAGCCGACAATCATATGTGATTCTAACTGTTAATGAACTGCCAACTCGATGTACCCATTCCTTCTCACTCACCACCAAATGTGTTTATGGGCTGACACGATGTAACCTGTGCAGCTGTGTTTACTCTGTTAGTACGACTGTTGTGGCCTAGAAAATATACGCCAAGCAAACGTCGGTATTATTATCTGGTTAACTCATGGCGAGCTCGTGACAGTAGTAACAGAGAGTGCAAGGAAAGGACCCTCATGGAATATCAAGAAAACTGTTACAATGGTGATATCAAAGGAAATGACGACATCAAAATGTGACATAGAAATAGAAGGAAGAATTCTCAACCAAGTGGATAATTTTAGATGCATAGAGGCATTTATAGCATCAGATGGAAGATGTACAACAGAGATTAAGAGCAGAATAGGGCAAGCAAAAGCCGCATGTCAGAAAATGACGAGTATCTTATGCAATAAGTCACTATCACTAAATGTAAGTGCTGAAATGCTATGTAGAACCAGTTTTGCTGTATGGCAGTGAATCTTGGAATATAAATGAACAAATTAAGAAGAAATTAGAAGCAACGGAGAATGTGGTTCCTGAGACGAATGTTGCGAATTCCTTGGACTGCCATAGTATTTAACGACGACTGTCTGAAACGGATTAATGAAACTATTAATGAAACACTATATACAACAATAAGAAAGAAACAAACAGCTTTCTTCGGTCATGTGATGAGAAAAGTGGCATTGGAGAACATCGTGACAATTGAAAAGATCGAGGGGAATAGAGGCAGAGGCAGACCAAGAGAAATGATACTGGATGGATTGAGACGGTGGCACGGAGGAATATCATCAGCAGAGCTGATCCAGAAAACCAAGACCGAGATCTCTTGAGAGCCATTAACGCCTACGTTAGCTGGCAGGGCACTTGATGATGATAAACTGCAAACTTGTTCCCCGTATAAAAAATTTCATTGCGTATCCCTTACGGGACGTTGCAGTCAACACCAGCATTTTCAGCTGCTGTTGATGTACTAGGCAAGTGTTGCGTTCAGTAGTTTGCCGTTGCTTTCTGAACGACCGGCCCCTATAGCTTTTTTCGAAAAAACCAGCACCGCTGTGTTATATTTCCCAATTAAAGAAAACACCAGTGACCGAGTTACCCACAAAATGACACCCGCGCTCTACAGCCTTATCCTTGGGTAAATATTCCCGAGGTAAGATAATTCAAATATTTAAACCCGTAAAGATAAGCGTAGAATTCACATCGGGAGCAACTGGGACATAAATAAGGTGAAGTCACGACATAGGCAAACTGGAAAAGAGATATGCATATTTAAACGAACACAGACAACCTGTAGTAGTAGAGGACAATTATTTTCGTGATTAAAAACAATATTTTTGTTTTATTAAGTGACTATCCTTCTTTAATATATACATGCATACATGACTTCCTTTGCCAATACAGAGCTGATCCACCACTCCGGCGATCGTGCGAGATAACGAAACTCATGACCGCCCACGCTTATCAGCATGACATATCTTCATAAGGATATTTATCAACAATGGGAAGTTACAGTGAGTGAGCGGTTTTGAATATCAGGTTCACAGGTGGCTATGCTGTGGCTTAAGGGTATGAACGCGTTTTACAATTCTCTGACATACCGAAACGAGGGTTTGAAATCAGCCGCAAATGATTTGAAAACCATCCGCTTTGCGTTGATTTCGATGGTATAAGCTGGGTCGTACAGAAAGCAATCGGAAACTACTACTATTGAATGTGAGAAAAGTGGCTGGTCAATCACAAACAGCCAAAACATGCTGGGGTTGATATCACGTCGTGTAAAGGACGATGGAAATGTGTAACAAGTATACGAAACATTGCAACGCACAACATTACGCAATTAAACTCATTATGAATGGGTATCAGTGCCTTCACTTGTCCTGACAGTCAGACTTGTCAAATTCAGAGATACAAGTCCCCGTGTGGAATTGGAAGATAAGGGGCAACCACCACATTATCCTCCCAGGTTTTCATGAATATCCACAGTCAGTACTGTCATGTCAACTGTCATTTACTGCCAATTATAGTACATTGCGGTGTATGGCAGAGAGGTCTTTGGGCCTGAGGAATTAAGGCCGCATGGCTAGTGCAGACGCCGCGAACTGTGCAGGTTAGAATTTTCTTTTTGCCCCCTACAGAATAAAAATCCCACACCTTACCGAGGATTCAAACACGGGTCTCCCGAAGGAGAGTCCGGCGTTCTAGCTACTCGGCCAGATGTTAACGGCTGTATTAAGTCACATCTACAGAGGTGTCTCGTTAGTTATGTGTCGATGTACATTTGGTTCTGCAGCGAGACGCTGTCGTTATTTGGAGGTGGCAGGCTCGAATGTCGGTCGGTAATTATAACTTTCAATGTTTGTGTCCTCTAGTCTCCAATTCTTACCCCTACTTCTATGAGCGCCAAACAATACGTGCATATGTATTTATAAAGCGTATAATTTGTTCATTCACATACAGCTAAACAGGCTCTATACACCAACACTTCAGCACACTCTTTCCTACATTCAGTGATAGTGACTTATTGCATAAGATACTCTTTATTTTCTTAAACGAAGCTTTTGCGTCCCCTATTATGTTCTTAATCTCTGTTGTTCATCTTTCATCTGATTATAAATGCCTCTAGGTATTTCAATTTATCAATTTTGATAATCTTGCTCCCTTCCATTTCCATGTTCCATTTTGGTGTCACTTTTGTCTTTGATATCATCATTGTTACTGTTTTCTTGATATTCTAGCAGCATCCATTCATTGCACTCTCTGCTATTACAATGTCCAATTATTGTTGTAGATCTTTTGCATTTACCGCCATCAATACTGTGTCATCTACATAGCGTATATTAATTATATTATAACCTCAGATTGGTAATCCTGGTTTCTCTTTGATCTGTTTAATTATTACTTCGCAATATGGAGAGAAGAGATCTGGTGACAAAACACATCGCTGTTGTAGACTCCTAGTTTTATTTGTTGACAAATGCCCTCATTGTTTCCCTTTTTAATTGCTGCTACTTGGTTTCAATAACTATGTTATATTACTCTGAGATCTTTCCCATCAATGTTGATATCTTCCGACATGTTAATCAGTTCATCATATTTTACTTTATAAAATGCCTTGGTATAATCTTTGAAGCACAAGTCTATGTCTTGCTGTGTCTTTATTGATCATTCTATTAGTGTTCATAATGTATATATTGCATTATTTGTATCTTTTACTTTCATAAATCCACACTTTTCTTCATAAGGTTTACATTTTATTTTGTTTCTTGTTCTTCTCAATGTTCTGGAAGACAGTATTGCCGAAAAGATAAGGGCGCCTGATTTTAAACTTCCGATGTGCTGAAGCCGAGGTAGCGGGTTCAACACCTAAACCGGTCAGTTGGACTAAAACTTCCCGTCCTTTACTTGTGGACGTAAATTACAATTGCCTCAGAAGTCCGAGTGGGATCGCCTGATGGCGAGGGACATTGGTAACTGGGAAAGCTAATCAACACACAAACATCTTTCCGGTGCACTAAATGAATAACACGAAAAAAAAAACACCTAGATGTACATTGTGAGCTTTACTGAAACACGATTACAAGAAAAAAATTAGACGTTGCGGCCAAAGCCTTCGTCAGCACAGAACAGACAAACGCAAACCGACAAACAACTACATGAAACACATTACTTGACAATATTAAGGGTACTTATCTGAATCGGTATCCCTGCTTGGAACGACTGACGCGTTAGACGACTATCAGTGGATTGTATGAACCCGATGTATGGTTAACGGGTCAAAGGTCAATACCGTCAGAAGCTCAGGTATTGGCTAACCCATCCGTGAAGGGGGTGGGGGTGGATGGGCACCCATGTTAGCGGAATGGTAAAAATTGGGATTGACGAAGATGTCACGGACGCAGTTAGCAAATTTCTCATTCCGCGCTCGTAACACAGCTGCAAGCGACATGGATGCAGACCGCCATTACGTTGGTCATCACAGAATGGCATGAGTGCTGGTGCACTAAAAGTAGTAGCATGGACTACACTTGGGTTCACACCTGGTGAAGGTTTCAACAAATGTATAATTCTAAGTGGTAGCTTAGTGACATAGTTTATGAGGTTCGTTGAACAAAAATCTTCGCATTAAATATTCTTCTGGCCTTTATGGTATAGCTATAAATACAGATTTCAGTATAGCACTGGGTATATCTCCATTTATATAGAAAGTCAAAGACAGATGGATGGTTGTAATGTTTATGGGTTCGATAGTGATACTAACCTACAGATTGTTTACACACACCTGTTAACGCACACACACACACACACACACACACACACACACACACACACACACACAACACACACACACACACACACACACACACAAGAGAGCTCCAAATGAAAACCGTAACAGTCTGATAGAATGTTCAATAACCATGGCATTGTCTTGTAACGTATGAATCATTTTGTTAAGGATGTCCAGAGTGTTAAGCACGTGACATCACGGTTAATACAAACACGGTGAATTGCGCCAAAGAGGAGCAGCACGCTGTTATAATTTTTTTTGTTTTTAAATCAGTGAAGTGGTGAAACCTATAGAAATTCATCGGCACATAAAGGTCCAGTAGGGTGATGCTTGCCTGTCAGTCCAGCAATTGTATAAGTGGAGAATGAAGTTTTAAAACGGCGTGTCTTCTGTGACAGACTGTTCACGACCGGGTCAGGCACACCAAGTAGTGACCCAGAGTTGATATTTCTTCAGGAATCCAAACACTTTATTGATGCTGGAAGACTTGCATTGAACGCAGTGGTAACTACATAAAAAAATGATACATTTGTTATTTACTTATTGAGAACATAATCCCCAACAAACAAACAAAAAGAATTAAGGTGTTCATTTGAAGCCCCTCGTATATATATACATTTACGTCCCTTCGAAGACATAGTGGCTAGATAGTGGCCTACGGTAAGTTGGTCATGGTTTCAACACAAGTGGAAGCAGTCTCGAATTGTTAACATTAGCCTGGGCTCCGACTCAACACAGCCTAAAGTGGGTACCAAGAATTGATTTGGAAAAAAGGCGGCCACGTGATACTGGCATATCACACACCTGGTGCCGAGTGCCCTATACAAATATGGGACTAGCACAGAATAGACAAATGGTGTGCACAGTGGTCCTTTAGTTACTGATATATATATATATATATATATATATATATATATATATATATATATATATATATATATATATATATATATATATATATATATATATATATATATATATATATATAGTGAGTGGAATCTTGCAGTCTTGACAGACCAAAGTATGTGAGTTGGAATGTGGCCAATATTCCATCACAATGCCTAGGCAGAGCTTCAGAGAAACATGTGGTGCCCAAACGACATGATCCCTCTCTCTTATGTTTTCCAGAGGAATGGGTAACCAATACGTCTGGTACAAGGTAGGCTGCAGACGCTGGTGACACAGCGTCAAACCTCCGAGACCACGCCACCCCGAGCAGGTGGCGAGTTATGGCCAGACCCCGGCACCCAAGGGACCCGGCTTAGAGACGTTCAGCCAAGTCCCACAGGTGAGGGCCTCGTACGCGCCCGGACCATAAAGGCGCGCACATCTGTAAATCACAAGTGTCCGGACCTGTGTAAAGCGTGCACTATCGACAGACTCTCCGCTTGACCTTAGCGGGCCCCGCGACCAGAGGGAATAGGCCCGCCTGAGATACCGCAGGAGATATTGCTCGTCTATTGCGAGCAAATCTCCCATCCTTCCACTGTGCGGATCTCGCGACCGACGAGAATAGGCCCGCCGGAGATATTGTTCGTCTGCTGCGAACAAATCTCTACCAAGACTGAATATAAGTAAAGAAAACGATACAAGTAGTGATATTTAAATTGCGCTTGCGCTCCCACCTATGCTATACCCTTCATGTATGTATGTATATATATATATATATATATATATATATATATATATATATATATATATATATATATATTATATATATATATATATATATATATATACCAGTTCCAGTATTCAAAGACAAAAATTCCAAATTCGGTCTCGTTGAACCTGCTTCCTCAGCGATGGCTATTGTTGAGATCCGTGGATTTTGTGGGTATTTTTACCCTGATTCTTGTCTTGTGAGCTCTTACGAGTAATTCCTAGCTCGGACTGGTTGTGTAATCGTTTGTGTCTGTGAGTCAGCTGGGGGATTGGTCAGCCGGCAAGTTTTCCTGTGAGTTCGTCTCCTGTGGTGATTTATTTTATCAAGGTTGGCTATTTGTACTTGTGCGTGTCGTTTGGGTAGGTACGTTTGTCGGAATATGGCGATTCGAAGCTCCATAATCCGCGTCGTAGTTTTCCTTGCTTTTCTCTCGAGAAGTATCTACCTTCCTCATGTTTGGCCCAATACTCTTAGCAAGTTAAGGTTTCTTTGTCTTTCTTTTCTTGGCTCCGGCTGTCTTCATGTGCGTCGGTTTCCTCCGTTGGGTTTTCTTCAGGTGTCTGGCGGGATTATCGTTTTCCCTTGAGCTGCTTGGGCATCGTGGCTGGACTACTGGCTTCTACTTGCTGTTTCTGATTGGTATGTGGCTTGGCTCCATCCTGCGTCTTTTTGCCTCCTTTTTTGTGTAATATCTTTAGTAGTTTTTCGACGTTTTATTGTTGCTTTTTGTCTTGCGGTTTCTCTGTGAGTTCTTCTATTTCTTCTGTTGGTTTGTTTCGGATACGTTCCATATTGGCCTTATGCAGTTCTCTCTCCGCTTTGATGTCTCGTAGAATCTCTTCATTCCTCTTTGTGGTCTGCATCATGTGCTCCACCTCTTGCTTGATGTTTTGCTGGATCTCCTTTATTTCAGCAAGCAGCTTTTCAATGTCGCTGGTCGGTGCCAGTGTTTGAAGTAGCTTGACTTGTTTTTTCAACTCATCAATCTGGCTTTGTAGTTGTGCTCTTTCATCTTGCGAGATGCACGTGGCTGTCTCGCACCTCCGCATTTCTTCCTTATATTGGTGTCATTGTGTTAATGGCGATCTTTAAAAAGCCTCTGTGTCTTTGGAGGTACGGAAAGCCCAAGTATTTTGCTCCATGTTTGCCCAGGCAGTTGGCGCACTTTCTTTTGTTGTTGGGTGCTCGGAAGTTCGTGTCCTGCTTGGCCAGCGGACACTCATTGAAAGTGTGTTGATCGACGCAGTATAGACAGATCTCTGTCTCACTGCGACATGTTGCTCTGCTGTGGCCGGCCCTCTGGCATCTGGAACATTGCCTGATTCTTGGTATGAATCCTTCAGGCTGTTGTAGTTTCTGGTTGATCGATACCTGGTGAAGTATCTCGCTGCCCTCAGCCGTTTCCACCGCCAGCGTTGTGGGGATCTTTGAGTAAGTCAGGATCCGCTCCGCCTTCAAGATTCTGGTGTGGAGATTTTCTTCCTGCGTCTGCTTCGTGATTTGTTCGTCTGACAGCTCCACTTGAATCCGCTTGACAATCCATCTGAATGTTTTTGAGTCCGTGTTTCCGCCTTTGGTGCCTTTCTCCTTCTTCTTCTCAGCTGTTTTTGGTTCTTGTCTGTGACGCGCTGTTGTCGATCTTCCTCGTGGTAGTTTCAGTAGTGACTGTAGTTTCAGGTTCTTTGCAGCTCACAGGCAGGCTCTCCACGTTCGTCTTCTTCGAGGTCTTGGCGACTCCCACGCTACACATCTGGTGGGTCTAGAGTTTCTTGTTGTTGGACTTGCCATGTGCAATTTTCCTCCCCCGTATCAGGCTTCTTGACTTGTTCAGGTGACTTGTCTTGATAGTGTTCGCAAATGCGAATGACGATATATATATATATATATATATATATATATATATATATATATATATATATATATATATATATATATATGTGTGTGTGTGTGTGTGTGTGTGTGTGTGTGTGTGTGCCCTGGTCGTGCAGTAGTCCTTGACATTGAGAGGCCAGAAATGCTGTCTTCTAGGGTTCTTTTATTGTAAAGTTAGATGCATTTCCTTTACAGGACGTCGCAGTCAAAGACAGCATTTTAAGCTGTTTGTGATTTCTTGGCACATTAGTTGGTTGCATAGCCTTTACAGGGCGTCGCAGTCAACACCAGCGTTTTTAGCTGTCGTGATCTCTTGGTAAGTTTACGTTCAGTAGTTTGCCATTGCTTTCTGAATGACCAACTCCCACACCAATTCGTAAAAAAACAACACAACGCGGTTTGCTGCCAAATCGCGCGCAGATGTGTTTCGAACGCGGGTATACCGGATCACGAACCGCGTCCGTAACCACATCGCCACGGAAAGGGCTTCTTGGCAGTAGTTTAGTAGCTTGCAATTGTTTTTTGAACGACCGACACTCATACCATTGTCTGAAAACTAGCGCAAAGTAGTCTGCTTCCAAACCGCCCACACCCGTGTTTTGAACATGGAATGCGGGATTTCGAATTGAACGTAAACTTGCCCAGAAATCACAAACAGTCCAAACATGCATGGGTTGACTGCAACGTTCTGTAAAGGATATGCACCTAACTTTTAACTCTTTTCGGTGGAGTCGGTAATATACGTGATCTTTCTTGTGGCTCGTATGCTCCTGCTTCCTTGCGGTTCTATAATTGCTTCTTGTAAAGCTCTTGCAAGTTCTTCAAGAAACAAATGAAGATCGTAAACTGATTAGAAACATTAGACGTAGACAGTCACAATTTTTGGGCATGTTATGAGAAGAAATTGTTTGGAGAACTTGGTGACAACTGGTAAGATCGAGGGGAACAGACCAAGAAGAAGACCTAGAAGCAAGTACCTTGATGGCTTGGCCTTGTGGCATGGTCGAGATAGAAACACGGAGCTGATCCACGACTCTGGTGATCGAGTGAGATGGCAGAACATGACCACCCACGCTTACCGGCATGGCACATGATGGATGGATGGATGGAAAGCTCTTGCTTTCGTGCGGTTCTATAATTGCTTCTTGTAAATCTCTCGCTTCCATGCGGTTCTATAATTGCTTCTGATAAATCCCTCGCTTCCATGAGGTTCTATAATTGCTTCTTGTAAATCTCTTGCTTCCATGCGGTTCTATAATTGCTTCTTGTAAATCTCTCGCTTCCCTCGCTTCCATGAGGTTCTATAATTGCTTCTTGTAAATCTCTTGCTTCCATGCGGTTCTATAATTGCTTCGTGTAAATATCTTGCTTCCGTGCGGTTCGATAATTGCTTCTTGTAAATCTCTTGCTTTCATGCGGTTCTATAATTGCTTTTTGTAAATCTCTCGCGTCCATGCGGTTCTATAATTGCTTTTTATAAATCTCTTGCTTTCATGCGGTTCTATAATTGCTTCGTGTAAATCTCTTGACCTTAACATAGATAATTTTTACACGTCTCATGCATATGGTGCCAGACATAGACCAAACGCCACTAAGTGGCTGATGTGGTCGCATCACGTGGCCGTCCTTTACTTCCCAAGACACTTCCTAGTACGCCTCGGAGTCCAGGTCAATTTTGGAATATTCGAAACCACCCCGTGGCGAATTGAACCAAAGAGCACGAGTTCAGCAGTCCGGCGTCTAACCGCTTCGCTACTGCGACTGCGACTACCTGTTTTCAAATGTTATGTCATAATTATTTTAAGAATCACCGACACCTGGTCTTCATATATATTCTTGCCAGTATGACGCTCTCTATTCATTGACGGATACATGATTTTGGCAACTGCCTTGTTTGCACCCAAATAATCAAACTATTATACCCCGCTGTTGATTTACGGAATAACATATAATAATAAAACACGATTTATCGTCATCATTATTATTACTTTTCGGATGACACTGATTAATAGTCAGTGTGAAAGCGGCAAAAGAAAGGTGTCATTGAGTGTGTAATGCGTATTTTCATATACAAGATTGGACAATTATATTCATTGTATGGGATTTTCCCGCAGCAAATTTGGCGTGTCGAAAAACAAACAGCTATTAGTTAGAATTCAATTAAGCATAAAACATAACTTATATCGTGGTTTAGTGTTCCTGTTTTGGAGTAATTTCATTTTCACAATGGGGGTTCTTATTTGTCATACGCCGGGTCTGCAACAGGCATTAGCGAGCATGAGCCTTCCAAACTCGCTGTTATCTGGAACTGCAATGAAGCTAATTTTGCTAATCATCATCATCATCATCAAGTGCCTTGGAGGCTGTCGTAGGCGTTCATATCTCTCCACAGATCTCGGTCTTTGGTGTTCTGGATTATCTATGATGATGATATTCCTCCATGCCACCGTCTCAATCCATCCAGCATCATTCCCTTGCCTCTTCCCCCCCCCCCCCCCCCCCCCCTAGATCTTTCTAGTCGTCAATGACACTCCTCTCGTTACATGACCACTGAAAGCTGATTGTTTCTTTCTTATTGTTGTGTATAATGTCTTCGTTTCATTATCCTCTTTCAGATAATCGTTGTTAGTTACTCTGGCAGTCCGAGGAATTCGCAACATTCGTCTCAGGAATCACATCGCTGTTGCCTGCAAGTTCTTCCAATGTGTTCATAATGATGTTTATAACCGAGCTGGTGAAGTCTTCCGTATACATTTGTTCTCTGTTTTCCTTTGCCTTAATGACCTAGTATTTTCCCCCAAATAAAACTGATTCGTCAATAATAGAACATAACATTATAACTTAACATAACACGACTAATGGCATAACATAACATAACATAACACAACACAACACACCACAACATAACATAACATAACATTCATTGGCACCTTGCCGTCTTGACAGACGATAGTTTGTAAGGGATGGATTTATTGCCTGTCCATAGCACAAAGCCTGGGCTAAAATATAGAGATCATGTGTTGCCCATGCAGCATGATCCCTCTCTCGGCCTGTCTAGTTCACTCCAGAGGAAAGGTAACACCTCTACATCTGGAACAAGACAAGCTGCAGAAGCTGCCGGATCAGCAAAGCAATGCTCTAATTGTCCGCATGTCGGAGCTTCGATCCTAGACCATCCGCCAACCAAGGCTTAAAGCCTGGTCTGCCCTGCCATGACACTTTGTCTTTAGGTTGCATTTCCTCGCACCAGGGTAAGGCTTGTACCCTCCCAATTGCGCTCTTCCGCCCGAAGCCGTTGGCACAATGTGGGGTGTCGTGTTTGGTAAGCGTCGCCCAACGTTCGGCGCTAACAGAAAGCAGGTAGTACCGTCTACTGTTATACGGTAGCTCAGTCATATCTGACTAAGACCTGACACAAATTAACATAACATAACATAACATAACATAACATAATAATAGAGCATAGTTTAACTTAGCATGTCACGCCATCCCATAATAATATAATAGGACATAACATGACACAATGAAAGAACATAAACAGTCATGACATGACATAACATAACATAAATTGTCATGACTTGAGTACCTCTGAAGTCGGAGTGGGTTCACCTAATGGCTAAGGACAGGTAGTAGGTAAAGCAGCCCATACGCAAAAATCAGTCCAAATGTGACTACGCTCGAGCCCAAAGCAAGCGGAGGAAAACAAAATAAAACCATGTTAGCATGACCCCTACCATAACACTGACACAGAAGACGAGAGAAACCAAACCCGCACACTAAACCACCACAATTATAACCATCGCTACTACAGCAGGTTGAACGAGGTGGAACGTATTATCCCCCCACAAATTGGGACTGTCGGATCGGAACCTTACCATTCGAATCTTAATGTTACTTAGACTTGCACTATATTCCTTCCGGTCCTCTTCTTAATGTCAATTTCACATTATCTTCATCGTTGCAATTCTCTTCTTTATGTATGATTACATGTGTGTTCATCCTTACAACTCATGATGTCTATTGAAGATGTACCAACATCATTACACATGTGTTACTTTCTTAATCTGTGTCCCACATATGCCAGAATGCTCGCCATTTCGCTCATTTATTCATGTTTGTTTCATAGAATTGGTTTGTATTCTTCCGGTCCCCAACATGGAGAATAAGCATTTGAACCGTTAAGGTTTCTGGAGTGTTTATGCTTGTGGCTACGGTTTGCATTCGCATCTTCCTCATTTTGAACTGGTAGTGCATGGTTCCATCGCCCTGCTACTGAGTCGATTACGTGGCGCGACACTGTGCGCTGAGAATTTGGCGTGGAGTGCTTTTACATATATCCACGGTTGTTTGTAGCGTGAAATGCATGTTCGAAATAATTGCGACCGGCCCTTCGCTGGCAAGACTGGCTTGACTTATGCAGTAATGTTTGGCTGCTGGTTTTCTAGTGACTGCCGCTTCCATCAACGATGAACTGTATTTTCGTGGAGGACCTTTGTGTTGGCAATCTGGCGGCGGCATTATGCACAGTATGTATACCTGTGTGGGACTGTTGGTTATATCGAGACTCCTGTCTCTTCCACTTGTCACATAGGGCAGTGAGGAGCATTTTACTTGATATTCGCCGGCGCATGAACGGAGCATAATGGTGACGACCCGTTGCCGTGAAGTTAGAACCGCGACTAATGACTAATAATGAGTTGTATTGAGATAAGACCCGACATTACATGACTCGGGGTATTCCCATTCGTGTTTCGTCCGTATCTTCAACAGCCAGCGAAAAGTCCCAATATTATCGGTACAGGCTGCAATCTTATTATTAGTCCGTCTGGCCTTTCCTCGGAGAACTGAGTGTCGGCTAGACCCTTTGTTCCCTCTCTGCCGCATCATTCTCTCCTTGCAATGTATCTGTTCTTCCATGGTATGCACATGATCACAAAGAGCCTTGACCACAACTGCCAGTACGCCACCCAGAGGTGCAGATCCAACGGTGTGTCCGCATCCTTGTTTCCCAACTCACTAACAGGTCCTGGCAACAAGGTTCGGCGGATATTCCCTACTCTTTGATTTCATAATTGAAGCATGCCACTTTGTACGACGCATACATGTATTCACTTTTCTAGGCATGGTCTGTGAGTCCGTTGCAATCACGACATACGTGTGCTGTTTATTCTGCAGTGACTTCCTTATCTATTCTCAGACTGGAACTTTGATATTATACGCCAGGCTCTTCTGCATCACCCAATGCCAATTAATCTTCGCTTTATACCCACAATTAACAGCTTGAATTAAATTGTAAGAAGACACAGATTATGGTCGTCACTAGAAAGAAAGAAAGAAAGAAAGAAAGAAAGAAAGAAAGAAAGAAAGAAAGAAAGATCTCATCTCATCATGTTCCTCTTGTACCTTGCGGTGTCGAGGTGAAGTATAATCATCGTGAGAGTGCCCAATTATGGCCTTCATGTATCGATATTCCCATGGACTGCTATTCCCTCTGTCCAACGTTTACGTGGTCGGCCTCTTCCTCTGTTTCCATCTGGTCTGTACATCCGTTTAGGTCTGTCCTCTTATACTTCTTAGTTTTTCTACGAGCAGTATGAAAGATCACACTGTAATATATAGGTAAATTGGATTATTCTTAAACAAGTGCATCGGTAAAACTATCTCGGAACAATCATAACATCTGATGGTAGGTGCTTGAAGAGATTAAAACAAGAATCACTATGGCAAAAAAAGCCTTTTGCAAAATGGAAAACATACTGGCCAATAAACATTTTAACGTGAAATAGAGTGTTGAAATGCTACATAGGACCTGTAGTTTTGTATGGATGTAAAGATTGAACAATGAGCTGATTTCAATGAGCAGAGAAACATCCAATGGCAGTGGACATGTGATTTCTGAGGAAAATGCAAAGAATACCATGGGCAGACAGAAAAACTAATGAGCAAGTCCTTCAAAACTACAAATAATTTGTTTTTAAACTTCGTAATCCGGCATACCGCGTTCGACACACAGCTGCGGGAGATTTGGCAGCAGAACGCCTGGCGTTGGGTTTTGTCATGCAATGATATGTGTCCCAGTAGTTCAGAAAGTATGGAAACTACTGAATTTAAACTTACCAAAAAAATTACTAACAACCAAAAATACTGGGGTTGACAGCGACGTCCTGTAAAGGATTGGCGAAGCAGTTGCGTTACATAAAGAAATGTGTAACGTCTGATTCAGTGTATATATCGGTCATCGGAAAGTGTAATGCAATCATTATATACTTCTCACGCCCCTTCCCCTGGACTACTTCTATATGTTTCCCATTTGGTCTTCGTAGTCTGTCAAGTTTTTGTGAATGTTTACAGTCCGTTTCTTTATTATTTTCATTTAGTATTTAACATTTTGTTGTATCGGTTTGTGTTTGTTGTTTATGTGCTGACGCAGGCTTTTGTCCCTTCTCTCATTAGCCATTGTTTTCTAGGACAGCTTACTGAATCTTCCTCTCTCCTGTTGGTGATTCATTCATTATAAAATCTGAGGTATGCCCCGCCGTCTGCCGAACTTTTGAGATTCATCTGGTAGTTTCGTCGAACATTCGTGCTACTTTGGTACTCTGGCAATATATATGAACCCGTTAGATACCCTATTCAAACATTTCCGGCCCTTTGGGCAAGCGATTATCGTCTTCTGTTGAGATATAAATGTATCCAATTAATTCCAGTTGATGCCCCTGATCGTGTGCAAGTGAAATTTACCGTTTACATCTTGTGTTTTGGTGATTCGCTCAATTTATAATGTCTTATGTGATTATTGGTATAAGGACATTTACAATTAACGCATATAACGTAATTAACGCAATTTTTTATTAACGATTGACAGAGTCGCTAGAATGCCAGGTACTCCTTAAGAGACCTGGGTTCGAATCCTCGGTAAGGTATGGATTTTCTTTTCTGTCGGGGGCAAAATGAAAACCCTGACCTGCACAGCTCACGGGCACTGCATTAGCCGTTAGTTGCATATGCTTTACATGAGGTCGCAATCAACCCTAGCTTCTTTTGGCTATTTGCGAATTCTCGGCATATTTACTGTCAGTTGTTTGCTATTGCTTTCTGAACGATCGACACCGATACCATTTTATAAAAACTAATGGAGTGATGCCAAATCGCCCTCAGCTGTGTTTCGAACGCAGTACGCGGCATTACGAATTGTGTTTGTAACTCCTTGGCCATAAAGCCGACCTGTGCTAGCCATACGGTCATAATTCCTTAGGCTCTAGACCTCCCTGTCCTACACCGCAAGGTTTTATAGGCAGCAGATGAAAATCTGATAGTATAGAACAGTGGTTCTCAACCTTTTTTTGGCCCGTGCCCCCCTTCACCATATTTTCAGAACGTCATTCCCCCCCCCCCCCCCTTTCATATTTCCTATCTAACAATCCCCCCCCCCCCCACCCCTACACAGTATACGTAAAAGTGGAAGGCAAATGTAATAGCATATACTAAAACAAGTCTAGACATCCACATAACACATGATTTGTGGGTCTACTTACTTTATAAAATGAAATTTAGTAGGATGAGACATACATAACTGTAAAATATGAAGGGATAAACAATATCAAGTAATCGGTGCTTGTATTAACATGATCTTGAAATAGTCTTCATCCCCCCCCCCCCCCGGAAACCCTAAAATTCCCCCCTGGGGGGAATTCCCCACAGGTTGAGAACCACTGGTATAGACGGTAGTTTAATGTAAGAAACAATACAGAACCCTGTTACATCCTTAAGATGTACTGGACTATTCATCACAAGTAACGGTCCCTCTTAAGGCGGATTGGGCAAATGGAATCGGGCCCCATATTTCTATATACCAAACCACACTCAGTGGTTGATGTGATCCCCTTTACTTCCAAAGAAATGTCATTGTACCCATTTAGGGCTGAGTCGACCAAGGGAACGGTCAATGTGAAAGTTCCTCTCGATGTGGATGTGAACAGATGAACATCGGACTGGCATGCGAGCGGCTGACCACTGCTCTATCGTGGCTAACCACTGCTCTATCGTGGCTGACCACTGCTCTATCGCGGCTGACCACTGCTTTATAGCGGCTGACCACTGCTCTATCGTGGCTTACCACTGCTTTATAGCGGCTAATCACTGCTCTATCGCGGCTGACCACTGCTCTATCGCGGCTGACCACTGCTCTATCGCAGCTGACCACTGCTCTATCGCGGCTGCTTGTATTTATATGATGTCTTTATTTAGAGCCGTCTCCGTGGCGAATTACGGACGCTGTCGTGATCCAGCTACCCGCATTCGAAGCACAGCTGCACGCGATTTGACAGCAGACCGCGCTGGGTTGTTTTTTACGAAATGGTATAGGTGCCGGTCGTTCAGAAATCAATGGCAAACTTCTCCCCCCCCCCCCCCCCAAAAAAAAATGCTGGTTTTGACTGCAACTTTCTGTAAAGAATATGCAGCTAACTTTTAACTTCGTTTAGAGGCATGATTGTCTTTGGAAAATACCAGCGATGGTTTCCCCTTGCCTTTCGCCTGTTTGCGTATGGTTGACTCCACTAGCCTTTGTCTAAAAGACAGACCCTGCAAGGCAGCAGGGGGAGAGGTCATATATGGCGCCTGTTACCCGCCGATGGCTACGTCATAGATGGAGTTGTGAGGTATTTCATAGAGATATATTCCCCACCAGCTACCTCGCCTCCTCTCAGTGACAACCGCCTGCTCCGCGGCTGCTTACTCAACATATTCACAGGTGATCTCTAGATAAAATATCTAGAGGCCAATCCACCATCCATCACCCGGTGGACGCGCCTATTAGTAGAGCCTGCTCTTACCAATACGAATGAACAAACGAACGAACATACTTTTTTTCAGTATCTCAACGTTCGAAGGATGGATAACCGGACCGACAAACAAAGCAGCCAACCAACCAAAAGTCTGCCTGACTAACAGAGAGACAGACAGACAAATAGACAGGCACACTGAAAAGCAGACAGACAGGTAGTCATGTAGCAAGAACTGATGAATGCGTGAATATACTGGTGAATTTGTTAATTGACTTATGAATGAACGGATGTATGTAATGATTAATTGAAGATCTGTTGAATGAATGGATATATTCGTTAATCTAATGATTGATGTATGAGTGGATGAATGCATTGAATGAGTGATTCAATGAATCGAGAACTGATGAATAGATACATATTTGCTGATTGACTTAATATTTGCTGATTGACAGATTGACTTGGCTGTGCTAGTGTTTTACTGATTGATTTAAGAACTGATGAATTGATTTTTATTGCTTGATTGACATGTGCATGATTCACTAATTAAACTGTAATTAACCTTACATTGAGATTGATTTGTTGACTGATTGAGTATCCTGTCATTGTTAACTTACATTGTCATCTGTGTTTCCAGATAAACATTTCAAAGATGAAGGTAACACTAAAGTAAATTTGTTTCACTGAAGACAACCCCACATCGTGTGTGACAGATGTCCCTTGCCTTCGCATTCAGGCCCTAGAAGTGTTAGACAGCTCATTGAGTGACAAAGTGTCCGTTAGCCTTGCAACTGAGGCATCGATTTCGAACTTCTCAGTGTATAAAACTAAAGGTCACGTTTGTGAAGTTGTTTCATCTAAATACTTGCCTTGAAGGTCGTTAATTTCGCAACAATCTCCGGTAGTTTTCAAGATGGTTGTCAAGAGACAGGAAGCGGAACACCATCATCAAAAAGAAAAAGGAAGCGGGGTCGGATTAAAGGTAAGATTGTGTTGATTCTCACTAATGCGTCTCTCTTCTCTCTCTCCTCTCTCTCTCTCTCTCTCTCTCTCTCTCTCTCTCTCTCTCTCTCTCTCTCTCTCTCTCTCTCTCTCTCTCTCTCTTCCTTCGTTTGGTGACTGAATTGGAGCAGCCATTCCAGAGCAATAGTAAATATATGTCTGTATGTGAGAGGTATAGTATATCTTGTTTGTGCTTTTATCATGATATTATTTTCAAAGGGGCACAAATTGGGCACGCAGGCCCGTCTTACATTCGGCCTTCTAATTAATCCTCTTTCGTTACTCAATTATCTATTGTGCATGTTACGCATAGAAAACAAAAACATTATCAAATGAACGTTGTAAACATAAACAATGCATATGACCATGTAATAACACAAGCATTCAGGCAGACAGACACGCATACACACGTACATGCATAAACACATATATGCATACCTGCATACATATTTAGATCATTGACACAAACTCTCACAATTATTCCCCTACTTAATAACACACAAATACACACTCCCTCGCATACAAATATAATCACTCACAATCACAAACTCACTAGCAAAAGTAAAGAGAGAAGTGAAGGTGCAAGATGAAGCGATAGTGAAGAATGGTGAGTATCAAATTACGTCATAATGTCTATTAGGAACATGTCACGCGTGGCTACTGGAAAGGCTATGTATTACTTATGAAAGCACACAACATAGATATATACATACACGATTCACACTTATGAAATGTAAAATAAGTATAAACTACTCAATCATAAACAGCATGTTAAGTTTGACAGGCCAGAAGATACGTGATGAACACGGTGCATGTGAATTAACTCTGGACAAAAGTGCTTATGAAGAATTATATTGCTCTACAGACGCGGAAAGTACCACGTGGAAAAGAGCATACAAAATACTTGTTGCACTACAGTTACTAAAGGTGGGAGACATGTTTCAAAATGTTGCAAACCATAGTGAAACTCGATAGAAAATAAGTACAGTTAACAATGAGGAGTGCTGCAAGATTATCAAACATCATTCTGAAAATAACAATTAGAACTAAATGACCACCCTTCGCCTCCCCCTCCCTCTCTTTCCCTCTCTCTGTCTCTCTCCCTCTCTCTCTCTCTCTCTCTCTCTCTCTCTCCCTCTCTCTCTCTCTCTCCCTCTCTCTCTCTCCCTCTCTCTCTCTCTCTCTCCTAATCTCTATTTCAATTGTATATGTATCGAATAGCCTGTCTGTATTGAAACACATTAAATATAAATGGTATTTTAATATAGCCGCCAGGAACGGCATACCAAGAGGCCACCACAAACTATTCTACTGGGCATTGCTGAACACTGGTTCATGACGGAATACCGCCACAAGAGAGACTATAAATAGAGCGCCAGCCAGAATTCCCTCTTCTTCAACCGTAAAGAGGGACGTAGAAGTGTTTTCAAGGCACCAGGGCCAAGCTTCATACTGGCCAAGACCTACTAACACGTCCTAGTCGTGCGTCCTGGGCAACAGGTCCCTTCGGGGTCCTGGCTAACGTAGTAGGATCGCTGATTCTTCCGAAGTCGGAGAGTATCTGCCTGCGTGGCGAGGAACCACCAGTCTGAACACTAATAAACCATACAGGGGACAACGGACACTCACGCAAACCTCAGTCCGGAATGACATCACACTGATGTTGGACAACAAGATGTCTTCATCTGACATACAGGACTTCACGCTGGAGTTCACAGCCAGCGAACGCAAGCAAGCAACCGTAAAGACAGCTACGGTCAGAGAGGCGTTCTTGCCTGATTTTTAGGAAATTAGATGAGGTGCTCTTTCTTTATCTTCTTTTTACTCTGTTCTTATTCCCTGGCGCACGGACAGTCAACGTAGTGCTATACTCTACCTCTTGCTATACTCTACCTCTTGCTATACTCTACCTCTGGCTATACTCTACCTCTTGCTAGAGTGACATAGGGATGAAGTTTCGCTTTTCCATTTATCTTCTCCATCCAGTTTCATTAATAATAATAGCAAGTCTTATTTCACAACACAGAGAAATCATTTAAACAAAATTAAGGCCAGAATGATACAGAGAGGCGAATAGTTAGGTGTCTCATCTAGAAAAATATGTTCTACAAGAGCCATGAGGTACATTCTGAAGATATACTTTAAAAAAGATCATATGTGACTTAATATTTCCTTCACCCCAAATACACATGGGTCCTTAAATGTAACCTTCTAGAAATGACAGAGCTACAATTTAATTGTTACTCAACGACTAATATCTTGTTGTTAATGTTGTGCCTCTGACAGTTCTCCGTTGATTGAATTGATAGATTCTAAGAACTTTATCCCTATTAACCTTTTCCATTTTATGATGGAAATTGATCTTCAGGGCTAACTAAACGCAACAGTGTATTTTCTTAACAGTCATACAAGGACTGAATGAATGTAGAAACTGGTGTCAGCATCATGTTGCTTCTTGTGATTCATGGGGTCATCTGGGAATGTTCTCTCTTGGTACATTATTTATAGTAGACAGACAGACAGACAGACAGACAGACAGACAGACAGACAGACAGACAGACAGACAGACAGACAGACAGACAGACAGACAGACAGACAGACAGACAGACAGACAGATAGACAGACAGACAGGCAGGCAGGCAGGCAGGCAGGCAGGCAGGCAGGCAGGCAGGCAGGCAGGCAGGCAGGCAGGCAGGCAGGCAGGCAGGCAGGCAGGCAGGCAGGCAGGCAGGCAGGCAGGCAGGCAGGCAGGCAGGCAGGCAGACAGACAGACAGACAGACAGACAGACAGACAGACAGACAGACAGACAGACAGACAGACAGACAGACAGACAGACAGACAGACAGACAGACAGACAGACAGACAGACAGACAGACAGACAGACAGACAGACAGACAGACAGACAGACAGACAGACAGACAGACAGACAGACAGACAGACAGACAGACAGACAGACAGACAGACAGACAGACAGACAGACAGACAGACAGACAGACAGACAGACAGACAGACAGACAGACAGACAGACAGACAGACAGACAGACAGACAGACAGACAGACAGACAGACAGACAGACAGACAGACAGACAGACAGACAGACAGACAGACAGACAGACAGACAGACAGACAGACAGACAGACAGACAGACAGACAGACAGACAGACAGACAGACAGACAGACAGACAGACAGACAGACAGACAGACAGACAGACAGACAGACAGACAGACAGACAGACAGACAGACAGACAGACAGACAGACAGACAGACAGACAGACAGACAGACAGACAGACAGACAGACAGACAGACAGACAGACAGACAGACAG
>JACEFZ010019019.1:42500-59610 GCA_014155875.1 Cepaea nemoralis | reverse complement strand
ATGCCCATGTTAAACATTGCCTCAACGAGTCATGTATTATTGATTATTTTTTCACGCGTTTTAATGCTTATTGTTCTTTTGTTGTCAAAGAATTGCTTCATAAGAGATGTTGAATGAAAGCATGTATGAGAGGAAATAGAGAAGAAGAGCAGAATGTCAGACAGGCCTGCGCGCCCAATTCTTAACCCTTTGAAAATAAAGAATTTCGTTCGTTCGTTCGTTCTTTCTATCTATCTATCTATCTATCTATCTATCTATCTATCTATCTATCTATCTATCTATCTATCTATCTATCTATCTATCTATCTATCTATCTATCTGTCTGTCTGTCTGTCTGTCTGTCTGTCTGTCTGTCTGACCCGGCCCGGCTTCGCCCAGACCCTGGTGGGGAGCATCTCATTTAATTCATATAAGTAGGCATATAAGCTCCCGTTCCCGTAGCCTTTAGCAAGATGAAAAACATTCTGACCAATAAAAAGATGTCAATTGAAACGAGAAAAAGAGTGTTGAGGGGATACACAGAGCCGGTTCTTTTGTATGGATGTGAAACGTGGACAATGAGCAGTCAGGCTGAAAAACATCTGATGGCTGCAGAAATGTGGGTTCTGAGGAAAATGCAAAGAATACCATGGACAGATAGAAAAACCAATGACCAAGTACTACAGGAGACAAATGAAAATCGTAGATTGATTAGAGAAATTAGACGAAGAAAGTCAAATTTTTTTGGACATGTTATGAGAAGAAATGGACTGGAGAACTTAGTGACAACTGGCAAGATCGAAGGGAACAGACCGAGAGGAAAATATCTGGATGGCTTGAGATGATCCACGAATCTGGTGATCAAGTGAAATGGCGAGTCATGATCGCCCACGCTTTCCGGCATGGCACATGATATATATATATATATATATATATGACCCGCAGACTACACAAGTCAACCCCCACCTCCGCGTGGTGCAGACCGGGCAACCATGACCTCACGGTCATGGGCTAACGGGGCTATGGCTCGCCATAGGGGATGGACTCCCTATGGTCAGATTTGTGTCCTAAACCTGCGACTGGCCTAGCAAGCCGGCAAGGGATCTTCATACTGCTCGTAGAAAAACTAAGAAGTATAAACGGACTGACCCGAATCAGTAAACTTAAAAAACTTTAAGGACGAGGCTGTAAGGGAAAATTATGAAAAAGTATAACGGAGCGAGTCTGAATGCAACTGTAGCTGAGTGTAACTGTAGGAAATCAAGACAACTCCTTAATGATAAATAAGTGTCTGTTTTATTATGAAGTTTCTCTGGTACAAAAATTGTAGACTGCAAATATCAAAGCTTGTTGACAGTTAGCCAGCTGATCGTTACTAACCCTCTACGTCAGCACGTGAGCGTCACTCAAATCTCTAACTACCGTGCTCATTCGTGCTCATTCCCTTTCCCCTTGCGCAGCATCTTGCGTACCAAACTAACTAAAGCCCATATAACAGGTCATACTGTTATATTACCTTCCCACCCCAACAAGACTTTTCCCTGAAAAGTCTTAACTCTCAAACCCCAAGTCTATGACCCAAGTCACTTAACCCAAAAAATCCCACACAATTTAAATTACCTCTTCTTCATTTCTGTAATATTTTTAAGCAATCCGCTTACATAACTAGCATCAACCCATCTAAACCCAACTCAACTCCCAACTACAACATTCATATACCTCTAACTCTAACCTGGAACGAACCCTTATTCATTACACTTCTCTCTATCCCAACAATTTATCTTATAGCCAGCAGCTCTATACTTCTTCTTCATTATAATATCCACATACATCATCTGTAAAGTCTTACCGTATAATATTCGTTCACAAAGCAAGCCGCTTCATTTTATACAATATCGATCTAAATTATGATTGACAAAAATGGAAGATTCAGGTATCATACTCTCACAAAATTACTTCTTTCTCAAACCAGTAGCAATCCGCTTACATGCATTTTACACTGAACAATTTAAAGCTGCCTCAATAAAAATCTAAATCAGAACTCTTACTTAATACACTTTTCTCTATCTCCATATCATACAATTCATATGTCCTTACTCTATACTTCTTCTTCATTCACCATCAATGCTACTTCTTCTTCTCAATTGCAGGATTACAAGCTATTCGCTCATACATAACAATATCTGATCTTGACCATAAAAACTCAAAACGCATACATACTCTTCTGAAATACTTCATACTCCGTATTATCATCACCCACAAGTCTATGCCAACAATTCAGAACGTTAGCATTACTAATTCCCCATTCAACCAACTTGAAACCACTCGTACTAATCACACGATAGGAAAGATAAAGAATCGTGGCCACCGGAGAATCAAAGAACAAGAACTCTTCCTCACAAAACCATACTCACATTTACCCCCCCCCCCCCCACCCCCTCCCCCATGTCACCCTGAGACTTTATGCAGTAAAGTCTTAAAAAAAAAAACACTTTCATAACTCCCACAACCCAAATATACCATGACAACAGTTCTACTAGCTTCATATCCCTGAAACTCACCAAATTTATGTATATTACTGACTAACACAGTTTGCGCTGATATCCCCAGCAAAAACCAAAAATATTATCCACGCCTAAATGTCTATTCATTACAGACATTACTCATCTCAAAAGGTCCATTATGGGCCCTACCACTCAAAACTTCCTCTAATATAACCAAATCTCTGATCCTTACATACATCACTCCAGCAACTCAGGAATACTTCATATCAGCTTCCCTATTAATTTCGCAACCCACTACTACTATTATGTGTAATACCTCCTAAAACCTCCATTTGTCACTTCATGCCGTAATCAGCAATAAAAATACCGCCACTAAACTCATGTCTGTGACCTATCTACCCCATCTTATCTCTGTCTATCTATTATAGACATTCCCATACTTTTACTTTATGGCTTTTAAGTCAGGTCCATATGCTGTAACCCAAAAATTAATATTGCTGTTCACTTACCGTAAACTTAACTTCTACTCTTTGTCATTCATCTCGTCCCATGCTGCAATCACAGCACGAACAACAACATTCGTAGTTCATATATTATTAATCCTGCCCCCATGGCTCTCAGTCCATGTTTATTCCCATCGTTGCTGATAACCACAGCCATTACCCTTCATAATTCACTATACATCATCTATTCCCCCAACTATTGTACTGATATCTACAGTATATGATTACTCTTCGGACTAAAACATGGCATTCAATTCATGTTTTTCTCCTTACCATATTTTCTGAACGTAACTATGTATCCAGAACTCCCAAGGACCCATTACTAAGTCTCTCTCTTTAATATGGACCTGTTTAATTTTCTAACTCCCCACAACTGAACGTCAAAGGAAAACTAATTTAAACATAGTCAGGGCAACTCAAGAAGTAACATCATTATAACTTTTGCAATTGAAAATAACTAACCAAGGTATATATAACTTAAATAAAATTACAATTCATAATTAACTGGAGTCAAGACAAATCAAAAATAGAACAACAATATCACCCCCCCCCCCCCCTTGGTTTTCACAATGCTGTCATATATCCCCACATTTTTCAAAATAAATATACATAGTGAAATAATAATCAAATTCACATAGAAATCAACTACTTATTGTAACTAAACAACATTGGTCTCTTATACGGACCAATGTAATACATATCTATTCACTACAAGGAACACAAGTCATGCCTATATACTCTTACAACAGTAAAAAAAACAACTCAATGCTAAGCCTATTATTAACCTGCCTTAATCCATATATATATATATATATATATATATATATATATATATATATATATATATATATATATATATATATATATATATATATATATATATATATATATGGTACCTACATACTATATTCTCATCATAACGCAGAACAATATCTGTTCCCTCAACAAAAGTCATTAATCAACAAATGACCATTGATTATCTCCCTTCACAACATTCCATCTCTCACGAAACTAAGCCACCGCGACACCACTGCACTTGAAATACTAACCAAACAATTACTGTAAACTACAGCTTAAATTGCTCCATTTACAAACTATCTCAGCACACCACAACTCATCTACTCACCAAGGAAAACTGCAAATCAGCACACCTATTTTTTTAACCTAATTGTTTCCCTTGAATTTGATTTGTACCAACATTCATCCCGTTTACCACGGTGTCTCCACAATGCTACAACCACCAACGAATGTCTATTTACTATAGACTTCACCAACACATCTAGCTACTAGATTTGTCAATAACTAATTCTACTTTTAAGTCTCTCGTCCACCCGACGCAACCAACGTTTCATTCTCCTGTATCAGTAATTTCCAACATTTCACCACAACAACTCTAAGCTATCCTCAACTCTCTCCTAGCGTTCTCACACCGCGATGATAGTCAAGCCAGTCACATTTATCGGAACACATTCTATAGTGCTCTATTTATAATACTCTGGTGTTCATTTGGCTAATCACATTCTCTCCTTCTCTTGCTTACATCACTCATCTTTCACTACTACTCAAGGTTACTCCTATTCATCGGGATTCTTTCAGAAACAGTAAGCAACACCGCATATGACTAATGACAAACCTCACTCCGATTGGGCAAACCATCTTCTCTCATTTCTCTGTATCAGGCATTCTTGCTTCGACATGTCTCTGCCAACAATACTAAATCTGTTTTATGAAACGTCATTCAAAACGTTAACTCTCTTTCTGTCAGCCTGTCATATAATTTTCATTATTTCTGTCCAACACCACACATTCCAAACAAAAGACATCGCAGCTTTTCAATCACCTTCTTTATACCTCCCAACTTTCGCATACTCACTTACTCTGTCCTCCACGAAATCACCGGTATGTTTTATCAGCGTCACCCATCAGCCACTCTTCGCATATTCGCACGGCGCTCGTATTTATACTTCTCATATGCATTGACCATTGTGTACAAACAACCTCGTTCTCATCTCATCATTATTCTCGTATCACGACACCCTGACGTTCCTATACTATTACTCACCGCAGCCTAAGCGTGTCGATCACTTCCGCACACAGTGACACAACCTCTCTTCACAGCATTTCAAATCTAAAACATATCAACCACCCTGTATATCCATACGCTGCTACCAATCATCACCTGACATCATTCTGTCCATGCATTCCCAACAGATGGCGTTTCGAAACTTCACTGTTCACTTCATTCTCTAATCAGCCCGACGAACACAAGTTTGTCTACACGTTTAGGCACGCAAAGACACCGCATAACCAAACAAATCACTCTAACACTCAACTGCTCACTCACTTCTCCTCAACCTCCTCGTCCTACACTATTAACGCATCGGGTTATCTCACCTCTGTTAATGCTACTATATCTGCTTCTCAAACCAACAAGCGAAGCTTTAATTCTATCTCAGACATCACGTCATTTTTCATACTCTAATTACTCTTCTAAAAACTCTGAGTCAAGCCCTCTCAAACAACACATCTATTCTAGTACTTCGCGTTCATAATTAGTTTACCTTTCTTCATGCAAATTCTGTGCTGAGTCTACCCTACTTAAATCACAACAATTATACATCACTCAACGTGATCAACTCAGTCCATCCGGCCATTCCGTACAAGGGACCTTTCAATTTCTACATTGTCTACTCTCCCCGCACCACAACCAAACGTTGTATATTCCTTCACTCACCAGCTTTAAAATTATCTATCACTTGCTGTGACTCCCTATCCAAAATAACTACTATTGCCCGCACCATATATTGTGATACTACACCAAAAAAATTCATCTGGCCATTTTAGACAGCAACATATGTATAATGCTCAAACCGCAATTTATTTCGTAAGCCAACACAATGCTATATGCCATTCATCATCTTCGGAATTCTAAAAACTATAGAGCGTATCCAACCCGAATATTTCATTGTTTACTGCTACTAGTGTGTGTCTCTCTTCGTCTATCTCATCTTCAGTATCTACAAATGTTAGACTGTCATTAAAGTATTCAGGTCTTAGGGTCATATATTCTCTGATCTTTCTTATGTCATCTTCCGTAGTTGAGTAAATTTCTGCTATCTGTTTATTACTATTCTTCTTCTTAAGTGCTTTCTTTCCATTTCCCTTATTTGTCTTTACTGCGTCGGTCTGCTCAGTATACGTCCGATATATTTTATACCTTCCTACCTCGTCCTCTGAATAATCACTGTATACCTGTTGATCATATGTTGTAGAAGAGGAAACAGCATCTCTGTAGTCTGAACTCATACAACTAATATTCTTTTTATGTCTACCGACACCTTTCATGCTCCGGTTTGAGATAATCTCACTGTCTCTATTTGAGGAAGCTGCTCCATCTGTCGTACCTACATTGACCACCAGACTAGTTGCAGTTCCGTCCCCAGCGTTCTTTCTAACTTTCCTCTTAGTCTTTGTTGTCTGTCTATCTTTCTTAATTTCAACCGTATTTCCTTTTTCTAATTTCACATGCGGAGTCTCTATAATTTCCACCAAGTCTGTTTGACTTTCTTTCGTTTTCTTGCTGGCTAATTGTACTTGGATCTTCTTTTCTATGGTATTAATCTGTGTCTGTGTGTTATTATCTATCATACTACCTGTATGCATTTGTGTCTGTGTCGCTCTTTCTTGTCTAACACTAAAGACTGAAGATACCTCCTGACTACCCAACATCTTGTCTGTGTTTCCTTCTCTGTTACTCAACCTTGCAACGGAATATCGCAACTGTCTAATCTGTAACCAGTTTTCTCGCAAAGCTCTTGCGTTTTCAGTATTTGAAGGCCAAGACCACTGTTTCTTATACAAATTCCTTTTCTGGCCATTACCAATTCCTAAATTTTTGTTTTGATTCACTACATATCTCTGTGTCTCCCTCTTATCTGCTTTCATATTTATATAGCTAATAACTTTAGAATTGTAACCACACTGGTTATCATTCCTATTGACCGGCTGCCATCTATTGGGCTTGTCTACAGCATAATATCTCATAGCTGTCTCGTGCTCCGTTCGTTCAAGCGTCTGTTTCTTTATTACTTTTATTATAGACGAAATTCTATCTACGTCCATTTTTAAGCTGTCCATCAACTCTGTCACACGTCCTAACTTCCTATAAAAGCCTTCCATAGTAGCCTTTATGATATAAGCTTTGTTATTTTAAATACGTAGTAACTAGCCTGCACATGGCTGTGTCAACAAAACCTGTTCTTCTGCCAATAGAAATTATTTCAACATTACAATGTGGTTAATTATAATTAATATTGTTAATATACTTTATGTAAGGATACCCTTGAGGACGTAAGTTTCCCAACGCGTAGTATCGTGTTCTTCAAAAAAATCCATCCAATTGACGAGAGATATACTGTAAATTTGGATCCTGAGTAGTCTCTGGCCTCACTAGTGTAACGATCACTTTCACCCCTGGTCGGGCACGTCTAAACTTTGGCTCTTTCACCCATGGTCGGGCACGTCTAAACTTTGGCTCTTTCACCCATGGTCGGGCACGTCTAAACTTTGGTTCTTTCGTATCAATTCGTTCTGGAAACGTCTCTAGCTCGACTCCAGTCAGAAGCAAAGCGATTAAAATGGTCTCTCCTTAGCAAGGCCGGCAACCATTATGCCCACCCGCCTCAGAGAAACCCAATACAGCTGAATCGCACTTTGTAATGAACATCTTCATGAGCGAGAGTTTCTTTTCAAACTTGAGCAAGGTTGATACAAATTCTGAGTCAGCAAAACGATTCTACGGCCGTATTGAAACACTCCCACAGCAGCATTTAGGAGTCTGGAGCTGACTTGACAACAAAGTTCCTTGTAAATAAGAATGTGGAACAGCAGCTCTTGGCTATGATAACGTCGAAGAAGCCATCAGTTTTTGCGTATGACAATGTAAATCAGGAGCTCTTGAAAACGGCCACGGCTATGATGATGTGGAAGAAGCCATCAGTACTTCGCGTTTCTCAGCCCAAGTTCCAAATCCTGGTTATTGAGGCACCATTTCAGACTATATAACGGAGCGAGTCTGAATGCAACTGTAGCTGAGTGTAACTGTAGGAAATCAAGACAACTCCTTGATGATAAATAAGTGTCTGTTTAATTATGAAGGTTCTCTGGTACAAAAATTGTAGACTCCAAATATCAAAGCTTGTTGACAGTTAGCCAGCTGATCGTTACTAACTCCCTACGTCAGCCCGTGAGCGTCACTCAAATCTCTAACTACCGTGCTCATTCTTGCTCCTTCCCTTTCCCCTTGCGCAGCATCTTGCGTACCAAACTAACTAAGGCCCATATAACAGGTCATACTGTTATAAAAGAACTAACTGAACTCTTTGAAAAATTACCTACAGAGAGAAAAACAGTGGAAGAAGAATGGGAGATGTTCAAATCAAGCAATTTAAATACTGCAAAAATAACATGTGGAACCACGAAAAAACGCAAAACACGGATAAAGAAAATAACAAGTTGTTGGAACGCAGAAGTAAAGAAAGCGGTAAAAGACAAAAAGGAAAAATATAAAAAGTGGTTGAAGAGCAAACAGGAATGTGATCGCATAGAATATAGAATAGCGAGAAGACATGTGAATAGAATAGTAAAGAGGGAAAAACAAAAAGACTGGGAAGATTATGGAGAAACCCTAAATAAAAACTACAAGAAGGCAACTAGAAACTTCTACAAAAAGATAGGTGCAATGCGAGGCAGAGAAGAACCCTTTGATCCAACTGAAATAATTAACAGCGAAAATGGAGAACCAATAAGTAAACAAAAACAAATCCTAATAAGATGGAAGCAGTATTTCGAACAACTTCTCAACATCCCATCAGATGTCACAGGAATTCAAGAGACCTATACAGATGTCACCGAAGAACTAGAACCAGACATGCTAAAAGAAGAAATTATAGAAGCCATCAGATTAGCCCCATTAAACAAATCACCAGGACAGGATGAAATACCAAATGAAATAATTAAAGCAGCAAGAGAAGTAGGAACAGCTTGGCTACATAGACTATTCAACATGGAGAGACCTACAAGCGATGACAATGGGATGTGGAGGCATGAGATGTCTACTGGTGATAACAGTAGGGGTTTGGGGCCATGGAGAGACCTACACACGATAACAATGGGGGTGTGAAGGCTTGGAGAGACCTAAAAGCGACAACAAAACGAAGGATTGCTGTCTTTTTAGTTGACTGATGACCTTTGTTCCTATGGAGGATAAAGGTCAGCAGATGAAGAATTAGATTGGAGAAGACTAGAGTTACATATTCTGCCTCTAGCTGGAATAGCAATCCTTGGGTAGTGGATCAGATTCCTAGCTTTATTGGATAAGTGTAAATATATAAGGGCCCACATTGCACGACTTAAAATCTTTTGGTAGTTTGCTGCAACAGAGGGGGCGTACCTGGGTCAGTGTGCTTCCCCAAACCAAGCGACCACTGTTTTCTGGTTGGATCGAAGCACTAATAACAAACGCTCAATTGTGTAGAAGAGTACAGTAGGTCAACTAAGTTTATTACGTTTGGTCGGTAGAAATAAATAAATTAGTACGTGAGGGACCAGGGGGAAACATGAGCCCAGAACATTCTCCTGTCAGTCTGGTCATTAAAACGACGGCTTCCATAACATTTCCAAGCTGAAACATTCTACAAGAAGCGAATTGCATAAGCTGCATTTTATCGTTAGGGTATTTAAGGGGCGGAAAGCACAGCAGTGGTTATTGAGCAGGGTTGTCGTTCTTGTTGACCGGAGAAGACTGCAGGAGATAGGTAACAGTGAGTCTTGTTTGGCGTCAACTCTAATTGCACGAATAGGCGCCAAAACCAGCTGTAGAATGTACCTAATTATCAGTCACTATATGATCATGGAATTAACGCTCATTGTTCAATATGTCACAGATGTCATGATGGCTGTAATTTATGTGTCGAATCAACAGAGTACTACCACAAATACAGATTGTGTGTAAAGTCTCACTACACTTTGTATGTAAAACAATTATGAAACTGTAAATACATGACGGCATAAAATGTGTGCTAAAATCTCATTAAATTATTTACCTAGTCACTGCTATGGCCTAACATTGTTTTTGGGAAGCTGGAAGGTACCAATGAAGTAATCGTTATAACTTATACAAAATATTTATAACCGTAATGCGATTAGGGCCGGCTCCCTGGTCTAGAGGTTACATGACTTTCTCCGTAATCTCGTCTACTCTCGTAAGTAACTTGACGTTGCCCGAGAATTTGAAGCGGTTCTCTCCGCGTCGGTAAATTACACGGTATGTGAGCCGGTCGCTCAGAAAGCAATGGCAAACTACTGAGCGTAATCTTGCCAAGAAATCAACAATCAGCTGAAAGATGATGATGTTGACAGCGATGTCCTGGAAAGGACATGCGAACCAAACACACACAAAAAATGCTATTAGGAGGTTTGTTTATCAGGAAATCTTGCTATAAAACTTTGAACAACAATCCGTGTGTATCGACCACCATTTTGATACACTTGTTAAAACAAAACAACGCTCTCTTCTGGCGATAACCCTATTCTGTTTGGAGTGCAAAGAATTACTCCAGCAGACGACCACCATTCGCTGCATATTGCTTCACGATGGACTGAAGCACATTTGTTTATGACGTCAAGTACTGAATTTTTAAAGATTGTTCAACATACCCTCGACACCACAAGATACAAGAGGAACAAGATGAGATGAGATGAGATGAGATGAGATGAGATGAGATGAGCTCAATATACAACGTGTAATGGGACTTTACAAACACCCTGTATTATCACATTAATACAATTGAAACAACAGAACTTGTGGCGTCCACTTTTTGGTCAACTTTATGGTCAAGTTTGGTCATTCATAGAAGTTATTACTTGCATCCTCAAATTGTGGTTGTCTCGCGTGAAATGACCAATTGTGCATTAACTGTATTATTCCGTAGACTGTGCAACATGGCAAATAGTAGACAGGATGCAGAAATTTCGAGTATAACATATTTAAAACTACCCCCACAGTTTGAAAATATGACAGCTTCGCTAGAAACGAAACAACACTACACACAACAATCCTTTTCACGGCAAACGTTGAAAATGGAGTGTAAATACTGAGCGGAAAGGGATATAATTGCATATGTTTGTACACGCTCTGAAAGAAGTAAATAATTGCTTACCCTTTCCTGTCTTTACTTACCATGTTTAGGTACTTCAGTATATGCCACCCTTTCATGAGAGTGGTGACCCCCAAGCGAGCACGGATATCCATTGTCTGTCTTGTGATGACGGCGTTTACCCTAGGTAGGTGTGTTGTTGTTTGCTGGATGCTCCGTCAGCGTGATTGTCACAGAGGGGTCTCTGTGTTGTGGTAGTTAGATTTTTAGTTATTCAATTAGTTAGTCAATCAGTCAGTTAGTCAGTTGGTGGGTGAATGGGTTGGAGTGTTGACGGAGTGTACCCTGGATAGATTTGTTGTTTTTTGCTATATGTTTTTTCAGTGTGATTGTCACCGTGGCGTCTCTGTTGGTGGGTTGGTGGGTTGGTTAGTTGGTTGGTTGGTAGGTGGGTGGGTTAGTTGGTTGATGTTTTGACGGCGTGTACCCTGGATAGGTGTGTTGTTTACTATATGTTCCGTCAGTGTGATTGTCACCGTGGCGTCTCTACGGTTGGTTGGTTGGTGGGTTAGTTGTGGGTTGGTTGGTTGGTTGATGGGTGGGTGGGTTGGTTGGTTGGTGGGTGGGTGGGTTGGTTGGCTGGATGATTTATGAGTATGTGAATAGATTTTTTTGTTGTTGCTGGTTGGTTGGTGGGTGGTTGATTTGTTTTCCAGGTTGGTAAATCATCTGGTTTCAACCCTTAAGTCCGATACAATGAAGTACAGGTGGTATGAGCAATGCTAAGACTAAGGATGGGACAAAACCTTTTCTCCCGAGCAAGTACTGGAAGCAGTATCTCCACGGGGTGTGTGTTGCAACGCTCCCCTTCCTCTCTGTAAGCTCGGAAACCAGTGGGGTGTGATAGACGGTACTGAAACTCCCCATATGTGTAGAGAGATACTAATGAAGAATCAGATTCGCTGGGCTGGTTACTTGATTCTGCTGGCTCTGTAGAACTTGGTGGAGTATTGATACATGACAAGGCAGACGTGGTTGCGGCCTTGTGGGAGCACGTGTACACCTCGGAGGAGCAAATGGATTACCATGGTCTGGCAAGAATCAGACAGCGAGGAGTGACGAGGGGATCTGGCCGATGCTCAACGCTCAAAGGAAAGGCGAGACGGACATATAATCAGATTGCTACTGGTACTATTGGTGTTGGAACTCTTCGCTGGCTGCTGAGGATGGGGACGGAGCGATTATGGGAATGCCCCGAATGCTGTGATGTCGATTCCTAAATCAATCAATCAATCAATCAATCTATGTTGTGGTAATCTTCCTCAAGGCGGCCAGAGGAAACACTTTAAAGACACTCTGAAGATATAACTCAAAGCTTTTGGAATTCATCACGACGCATAAGAGACTGCTACCAGAGATTGAAATTCAAGACGTACATCACTACGCAAGGGTGTAGTCACTTGAGTTGTGGAAAACGAGACTGGACCCCCCAAAAAAACCCACATGAGATCCTCCTGAAACGTCAAGCATTCGTTGCCAACATTGTCAAAGAACATTTCGAGCCAAAATAGGCATTTCCAGCCATCTTAGAACTCAATGCTCAATACTGTCAAGCCCCAATATATGAAATGAATGGTCATCGCCATTCTTGATGGAGAAACACCAGAGAGATATCATCATCCAACTAGATCATGTACAGACTGGTCTGGATAAGGACGAGGCTGGTGATGTTTCCTCCATGGCTGTATGTGTTTCTGTGTCTCCAGACTATTTGAGTGCCCAGAGAGACGATCCAGCAGTAGGCTGTAGGTGTTTCATTGTCTCCACACTCTAAGGAGTGCCAATAGAGACGACCCAGAAGTAGACTTAGGTGTTTCATTGTCTCCACATTCCAAAGAGTGCCCAGAGAGACGATCCAGCAGTAGGCAAGGAGTGCCCAGAGAGACGACCCAGCAGTAGGCAAGGAGTGCCCAGAGAGACGACCTTACAGTAGGCTGTAGGAGTTTATGTGTCTCAACACTTCAAGGAGATACCACAGAGACGCCCCAGCAGTAGGCTGTAGGAGTTTATGTGTCTCCAGACTCCAAGGAGTGACCAGAGAGACGACCTTACAGTAGGCTGTAGGAGTTTATGTGTCTCAACACTTCAAGGAGTGACCAGAGAGACGACCCAGCAGTAGGCTGTAGGTGTTTATGTGTCTCCACACTCCAAGGAGTGACCAGAGAGACGCCCCAGCAGTAGGCTGTAGGAGTTTATGTGTCTCCACACTCCAAGGAGTGACCAGAGAGACGACCCAGCAGTAGGCTGCAGGGGTTTATGTGTCTCCAGACTCCAAGGAGTGACCAGAGAGACGCCCCAGCAGTAGGCTATAGGACGACCTTACAGTAGGCTTGTTTTTTTTTGTTTTTTTTTGCGGAACCTAAATTGTTCTTCAACTATTTACTCATCTATTTTATGTTGAATTCTTTCTTGTATGACCTTGAGTCATCTTAGTAATGTGGCTCATTAACCTAATAGTTATGAAATTCTCACAATCAACAGCTCTTGGCTTCTTCGGTAGTGTGATGAACATGGATGTTTTCAAATCCTTAGAGAAGTACCCAGTATATATATGTATATATATATATATATATATATATATATATATATATATATATATATATATATATATATATATATATATATATATTATATATATATATATATATATATATAAACCATACCGGAAAGTGTGGGCGGTCATGACTCGCCATTTCACTCGATCACCAGAGTCGTGGATCAGCTCAGTGTTCCTGTCTCGCCCATGCCATGTGGCCAAGCCATCCAGGTATTTTCCTCTCAGTCTTCCTCTTCGTCTGTTCCCTTCGATCTTGCCAGTTGTCACTAAGTTCTCCAATCCATTTCTTCTCATAACATGTCCAAAAAATTTTTGACTGTCTACGTCTAATTTCTCTAATCAGTTTACGATGTTCATTTGTCTCCTGTAGTACTTGGTCATTGGTTTTTCTGTCTGTCCATGGTATTCTTTGCATTTTCCTCAGAAACCACATTTCTGCAGCCATCAGATGTTTGTCAGCTTGACTGCACATTGTCCAAGTTCACATCCATACAAAAGAACAGGCTCTATGTATCCCCTCAACACTCTTTTTCTCGTTTCAATTGACATCTTTTTTATTGGTCAGAATGTTTTTCATCTTGCTAAAGGCTACTTTTGCCATGGCGATTCTTGTTCTAATCTCTTCAAGGCACCTCCCATCAGATGTTATTACTGTTCCGAGATAATTGTATCGATTCATTGTTGAAGAATATTCCCGTATATATATATATATATATATATATATATATATATATATATATATATATATATATATATATATATATATATATATATATATATATATATATATATATCATAACATAATTCTGTGATAGTATCAATGCCAAGGCTGGATACGGATATTATCTCCTCTGTTGTTATCTTGTCAGGACCTGCAGTCTTTCCTTCTTTCATCTTGTTAATTGTCTTCTCTACCTCAGCCTTTAATATGTTCGGTCCATCTTGAGTATTACGCAATGCTGGTTTATTGACCCTGTCGTCCCATAATAAATTTTCTGTGTATTCTGTTCATCTTTTTATTATGTCAGTGTTATCAATTATAATATCTCAATTTTTTTTCCTCACTGATATAACCGTGTCCTGTTATTTACTTTTTGTCTTTGTAAATCTTTTTATGTGTTCATTTAATTCTTTCGATCTGTGTTTTATTTCCAGATCCTCTATCAGTTTTTATCAGTTTATCAGTTTTTCTGCAACCACTCTTTGGCAACTCTGCAAATGTGACGTATTTCTCTGTCTATTAATATATACTCTGGAGTGTTCTTTGCTTTCTTTCTTTGAGTTATTCTGGTCAAGATTTCATCGGTTATCCATAATTGTATTTTTTTTCTTATTTATCTTCACTGGCAAGGTGGTATTTGCAATCTGTATATGGTTGTTACACATTCCCATTTTGTATTAATTTTATCCTCGAGATTTTCACATCTATATTGTTCCATACTTTCAACGATTAGTCCATCACATTTATTTTTTTACTTCAGCCAGGTATAGTTGACTTGTTTCTGGTTGTTTCAATGCCGCTGTATCTACCTGATATGTCTACGATGTCCTTACCTCTGCGTTTTTAAGTTTTATTTGTAATTTTAAGACTACAGGATTGTGGTCAGAGATGATACCAGCCCCAGGGTATATTTTGGCATTTTTAACATTCTTTTTAAATCTATTTCTAATCATAATGTAGTCAGTTTGGTTTCTTGTTCTATCTCCAGGGCTTTTCCATGTATACAGTTTCCTAGGGTTATGTTGGACAAATGTGTTGCAAACAATAAGATTGTTTTCTTCACAGAACTGTATCAGCCGGTCTCCTCTGTCGTTTCTGTTTCCCAAACCATATTTCCCTACTATCTCGGCTGGCAAAGATTAGTTTCATCTTTGTGCCAGGTCATGCGGGAGTACAAAAATATTAGCGGGCTGACAAGCTCGCATATAAGGCTACTGTGGAGGGCGGACGCGCTATGGACCAGGCTGACATTCTGAATGCTCTAAGACAGTGGTTCTCAACCGGTGGGGAATTCCCCCCCCCCCCCGGGGGGGGGGATGTTAGGGTTTCCGGGGGGGGGGGGATTAAGATTATTTCAAGATCGCGTTAATACAAGAACCTATTACTTGATATTGTTTTTCCCTTCATACTGTACGGTTTGCACTAGAGACACCCGAGTAGTGTGTATGCGTTACATCCTTGGTCTGCCGACTGTTGCTGGTAGGCTCAAGGTGATGCAGGCGAAGGCATACCTCAGAGTAGATGCAGACACAGACCACCTCCTGCATGAGGCGCTGGACGCAGTTAAGGGTCAGCGACTGATAAGAGGGAAATCATGGATGGCTCGGGCGGAGGATACGATCAGACAGGTGTGGCCGTTGGAGAACATTAGGCGTGGAGAGGAGTGGGTCAGAGTGCCAGCGGAGCAGTCAGACTTGGGCAGAGTTATAATCACATTAAGCCGGGAGTGCAGGGAGTGGCCAGCAGGGGCCACGGAAGTGGAAATCCAGCAACTAATTCAAGACAATGCTCACTCGGGTGATGTGATTATCTACACAGATGGCTCGGTGTCAAGAGGTGAGAGAAGTGGCTGGGGGTTCATAGCCAAAGCTAATGGTCGATGTTTGGGGCAGGAGAGCCTGGCATATGATACCACAACATCAGCTTAAGAATGGAGGTGGAGGCAGTCACTGCGGCTCTCCGCTGGATGGAGAATACGACACACACACACATCGTGATTTTAACTGACTCAGAAAGCATGCTGACGAGGGTGAGGATGGGCAGGCTTCGTGCGGAGTGGCTTGCTTCGCTTCGGAGGTCACGGGCGACAAGCATCGCCTGGATCTTTTCTCCGGGGCATGCCGGTGTGCTGGAAAATGAACAGGCGGACAGATTGGCTGGCTCTACAGAACTTGGTGGAGTATTGATACATGACAAGGCAGATGTGGTTGCGGCCTTGTGGGAGCACGTGCACACCTCGGAGGAGCAAATCGATCACCATGGTCTGGCAAGAATGAGACAGCGAGGAGTGACGAGGGGATCTGGCCGACGCTCAACGCTCAGAGGAAAGGCGAGACGGACTTATAATCAGATTGCTACTGGTACTATTGGTGTTGGAACTCTTCGCTGGCTACTGAGGATGGCGACGGAGCACTTATGGGAATGCCCCGAATGCTGTGATGTCGATTGCTAAATCAATCAATCAATTAATCATACTGTACGGTTCTGTACGTCTCACCCTTCTAAAATTCAATATATAAAGTAAGTAGACCCACAAATCATGTTTTATGTGGACGACTAGACTTGTTTTAGTATGTGCTATTAAATTTAGCTTCCATTATTACATATACTGTGTAGGGGCGGGGGAGGGA
>JACEFZ010019019.1:0-37500 GCA_014155875.1 Cepaea nemoralis | reverse complement strand
CATCCGGTCAAAGATGGCGTCGCACCCTATCACACATGGGTAATTGCTACAACCAGACTACGTCTCATTCGCTTAAACTGGTCAAATATGGCGTCACAGCCGGTCACAGGGGTAATGGGACATCTGAGACACGTGGTTAAGAGGGAAACTATAGAAAAAGGGTGTCCTATCGGTTGTCGAGTCAGGGAACCTAACGTATGATGATCACTGTGTATAGGAGTGAATACACTGCATCATCAACACTGCATCCGAAGGGTAAAATGGTTACCCCCTTCTCTCTCTCTTTTCTATAACCGTGTAGTCCTAGTGTTATCCGGTTACACCAAAGGACACCCGGGCATCAACACAACAAACTGCCCCGATTCAACCTTAGGCAATGCACGTAACATGACATGTCACATGTCCGCCGTCATAACCAGCGACGTTATCACGTATCAAATTAGACATCTACACTTTCATGTCCTTTCTATGTGGTCATAGTGTCTTTACATCTTTCTCCAGAAAGCCATTTCCAAGACCAATATATGTTTTTTTCGGTGTACCTGCTCAGTGCCACACTTCACAACCAGACAAAAGTACACCTTCTATGTACCACTTTAACCGTCAAATAAGAAAATATGTTAGACAAAATATTAAAATTATTGGTCAAATACAGAAATATCTCGTCCAAACTTATAAAAAGTACGAACATTTGTTAACCTATTGGGGAAAATATCAATCAAGTAGGAAAGTTTGTTAGTCAAATAGAAAAAAATATTGACCACGTAACGATATATCTTGTCCACACTTATGAAAAGTAGGGAAATTTGTTAGTCAAATGAGTAAAAAAAAAAAAAAAAAAAAAGATTGACCAAGTAACGAAATACCCCCTACCAAACTTATGAAAAGTACGAAACTTTGTTAAGCAAGTATGAAAATGTATCGACCAAACTTATAAATATTTCAACTAAACTTATAAAAAAGTAGGAACATTTGTCAGCCAAATGGGGAAAAGGTCGGCCAAATACAGAAATATCGCAATCAAACTTATAAAAAGAAGGAAAATATTGACCAAGTAACGAAATACCTCGTCGAAACTTATAAAAATGTAGGAAACTTTGTTAACCAAATGTGAAAAAACAAAACAAATATTGATCAAGTAAAGAAATAACTCCTCCAAATCTATGAAAAGTACGAAACCTTGGTACCAAATCCGACAAATATAGGTCAAATACTGAAATATTTCGTCCAAACTTATGAAAGGTAGAAAATTGTCTTAACCAACTGGGGTAAATATTGCTCAAATTAAGAAACATGTCGACCGAAGTAGGAAATTACGTGAACCAAAGTAATAAAATTGTTGGCCAAATACGAAAAAGTATCGGTCAAACTTATAGATGTCTCGTTTAAACTTATAACATGTATGAACATTTGTTAGGTAAAGGTGAAAAATATTGGCCAAGTAATGAAATATCGCATCCGAACTTATAAACTGTACGAGTTAACCAAAGGCAAAAAGGCCAAAATACGAAATGTCTCGACCAAGCTTATAAAAATCTAGGAAAAAATATTACAACTAAAATATTGATCAAAAATTATAACTTCAAACATTATAAAAATAACCAAATGTGAAAAACATCATCCAAAGACAGAAATATTTCAACTAAACTTATAAATAAGTCACCAAAAGGGAAAAGGGCAAGTACAGAAATAGCTATGGAAAAAGTAAGTCCACAAAACTAAGAAAAAAAATGTAACTTCTGTAGTCAAATGTGTCTTGAAGTTTTATCTGAAAAGACATTTCACAATACATAATCAGCACCACTTTCCTTGTTTTACGTTACCGAAGGCCTTCACCGTATCTGGTACAGAAACCCTTATACATCACTCATCTCTCCACACTCTTGGTTTCTTTCTAATACAAAGTGGTCACATCACCAAGAACTTCAAACCTCCATTGTACACGTGCTCCATTGAAACACCCATGACAGTTAACAACATGTATGGCCATGTAATCTGTGAGTCCATCGGGATAGTTCATCCGAGTATTCATCACCAAAGATCCATTTCCCATGGCTGACAGCTTCAACTTGGTATATCACATCTTATTCTAACATATACTTTACATGAAATTTCCCAAATTTGGGGATCTATTAAAGAATACGTAATGAGATACACAAAGACACCAAGAACATATCAGACAAAACAACTCACAAACCAGACTTAGAACTAAAACTTAAACCATATCAGATGAACCACCCAACAAGTACTACTAGAACTCAAAACATAACGATATTAAGGAAACGCATACTTACACATTGTCAGACATTGGATTTAAATCCCCTACTACTATCATATCACTGGTGTCGAAGTCCCCGTTTCACAAAAACACCCTCTTGTCAGTTGTTAGTGAAAACCATTACACCAGTCCAGAATTGTGACTCGTAGAATCTACACTCACACAGGATCTATTAAAGAATACGTATGAGATACACCAAGACAACAAGAACATATCATACAAAACAATTCACAAACTAAAACTTAAACCATATCAGATGAACCACCCAACAAGTACTACTAGAACTCAAAACATAACGATATTAAGGAAATGCATACTAGTTTATTTCTGTTTATAACTGTTTTAATATGGCAGAGAGAAACATGGTAATTAGACTATATCTGCCTTCTTCACTGCTGTCCTTTGTTCGATGACTTTTCTTCTTTGCTTGTCCTTCAGAACTGGATTCAATTTTTTTTTCCAAGTCTTGTACACGCCTTTCAAAATGCTCACGTTCTCTGATTACATGGTGCCAGTTACCATGGCGTAGTTCGGTGCCAACAGTATGGACTGTCAAGAAGTGAGGTTCTGGTGCAAAATTAACCTGTGGAGGGTAAATAAAACACATTGAAACTTACAAGACGGCCACACATACTACTTCACTAAAGAAAAAACAGTAAAAAAATTCATGATGAGAAGTGGTAAAAGGCATCAAAAAACAGACTGTCGACATTCTATTGGTCACGTCTTGAGAAAAGGTAAAGGTATAGTCACTGATGGTTTGTAGTATAGAGAGATGTACATAGAAAACATGTATACCAGCTAGGTCTTCTGTATTAGACATGTTTACAAAAATACACATGTGAACTATGATCATTACTACCCATACACACCTTATTCGTCGATAACGAACACCTTCGGACACCGACAGTAGGATAGTTTTCGTTCCACAACACATTAATTTTCTTGAGAGACTCTGGGGCATGACTACTATCCAAAAGGTAAATATCTTCATCTGAAGACGAATCATCACCCCAAGCAAAGGTTGTCTCTGGTACATCTAAAGCTGGCTGGGTGCCACGAGTAGGTTTCTGCCAGAACAATTTTTTTTTCCGATTGATTATTTTTATAAGTGTGGTTGAGATATTTCTTATTTTGGTCTTTTCATACTTGGTTAACTCCTACTTTTTATACATTTGACTGAAATATTTCTGTATTTGTCATAACTTCTTCTAAGACTTTGTTCATGTCTGGTAATGTAAGCTCTGTTCCATCAAGAAAAAAGACAACGTCATGAACACAACCCACTAAAGAAAATCAACAACAAAAAATCTTGGTTTCAATATTTATTCATCAAAACAGTTTAGTGATATATCGTAAGAAAGAATCAATGACATACATATTTTTGTGATTAAATTACATTAAATTACATTTTTTTCTTAGTTTTGTGGACTTACTTTTTTATAGCTATTTCTGTACTTGCCCTTTTCCCTTTTGGTGACTTATTTATAAGTTAAGTTGAAATATTTTTGTCTTTGAATGATGTTTTTCACATTTGGTTATTTTTATAACGTTTGAAGTTATAATTTTTGATCAATATTTTAGTTGTAATATTTTTTCCTAGATTTTTATAAGCTTGGTCGAGACATTTCGTATTTTGGCCTTTTTGCCTTTGGTTAACTCGTACAGTTTATAAGTTCGGATGCGATATTTCATTACTTGGCCAATATTTTTCACCTTTACCTAACAAATGTTCATACATGTTATAAGTTTAAACGAGACATCTATAAGTTTGACCGATACTTTTTCGTATTTGGCCAACAATTTTATTACTTTGGTTCACGTAATTTCCTACTTCGGTCGACATGTTTCTTAATTTGAGCAATATTTACCCCAGTTGGTTAAGACAATTTTCTACCTTTCATAAGTTTGGACGAAATATTTCAGTATTTGACCTATATTTGTCGGATTTGGTACCAGGGTATCGTACTTTTCATAGATTTGGAGGAGTTATTTCTTTACTTGATCAATATTTGTTTTGTTTTTTCACATTTGGTTAACAAAGTTTCCTACATTTTTATAAGTTTCGACGAGGTATTTCGTTACTTGCTCAATATTTTCCTTCTTTTTATAAGTTTGATTGCGATATTTCTGTATTTGGCCGACCTTTTCCCCATTTGGCTGACAACTGTTCCTACTTTTTTATAAGTTTAGTTGAAATATTTATAAGTTTGGTCGATACATTTTCATACTTGCTTAACAAAGTTTCGTACTTTTCATAAGTTTGGTAGGGGGTATTTCGTTACTTGGTCAATCTTTTTTTTTTTCTCATTTGACTAACAAATTTCCCTACTTTTCATAAGTGTGGACAAGATATATCGTTATGTGGTCAATATTTTTTTCTATTTGACTAACAAACTTTCCTACTTGATTGATATTTTCCCCAATAGGTTAACAAATGTTCGTACTTTTTATAAGTTTGGACGAGATATTTCTGTATTTGACCAATAATTTTAATATTTTGTCTAACATATTTTCTTATTTGACGGTTGAAGTGGTACATAGAAGGTGTACTTTTGTCTGGCTGTGAAGTGTGGCACTGAGCAGGTACACCGAAAAAACATATATTGGTCTTGGAAATGGTTTTCTGGAGAAAGATGTAAAGACACTATGACCACATAGAAAGGACATGAAAGTGTAGATGTCTAATTTGATACGTGATAACGTCGCTGGTTATGACGGCGGACATGTGACATGTCATGTTACGTGCATTGCCTAAGGTTGAATCGGGGCAGTTTGTTGTGTTGATGCCCGGGTGTCCTTTGGTGTAACCGGATAACACTAGGACTACACGGTTATAGAAAAGAGAGAGAGAAGGGGGTAACCCTTTTACCCTTCGGATGCAGTGTTGATGATGCAGTGTATTCACTCCTATACACAGTGATCATCATACGTTAGGTTCCCTGAATCGACAACCGATAGGACACCCTTTTTTCTATAGTTTCCCTCTTAACCACGTGTCTCAGATGTCCCATTACCCCTGTGACCGGCTGTGACGCCATATTTGACCAGTTTAAGCGACTGAGACGTAGTCTGGTTGTAGCAATTACTCATGTGTGATAGGGTGCGACGCCATCTTTGACCGGATGTAACTATTGTCCATGTGTGTCGACTGTCCCACTAGGTGCTATTGATCAATACAAAATCAGTGCTCGAGGCGCTCCTGTCAGGAAAATTACCAATACTAAGGACACTACTTTCTGAACTTAGCAGCCGGCATAACGTCTTGATCATGTCATCGATCACTTTAACCATCACCATGTCACTACACGTACCATACCCTACAATTTAAGTGACCATTCGACCACTACTTGACCACTACTTGACCATTACTTGAACACCTCATCGATCACTTAACCAACAACGTTTCACTGCACGCACTTTCCTCTACATTTTAAGTGATCACTCGACGATTTGACCACTACTTGACCACTATTTGACCATGTCATTACTTATTTTACCATCACCGTTTCACTACGCGTACCATACCCTACAATTTAAGTGGTCATTCGACTATTTGACCACTACTTGACCACTATTTGAACACCACTTGACCACCTCTTAATCATCACCATGTCACTATACCTACTTTCACAGACAATTTAAGTAGTCACTTGGCCATTTACCACTACTTGACAACGTCATCGATCACTTTAACAAACACAGGTTCACTACACGTACTTTCCCCTACAATTTAAGTGGTCACTCGACCACTTAACCACTACTTGACCGGTACTTGGCCACTACTTGACCACTACTTGACCATTGCTTGACCACTAATTTATCACCCTTTAATCATCACCATATCATTACAACTACTTTTCCCTAAAATTTCTTCACTTGACTACCACTTGACCACTACTTGACCACTAATTTACCACCCTTTAAGCATCACCATATCATTACAACTACTTTTCCCTAAAATTTTCTCACTTGACCACTACTTGACCATTAATTTACCATCCTTTAACCATCACCATGTCTCTACGACCAATTTTCCCTAAAATTTCCTCACTTGACCACTACTTGACCACTACTTGACTACTAATTTACCATCCTTTAACCATCACCATGTCGCTACGACCAATGTTCCCTAAAATTTCCTCACTTGACCACTACTTGACCACTGCTTGACCAGTAATTTACCATCCTTTAATCATCACCATGTCATTACAACTACTTTTCCCCTAAAATTTCCTTACTTGACCACCACTTGACCACTACTTGACCACTGCTTGACCACTAATTTACCATCCTTTAATCATCACATATCATTACAACTACTTTTTCCCTAAAATTTCCTCACTTGACCACTACTTGACCACTGCTTGACCACTAATTTACCACCCTTTAATCATCACTATATCATTACAACCACTTTCCCATAAAATTTCCTCACTTGACCACTAATACCTGGTACCCACCCCTTACCACCGAATGATACTACACTATATCCATTACAATCAGCGATCTTTAGATTTCAAGGTTTCATTTGTAACACGTGTTATGTTAGTGAATAAGCTAATATGAACATCTACATAGCACTAATAACCACCCTTATCAACTAATTTCACTAACCCATACCCACTACTATCCCCACCGCACCTATTCCTTCTATTCGTACTAATGCACACCACCAATGCGCTAACAGTTCAAAATATTTTAACACACCACTCACCCACGTTTTTACAACCCGTTACTTAATGACTTTTCCGTATGCACCCCCTCCACGTCTGTTATGAACCGACCACCGTCACACCCGCCGGAGATTTTCCCACACTTGCCGACGTATAACGCCCCGGTCCTACCTTCCAGAATTTTCCACTATGCCGCTACTTATTTAATATGCATTGTATTGTCTATACATGGTTTAATAAAAAAAACATATACCTTACTTGAGTCGTTTGTTATTTTGTATTTTTTATGTTGTTATAGTACCTAACGTCACTTGACCATACCTACTCTGACCACGCCTATTAAAAAAACGAGTTATCACCCTTGACTTTTTTTAAAAATCCGGAGAGTTATCGCCCTTTGCGGAGGAAATTTAAAAACCCGGAGAGTTATCGCCCTTTGAGGTGGAAATTCACCGGAGTTATCGCCCTTTGTGGCGCAAAAGCCATGTGCGCCACAAAACGAGCGGCTTTTGTACATATATACTACTGTAGTGGTAGTGGTAGTGGTAGTAGTAGTAGTAGTAGTAGTAGTAGTAGTAGTAGTAGTAGTGGTAGTAGTAGTAGTAGTAGTAGTAGTAGTAGTAGTAGTAGTAGTAGTAGTAGTAGTAGTAGTAGTAGTGGTGGTAGTGGTGGTAGTGGTAGTGGTAGTAGTAGTAGTAGTAGTAGTAGTAGTAGTAGTAGTAGTAGTAGTAGTAGTAGTAGTAGTAGTAGTGGTAGTGGTAGTGGTAGTAGTAGTAGTAGTAGTAGTAGTAGTAGTAGTAGTAGTAGTAGTAGTAGTAGTAGTAGTAGTAGTAGTAGTAGTAGTAGTAGTAGTAGTAGTAGTAGTAGTAGAATAAATATGAACACGCTGTTATTTTGTAGGGAATAGTTTTATTAATGTTTTTATGTGTTCTATCGCTATTGTTATTGTTGATGTGTTATTATTATTATTATTATTATTATTATTATTATTATTATTATTATTATTGTCGGTCTCTCTGGCCGAGGGGTTACAATACTTTCTCCGTAATCCCGTTTATCACGCAGTCTCGTAGCGAGCGAGAACTGGGAGCGGTTCTACCCCCGCTGGTGACTTGCGGGATAACTGAGCCGGCCGCTCAGAAAACAATGGCAAACTACTGAGCGTAATCTTGCCAAGAAATCAACAGACAGCTGAAAGATGCTGCTGTTGACAGCGATGTCCTGTAAAGGATATGCGAATTTATTATTATTATTATTATTATTATTATTATTATTATTATTATTATTATTATTATTATTATTGTCATTATTGTCATTATTGCTGTTGTGGTCTGCATCACAGGTCCTGTAAACTATTACTACAATAATAACAATAAGATCACATACTGCAAAGATGATGACTAGTACGTACCGTGCCGACTAACAGCCTATGCTTGGTTCTTCCCCCAGGATCCATCACAGCCTGTATCTATGGTGTCTGGGCGCCGCCGCCGACTCACGACAGCTTCAACACCACTGCAGCCAACACCACCCTGCACCACAGCTACCCGATTCACGACGACAAGGCTGACATACACCCGCCTCCAAATTACCAGAACATGCCCACATCAGAAACACATTCACTGTCGCTGCTGGATAAGAATGTGGAAATTATTAACAAATCTACCGCGCGGGAAGTGAATCCTAACGGTACTGCAGAAGAATCACATGACCATCCAGCGCAGAATAATCACTCCGAAGGACTTTGTGCTCCGAATGAGTTGATTTTCTCTGACAATTTCACTGCTTTGTATCAAAAGATATATATTTCTTTTTACATAATTTCTTTGCTGGCCGTGTTTACTTTGTACTTCTTTATTTATCGATCCGTGGCGGAAAGACGAGAATGGCGGCGAAAGCAAAAGTCGTTTTCGCATTCACCGATGACAGCAACTACAAATGTTGCAGCTGTGGACAGTTGTAGGAAACCGAAGGATGTGTATTGCCGGGGAAATGACAATTTAGAACTTGCTCCTCAAAACAGCTCGCCAGAAGCTTCAAACTCCGACAGCAAGCAAAATGGTAACGGGAACGATTCATGCGAGGCAGCTGGTAGCACAAAACCCAGCCCGAACAAGGCCGCGGACGCTTCAACTGCCGCCAAGAACTCCGGTCACGAAAACGGAGTAGAATCCATATCAGCCGACAAGAAAACGAACAGAGAAAGACGCGATTTCAACTTTCTGGCCAACATCCGCACAGCCATCATGCTCTTCGTGGTAACATTAGTGTTCATTATCAGCTTCCTTCCTGCTTGGCTGATGGCCACGTACCTCATTGAATTTGAGATCGTTATATTCTACATGCATTTCATCTACAACGTGGCGAATCCTGTCATTTATGCCTTCATGAACCAATCCTTCAGAAAAGAACTGAAACGAGTGTTCCAAAGAGGGACTCATTTACTGCGCGGAGGGTAAATGTAGTCACAATTTGTTTACATGTGGCCTTCATTTTCCAGCCACCATTTTTGTCTAATCTAATCTCATGCTGATGTCTTATTTTCATCAGCTCATTTTCTGTCGAATTTATTTCGACATAAAACGTCATAATAGCATTTTGGTGTACAGTCAGGTTTAATATGGCGACCATTTCTAACTTTCATCTGCCGGTGTACTCACCAGTCTGGCAGCGCTGGAAACAAAACGATTTTTATTCGTTGCTGCAGTTGTTCGTTTCCGTACATGAAAATGCTTTTTGTATTGTCCTAACCCTTCATTTGCGGCCAGTAGTATTATATATAGACTTTCCCCTGAGTTATTTCCCTTCTATTCCTAAAATAGGTCATGACCTATTTGAGAAATACATTTACAGACAATACATGCCCCCCCCCCCCCCCCCCCCCCCCCCCCCCCCCCGCCCCGCCTAACAGAAGAAGAAAAAAGAAGTAGTGATCAAAGGGCAGCCTGACAATATAGAAGTTTAAAGCTGTTGCATGAATTTATTTCTCATGCTATGTCAATGGCTACGATGTTTCCTTAATTATTTATGTCTGTGTATTACATAAGCTACTTTTTAAAAAAAAATGTGTTAAGAACATGCATCTTTCCTATTGCAACATACGCCTGTGAGACCTGGACACTTACTAAACAAGCTGAGCAGCGCATAGATGCCTTTGAATATAAATCGCATAGACGTGTTCCCAAGAATATCTTGGATACAGATAAGAACAAATGCATCCATATGACAAGATTGAAGAAGGCTGGCTACTGAAGACGACAAAACACAGAAAACTTAAAAATTGTGGTCACTTGAAACGTCGTGAAAGTTTGGAGAGAAGAATAATTGAGGGGTATATGCCCGGGAAGAGAGGAAGTGGAAGGTCAAAGAGAATATGGGTGCAGGTTGTGGCAGATGATCTCCAGATGGTTGTATCGGACGCGGAACATCTTGCTTATGACCGAAAAGTTTTCCTTAAGATTGTTTGGTGAGCGAGGTTCTGCAAACGACAATCTACTGAATGAATGAATAAATGAATGAATGAATGAAGGAAGGAAGGAAGGAAGGAAGGAAGGAAGGAAGGAAGGAAGGAAGGAAGGAAGGAAGGAAGGAATATGAGCTACTTGACCCTCGTCACATAGGAATGGAGAAAACAGAAAACAACATAGGAGAATGATATCTCAGGTCCACGTGAAGAAAGACAGAGAGAGAGAGAGAGAGAGAGAGAGAGAGAGAGAGAGAGAGAGAGAGAGAGAGAGAGAGAGAGAGAGAGAGAGAGAGATCATGGCATAGAGATAACGGTGTCCCCTCAGACTTAAGAGGTAATAGGTTTGATCTCAGCATAAGTATCCAAGAACAATTGGCACCTATGATGTCATAGATGCCCCTATTCCCATAAGTTGTGATATGTTGAGTTGAGTTGAGTTGAGCTAAGAAACCACATTACTGCACTCAGGACAATCCCACACGCTCTCCGTTCCCTCGTTCAACAGCCAGCGAATAGTCAAACTACTAATCGTTCCACCGCTATCTGATTGAAAGTTCTCCTGGTCTTCCCTCTAAATTTTGAGATTCCTCCAGAACCCCCGCTGATCCCCTGCAGCTTCATTCTTTCCACATACGAGTTCTCAATTTGTTCCCCCTCCTTTTCCAACTGGTCCCACAGGCGCTCTTCCTTGTCCATAGGTAATCTACCACTAAGAGGTACATTCATTGCCAGTTTATAAGTCTGTTCACTCCCCCTCACTCCCGCAGGCCAGGGCAAAAACATCTATACAATTTTCACAGTCTGTGACCTTTAAAGGGAAGTGAGCTATTCCACACGAAACATTCGTTTATAAGTTATGATATCTGATACATGACCTTCTCAGATTAAGGCCAAAATCAAAAACAGAAGGTCCCAGTGTGCAGTATGTGGGAGTTAAAATCACCCAGGGCTGTTGGAAATCACAAACATTAGGATGTGGGGGAACTGCCCGGGCAACATTGTTCAGAAAGGAAATATATCCACGGGTAGATAAGAGTCCGTGGCCTTGCATGGTAGAGGAAGTCAACCTGACGAAAACGAATGCAAAAGTTTGACACAATGACCTTTGAGGTGCAAGGTCAGATGTGACGCACTCTCCGCGTAAAGGAAAGAAGAAGAGGAGAATCGGGGAGCCGAACGACTCAAGCGGCGGGCCCAAGTGTTTGTCTTGTTTATTCATAATGGTAGTGAGGGCTACACACTGGAAACTAGAGCAGAGGTCAGGACCATACTAAACAACATACAAATTGGAACCTAGAGCGGAGATATGGGCCACACTAGACAATAAATAAGTGGGAGACTGGAACGGTGATAAGACGACAACACTAGACAATATACAAATTGGAAACTAGGGCAGAGATATGGGCCACACTAGACAATAAATAAGTGTGAGACTGGAACGGTGATAAGAGGGCCACACTAGACAATATACAAATTGGAAACTAGGGCAAAGATAAGGGCCATACTAAACAACATACAAATTGGAACCTAGAGCGGAGATATGGGCCACACTAGACAACATACAAATTTGAAACTAGAGCTAAGATAAAGGCCACACTAGACAACGTGCAAATTGCAAACTAGAGCTGAGATAAAGGCCACATTAGACAACATACAAAATGGAAACTACATTTTACATTGGCACCTTTCCGTCTTGACAGACGATAGTTTGGTACATTGTGCTTCAAAAAGGCTTAATAACTACGATCCATGGCGGTGGCGAGTGTGGCTGGTAAGGCCAATTCTTGCTGCAAATGTTTGCCCACAGTAGGTGCATGTGAAAACATGGTAATTTCCACCATTTTGCACCATCTTACGTCTCTCACGCTCTGTGTGTGCTTTATCTGCAATCATTTTCTCCTGTGTCTTTATTCCATTTCTGATAGTTGCCCTCCATGCAACACGTTCAGCGGCGACGTGCTCCCAATGTGCATTATCAATGCCTGTATCAATCATGTCCCGCTTACACACATCTTTGTATCGTAGTAGAGGCCGACCCTGAGATCTCCTACCCGTCTGTAATTCACCAAAAAAGATGTCCTTTGGTATTCTACCATCGTCCATCCTCCTAACGTGTCCTATCCATCTAAGTCTAAGAAGACTGAGCATGGATTACACCGTCACACAACCTGCTCTTTCCAATACTTCAGTATTTGTGATTTTCTCTTGCCACTTAATACCAAGAATTCTTCGCAGACACCACATATGAAAGCTGTTTAAACGTTTCTCTTGGTGTGAGTAAGTTGTCCAGGTTTCACTGCCATAAAGAAGAGTACTAATGACACAGCCTTGGTAAACGAGGACTTTTGTTTTGGCAGTAAGCTTCCTGTTCTCCCAGACTCTTTTTGCTAACATGTTCATTCAAAATGGAAACTAGATGGGAGATAAAGGCCACACTACACACAAATTGGAAACTAGAGCGAAGATTAGCTCCACGCTAGACAATATACAAATTGGAAACTAGAGCGGAGATAAAGGCCACACTAGACAATATACAAATTGGAAACTAGAGCGGAGATAAAGGTCACACTAGACAATAAACAAGTGGTAAACTAGAATAGTGATAAGAGGGTCACACTAGACAACACACAAATTGGAAACTAGAGCTGAGATAAACGCCACACTAGGCAACATACAAACTGGAAACTAGGGTTGAGATAAAGGCCACACTAGACAACATATCATTTTGAAACTAGAGCTGAGATAAAGGCGACACTAGATAACATACACATTTTAAACTAGAGCTGAGATAAAGGCGACACTAGATAACATACACATTTTAAACTAGAGCTGAGATAAAGGCGACACTAGATAACATACACATTTTAAACTAGAGCTGAGATAAAGGCGACACTAGATAACATACACATTTTAAACTAGAGCTGAGATAAAGGCGACACTAGATAACATACACATTTTAAACTAGAGCTGAGATAAAGGCGACACTAGATAACATACACATTTTAAACTAGAGCTGAGATAAAGGCGACACTAGATAACATACACATTTTAAACTAGAGCTGAGATAAAGGCGACACTAGATAACATACACATTTTAAACTAGAGCTGAGATAAAGGCGACACTAGACAACATATCATTTTGAAACTAGGGCTGAGATAAAGGCGACACTAGATAACATACACATTTTAAACTAGAGCTGAGATAAAGGCGACACTAGATAACATACACATTTTAAACTAGAGCTGAGATAAAGGCGACACTAGATAACATACACATTTTAAACTAGAGCTGAGATAAAGGCGACACTAGATAACATACACATTTTAAACTAGAGCTGAGATAAAGGCGACACTAGATAACGTACACATTTTAAACTAGAGCTGAGATAAAGGCGACACTAGATAACATACACATTTTAAACTAGAGCTGAGATAAAGGCGACACTAGATAACATACACATTTTAAACTAGAGCTGAGATAAAGGCGACACTAGATAACATACACATTTTAAACTAGAGCTGAGATAAAGGCGACACTAGATAACATACACATTTTAAACTAGAGCTGAGATAAAGGCCACACTAGGCAACATACAAATCTGAAACTTTTTTTTCATACCCCATGCAGGACGTTGCAGTCAACATCAGCATTTTTCAGCTGCTTTGATGTACTAGGCAAATTTTACGTCCAGTAGTTCCCATTGCTTTCTGACCCACCGGCTCCCATACCAACACGTTATAACACAAAGCGACACGGTCTGCTGCACAAATCGGTAGGGGCTGCGTTTCGAACGCCTGGTAAGCGGCTTACGAACCTTGTTCGCAAGACTGGCCACGGAGAAATCGGAAACTACAGCTGAGATAAAGGCCACATTAAGCAACATACAAATTGGAAACTAGAGTTGAGATAAAGGCCACACTAGACAACATGCAAACTGGAAACGGGAACTGATATTAAGGCCACACAAAACAACATACAAAATAGGAACTAGATCGGAGATAAAGACCACTCTAGACAACATACAAATTAGAAACTAGAGCGGAAATAAGCTCCACACCAGGCAATATACAAATTGGAAACTAGAGCGCAGGTAAGCTCCAAACTAGACAACACACAAATTGGAAACTAGAGCAGAGATAAAGACCACACAAGGCAATATAGAAATTGGAAACTAGAGCGGAGGTATGGGTCACACCAGGCAATATAGAAATTGGAAACTAGAGCAGAGATAAAGGCCACACTGGACGACATACACACTTAAACTAGAGTGAGATAATTGCCACGCTAGACAATATGCATATTGGAAACTAGAGCGGTGTTAAGTTCCACACTAGACAACATATATATTTATTGGAAACTAGAGCGGAGAAGCCTTGTTACAAACCTTTGAGAAAAAAGTCTTAAGACGCATCTTTGGACCCATTAGGGATTCACAAAGTGGAGAGTGGAAAAAAAGAAGCAACAAAGACATTTATGATCTGTTTAAGTCCCCGCTAATCAGTGGTATCGTGAAGGCTAATAGACTGCAATGGCTGGGGCATATAGAAAGGATGGAAGATAAACAAAACTCGCTTACACTCAGTAAGTAAATGACTGTAGACCCCGAGGCAGACCAAGAAGACGGTGGAGAGATAATATGCATACAGCCTACAAGGATTTGGAATCAGCGACTGGCAAGAGAAGGTCAACCAGAGAGATGAATGGAGACGGATTGTATCTGCAGCAAAAAACCTCAATGGCTCGGAACGCTGAAGAAGAAGAAGAAGAAGAAGAAGAAGAAGAAGAAGAAGAAGAAGAAGAAGAAGAAGAAGAAGAAGAAGAAGAAGAAGAAGAAGAAGAAGAAGAAGAAGAAGAGCGGAGATAAGAAGGTCACACCAGAGAATAGAAGTGCCATCCGTCGTGTCGTCGTCGTCATTCGCACTGCGAGCGCTAACAAGTCAAGTCGCATTATTCTGTCAAGAAGCCTGATCAGCGGGAAAATGTCACGTTGAAAGTCCAACAACAAGAAACACTCTGTCGCCAAGATGTGCAGCGTGGGAGCCGACAACAACAAGAAGAACGTCGAGAGCCCACCTGCTAGCTGCATCAAAGAGCCTGATACTACAGCCATTACTGAAGTTACTACGAGGGAGAAGATTGACAGCCCAGCACAGTCAAGAACCAAGACAGCAGAGAAGAAAGAGGAGAAAGACACCAGAGTCGGAAACACCGACCCAAAAACAGCCCGATGGGTTATCAAGCGAATTCCTGTGGAGATGACAGATGAAGAAATCATAAAGCAGCTACGTGAAGAGAATCTTCACATCCGATTCTTGAAGGCAGAGCGGCTTCTCACCTACTCCAAGATACCTACAACCTTGGCAGTGGTGACGTCGGAGGGCAGCGAGATGCCGACCACAGTATCATTCAACAAGAGAATGCAGCAACCAGAGAGATTCATACCAAGAATCACGCAATGTTGCAGATGTCAGAAGGCCGGCCACAGCAGAGCAACGTGTCGCAGTAAGACGGAAATCTGCCGATACTGCGCCGATCACCACGCCTTCAAGGAGTGTCCGCTGGCCAAGCTGGACACGGACTTCCGAGCACCCAACAACAAAAGAAAGTGCGCCAACTGCCTGGGCAAACATGGAGCAAGATACCTGGGCTGTCCGTACCTGCAAAGACACAGAGACGTCTTAAAGATCGCCACCATCACAAAGATACCATTCAAGGAAGCAATGCGGAGGGGCGAGACAGCCACGGGTATAGCACAAGCTGAAAGAGATCAACTTCAAAAGCAGATAGACGAGTTGAAGAAGCAAGTCAAGGCACTGCTGACGACGACTCCGACCAGCGATAATGAGAAGCTGCTGGCCGACATGAAAGAAATCCAGCTCGACATCAAACAAGAGATTCAGCGCATGGCTGAGATGAAGAAGGAGAACGAAGAAATCCTACAAATGATCAAGACCGAAAGAGAACTGCATATAGCTGAAATGGAACTCTTTCAAAACAAACCAACAGAAGCCCCACAAGAACTCACAGAAAAACCGCAAGAAGAAACCCAAGAGACCGAGTCTGAATAGCAAGCTAAAGCCAGCAGCCCAACCCCAACGCCCAAGAGGGAACTACTATACCGTCGGATCTCTGAAGGAGGCACAGAATACCCAGTCGACAAGGAGGAACTCAAGCGCGAGGAATTCAGAAGGCGCTGGGAAGAAAAAGAAAAGAAGAAGCCTAAAAAACTCCGGGGGAAACCGATGGTATATCCAGTAGTACACTACAACTGTGAGGCCGACTTCGAGTACTATATCGAGGAAGGTATAATCGTCTCATGGCTGACCACGGAGGAAGAAAACGCTAGGCAGCAGATACGCAAACGCAACAGTGAAAACAGGCGATAGGAGGAAAATGAAAACGTCGAAAAGGTCCTACAGAAACTACACAAGAAAGGAGACAAAAAGACCAAATAAAAAGTCCTTTTAAGGACTGCAACCAATCAAGCCAGGAGCCTGCACCAACAAAGAAAACAAAAGGAAACATGCCCAAAGGACAGCCGCCGACCGATCCCCAAGCTGGAGTGGGATAACAAAAAGTCCTTATAAGGACTGCAGCCAGACGAGCCAGGAGCCTACACCAACAAAGAAAACCACAGCAACAGAAGAGCACAATGGATAGCCGCCGACCACTGCTGACGTCACAGACATAACCAGTCCGAGATAGGACTCACAAGACAAGAATTAGGGCTAATAAACCCACAAAAACCACGATCCTCAACAATAATCACAGCTGATGAAGCAGGTTAGACGAGGTCGAATTTGGAATTTTTGTTTTTGAAATGGAATCGGAATCGGAATAGAAGTGAGAAACTAGAACTGTGATAATGGGGTCACATCAGATAATATTCAAGTGGGATACTAGCGGAGGAAAGAGGGCTAAACTAGACAATATACAAATTGGAAAGTATAGGCACAGATTGTTTCGAACCGTGCCCTTTCATGTGCCTATAGTTGTCAATGTTTATTTTGTTTTATTTGTCGTCTGATATCTATTCGATTCCTATACTTCTGTGAGTGCTGCTCAATGTCTGTGAATATGTTTATCTGGTAGTTATGTGCATTTTGTTTCACAGAAGAGAACTAACACAATTAGGGTTAATTTTAAGGTGAATTCTTATATTCTTTAACATGTTCACAGTCTAAAGAGAGATTGATCATGATGATAGTGTTGCTGGTGATGAGGATGGTGATAGAGATGATGATAGATGATGGTAGTGATGATGATGATGATAGTGCTGGTGATGTCGATGATGGTTATGATGATGATAGTGCTGGTGATGCCGATGATGATTACGATAATGATAATGCTGATGATGCCGATGATGATTACGATAATGATAATGCTGATGATGCTGATGATGATTACGATGATGATAGTGTTGGTGATGCCGAAAATGGTTATGATGATGATAGTGCTGGTGATGCCGATGATGATTATGATTGATTGATTGATTGATTGATTGATTTAGGAATCGACATCACAGCATTCGGGGCATTTCCATAAGTGCTCCGTCCCCATCCTCAGCAGCCAGCGAAGAGTTCCAACACTAATAGTACCAGTAGCAACCTGATTATAAGTCCGTCTCGCCTTTCCTTTGAGCATTGAGCGTCGGCCAGATCCCTTCATCACTCCTCGTTGTCTCATTCTTGCCAAACCATGGTAATCCATTTGCTCCTCCGAGGTGTGCACGTGCTCCCACAAAGCCGCAACCACGTCTGCCTTGTCATGTATCAATACTCTACCAAGTTCTGCAGAGCCAGCCAATCTGTCCGCCTGTTCATTTCCCAGCACACCGGCATGCCCCGGAGAAAAGATCCAGGCGATGCTTGTCACCCGTGACCTTCGAAGCGAAGCAAGCCACTCCGCACGAAGTCTGCCCGTACTCACCCTCGTCAGCATGCATTCTGAGTCAGTTACAATCACGATATGTGTGTGTATCGTATTCTCCATCCAGCGGAGAGCCGCAGTGACTGCCTCCACTTCCATTCTTAAGCTGGATGTTGTGGTATCATATGCCAGGCTCTCCTGCCCCAAACATCGACCATTAGCTTTGGCTATGAAACCCCAGCCACGTCTCTCACCTCTTGACACCGAACCATCTGTGAAGATAATCACATCACTCGAGTGAGCATTGTCCTGAATTAGTTGCTGGATTTCCACTTCCGTGGCCCCTGCTGGCCACTCCCTGCACTCCCGGCTTAATGTGATTATAACTCTGCACAAGTCGGACTGGAACGCAGGCAATGAATTACCTGGGGATACGGTTTGATCGAAGCCTTGCTTATAATGTGCACATAGACCAGGTGATAACAAAGGCCAAGCGGGGTTTGGCAGCGATGCGGGTGATGGCGGCAGCAAACTGTGAGCAGCGCCATCTATGTCTTCTGTACGAGGGGCTGGTCATGTCTGTTTTGGAGTATGCAATGGCAATCCTGACTGTCAGCCATAAGCAGATAGAAAGGATGGAAAGGATACAGAATGAAGCTATGCGCATTATTCTTGGATGTACAAGAGATACAGCATGCAGGGCGATGCGCTACCTTCTTGATTTTCCAACCATTGAAGAGAGAATGCAAGTTTGCAGGGCACGTGCCTACCTCAGAATTAACGCAAACACACAGCATCCACTGCATAGTGAAATTAGGAAGGTGAAGGGCAGCAGGTTAAAAAGAGGACGGTCGTGGATGGGTCAAGCCGAGGACATTCTTCAACAGGTGTGTTCACTTGAGGACTTAGAACCTGGCGAGGAGTGGGTGCAAGTGCCAACAGACTTCTGCACATCCTTTTCAGTTTGCATCCAACTAGATAGAAAATGCAGACAAGAAAATCCGGCTGCTGTTGAGGCTGAAGTACAAGCGTTGATTTTCGAGAATTCGCTAGACAGTGACGCGGTCATCTACACAGATGGGTCGGTCGTCCGACATGTGAGAAGCTCATGGGCCTTTACAGCTCGGGCCGGAGGAGAATTGTGAAGGAGGACTCTGGTGCTTTCACTGAAACCACAAGTAGCCTGACCATGGAAGTCATGGCAGTAAGTAAAGCAATAACATGGCTCGAGACACAGACATTCACTAGGGCTTGTTTCCTTAGCGACTCAATGAACATGATCAAGAGGATAGAGGAGGGGTCGATCCGAAGAGAATGGTTGCTGCCTCTGAAGCGGTCTCGGCTGACAAAGATTAGTTTCATCTTCGTGCCAGGGCATGCGGGAGTACAAGGAAATGAGCGGGCTGACAAGCTCGCAGGTGAGGCTACTGTTGAGGGCAGACGCGCCATGGACCAGGCTGACATTCTGAATGCTCTACGAGAAGTGAGACTTTTGCAAGAACCAAGTGATGACTGTGAATCTACAACAATGGCCAGACTGCGAGAGCAGCAAATTAAAAGAGGGGTGGCCAAACAAGAACACTACGCAGGAAGCCAAAGAAGATTGATAAACCAACACAGAACTGGCGTCGTTAGCCGCTACACGCTGCGGGATTTGCTGAGGAGGGGATCCGAGCACTTATGGACTGAAGGGTCCGATGTGCAACGAGGATGATCTGTCGACTAACTAACTAACTAACTAACTAACAAGTCTGACTGCTCCGCTGGCACTCTGACCCACTCCTCTCCACGCCTAATGTTCTCCAGGGGGCACACCTGTCTGATCGTATCCTCCGCCTGAGCCATCCATGATTTCCCTCTTATCAGTCGCTGACCCTTAACTGCGTCCAGCGCCTCATGCAGTGGGTGGTCTGTGTCTGCAGCTACTCTGAGGTATGCCTTCGCCTGCATCACCTTGAGCCTGCCAGCAACAGTCGGCAGACCAAGGATGTAACGCATATACACTACTGGGGTGTCTCTAGTGCATCCCAGAATGGCCCGCATTGCTTCGTTCTGTATGCGCTCTAACTTCGCCATAATCAATTATGCTGGTGCTGGTGATGCCGATGATGGTTATGATGATGATTGTGCTTGTGATGCCGATGATGGTTATGATGATGATTGTGCTGGTGATGCCAATGATGGTTATGATGATGATTGTGCTGGTGATGCCGATGATGGTTATGATGATGATTGTGCTGGTGATGCCGATGATGGTTACGATGATGATTGTGCTGGTGATGCCGATGATGGTTATGATGATGATAGTGCTGGTGATGCCTATGATGGTTAAGATGATGATTGTGCTGGTGATGCCGATGTTGATTATGATTGTGATAGTGCTCGTGATGTCGATGATGATTTTTGTGATGATAGTGCTGGTAATGCCGATGATTATTATTTTGATGATAGTGCTGGTAATGCCGATGATTATTATTTTAATGATAGTGCTGGTAAACTGATGATGATTATGATGATGATAATGCTGGTAATACCGATGATGATTATGACGATGATAGTGCTGGTGATACCGATGATGATTACGATAATGATTATGCTGGTGATGCCCATAGTGATTATGTTGATGATGATGATGATGATGATGATGATGATGATGATGATGATGATGATGATGATGATGATGATGATGATGATGATGATGATGATTCCTCTTTTCCTTGCGTTCGCTGGAAATTTGTCTATATCTGCAATGTTGTCTCTTGTATGAATTTAACTGTATTTTTTTTTTTTGGGGGGGGGGGGGGGGGGGGGGGGGGGGGGGGGGGGGGGGGGGGGGGGGGGGGGATGTTTAGTTCACTCAGTAGTGATTGTGTGATTTGCGTGATTCATCGCCTGACTGCGTGGCATCCTGATTTCTGTGGTGCGCCTCCTGGCTGGTTGCCTCCGTCGTCACCACCTTTCCTTTACTAGAGAGGTCTTACATGAGTTTAGACATGTTAAATGTATGCGAATGTATGTGCGTACATGCATATCTAGAGCAATCTAGTTTTTTATAGCGCCAAAGACTCGCCGTCGCCCCTTCTCATGTTAGTTAAAACAGTTCCGTTACATTAAGCCCAGGAAATGGACATTGCTGCCAGAGATGATGAATACATTAGCCATTCAGGTCTTTTGCAAGGTTGAGCGCTCACCCTAAATCTGCTCCCGCGGCTATATAACAGAACTTTGGAACCGGCGGTCATGATGATTATGATAGTCGGGATGATAATGGTAGCGGGGTAGGGGTATCCCCTATCAAAGGAGAAGTAAGGCGCCTTCTTCCCTCCGCTAGCCTACGGGACACCCTTGGGCAAGGTGGAGTACCCGTTTAGCCCCCCGATCAGGGTTACGTGAAACCATGAGTGCAGGTGGTGGATGAAGATGGAGAGCAGCCGACAGATAGTTGTAGGTTATGGTCTCCACGTTCACGACGGTAGGCAGAGGATCTCTTTATTGAGGAGACAATGGCTACGGTCACTGACCAGTATGGTCACTGCTGGGAAGGAAAGCAATGGCAAACTACCTTCTTTATAGATGCCAAGAAAATCATGTTGTGTGAAGATCGAAGGGAACACACCAAAGGGAAGACCGAGAAGTAAATACCTGGATGCTTGGCCACGTGGCATGGTCGAGACAGAAACACGGAGCTAATCCACGACTCTGGTGATTGAGTGAGATGGCAGAACATGACCGCCCACGCTTACCGGCATGGCACATGATGGATGGATGGATCATAATGAATGACAATGTTGATGGTAATGATGAACGAGAGCAATATGTCTACCATACATACACAATGTACCTGTTACAGAACTATGGTAATATGTCTCCCATAGATACACAATGTTAGATCTATAAAACTATTGCAATATGTCTCCCATACGTACACAATATAACAGCTATATAACTGTGGTAATATGTTTCCCATAGGTACACAATGTAACAGCTACAGAACTATTGCAATATGTCTCCCATACATACACAATATAACAGCTACAGAACTATTGCAATATGTCTCCCATAGGTACACAATGTTAGATCTATAAAACTATTGCAATATGTCTCCCATACATACACAATATAACAGCTACAGAACTATTGCAATATGTCTCCCATAGGTACACAATGTAACAGCTACGTGACTATGGTAATATGTTTCCCATACATACAGAATATAACAGCTACATAACTATAGTAATATGTTTCCCATACGTACACAATATAATAGCTACAGAACTATGGTAATATGTCTCCCATACATACACAATGTAACAGCTACAGAACTATGGTAATATGTTTCCCATACGTACACAATATAAGAGCTACAGAACTATGGTAATATGTCCCCCATACATACACAATGTAACAGCTACAAAACTATGGTAATATGTCTCCCATACATACACAATGTAACAGCTACAGAACTGTGGTAATATGTCTCCCATACATACACAATGTAACAGCTACAGAACTATGGTAATATGTCTCCCATACATACACAATGTAACTTCTACAGAACTATGGCAATATGTCTCCCATACATACACAATGTAACAACTACAGAACTATGGCAATATGTCTCCAATACATACACAATGCAACAGATACAGAACTATGGTAATATGTCTCCCATAGATACACAATGTAACAAATACAGAACTATGGCACTATGTCTCTCATACATACACAATGTAACTGCTGCAGAACTATGGTAATATGTCTCCCATATATAGACAATGTAACAGCTACAGAACTATGGTAATATGTCTCCCATACATACACAATGTAACAGCTGCAGAACTATGGTAATATATCTCCCATACATACACAATGTAACTGCTACAGAACTATGGTAATATGTCTCCCATACATACACAATGTAACAGCTACAGAACTATGACAATATGTCTCCCATACATACACAATGTAACAGCTACAGAACTATGGTAATATGTCTCCCATACATAGACAATATAACAGCTACAGAACTATGGTAATATGTCTCCCATACATACACAATGTAACAGCTACAGAACTATGGTAATATGTCTCCCATACATACACAATGTAACAGCTACAAAACTATGGTAATATGTCTCCCATACACAATGTAACAGCTACAGAACTATGACAATATGTCTCCCATACATACACAATGTAACAGCTACAGAACTATGGTAATATGTCTCCAATACACAATGTAACAGCTACAGAACTATGGTAATATGTCTCCCATACATACACAATGTAACAGCTACAGAACTATGGTAATATGTCTCCCATACACAATGTAACAGCTACAGAACTATGGTAATATATCTCCCATACATACACAATGTAACAGCTACAGAACTATGGTAATATGTCTCTCATACATACACAATGTAACAGCTACAGAACTATGGCGATATGTCTCCCATACATACACAATGTAACTTCTACAGAACTATGGTAATATGTCTCCCATAGGTACACAATGTAACAGCTACAGAACTATGGTAATATATCTCCCATACATACACAATGTAACAGCTACAGAACTATGGTAATATATCTCCCATACATACACAATGTAACAGATACAGAACTATGGTAATATGTCTCCCATACATACACAATGTAACAGCTACAGAACTATGGTAATATGTCTCCCATACATACACAATGTAACAGCTGCAGAACTATGGTAATATGTCTCCCATACATACACAATATAACAGCTACAGAACTATGGCAATATGTCTCCCATACATACACAATGTAACAGCTACAGAACTATGGTAATATGTCTCCCATAGATACACAATGTAACAGCTGCAGAACTATGGTAATATGTCTCCTATACATAGACAATATAACAGCTACAGAACTATGGTAATATGTCTCCCATACATACACAATGTAACAGCTGCAGAACTATGGTAATATATCTCCCATACATACACAATGTAACAGCTACTGAACTATGGTAATATATCTCCCATACATACACAATGTAACAGCTGCAGAACTATGGTAATATATCTCCCATACATACACAATGTAACAGCTACAGAACTATGGTAATATGTCTCCCATACATACACAATGTAACAGCTACAGAACTATGACAATATGTCTCCCATACATACACAATGTAACAGCTACAGAACTATGGTAATATGTCTCCCATACACAATGTAACAGCTACAGAACTATAGTAATATGTCTCCCATACATACACAATGTAACAGCTACAGAACTATGGTAGTGTCTCCCTTACATACACAATGTAACAGCTACAGAACTATGGTAATATGTCTCCCATACATACACAATGTAACAGCTACAGAACTATGGTAATATGTCTCCCATACACAATGTAACAGCTACAGAACTATGGTAATATGTCTCCCATACATACACAATGTAACCGCTACAGAACTATGGTAATATGTCTCCCGTACATACACAATGTAACAGCTACAGAACTATGGTAATATGTCTCCCATACATACACAATGTAACAGCTACAGAACTATGGTAATATGTCTCCCATACATACACAATGTAACAGCTACGTAACTATGGTAATATGTCTCCCATACATACACTATGTAACAGCTACATAACTATGGTAATATGTCTCCCATACATACACTATGTAACAGCTACATAACTATGGTAATATGTCTCCCATACATACACAATATAACAGCTACAGAACTATGGTAATATGTCTCCCATACATACACAATGTAACAGCTACAGAACTATGGTAATATGTCTCCCATACATACACAATATAACAGCTACAGAACTATGGTAATCTGTCTCCCATACATACACAATGTAACAGATACAGAACTATGGTAATATGTCTCCCATACATACACAATGTAACAGCTACAGAACTGTGGTAATATGTCTCCCATACATACACAATGTAACAGCTACAGAACTATGGTAATATGTCTCCCATACATACACAATATAACAGCTACAGAACTATGGTAATATGTCTCCCATACATACACAATGTAACAGCTACAGAACTATAGTAATATGTCTCCCATACATACACAATATAACAGCCACAGAACTGTGGTAATATGTCTCCCATTCATACACAATATAACAGCCACAGAACTGTGGTAATATGTCTCCCATACATACACAATGTAACAGCTACAGAACTATGGTAATATGTCTCCCATACATACACAATGTAACAGCTACAGAACTATGGTAATATGTCTCCCATACATACACAATGTAACAGCTACAGAACTATGGTAATATGTCTCCCATACATACACAATATAACAGCCACAGAACTGTGGTAATATGTCTCCCATACATACACAATGTAACAGCTACAGAACTATGGTAATATGTCTCCCATACATACACAATGTAACAGCTACAGAACTATGGTAATATGTCTCCCATACATACACAATGTAACAATATGTCTCCCATACATACACAATGTAACAATATGTCTCCCATACATACACATTGTAACAATATGTCTCCCATACATACACAATGTAACAATATGTCTCCCATACATACAAAGTGTAACAGCCACAGAACAATATACCAGTGGCCTAACTGTATCAATAGATAGCCATTACTGTGGAAGTACTGGTACAGACGATAGCCGGAACATATTTCGTGTATGATGACGACAGTTCGTGGTGCAGTGGTTAGAACATTCGCTTGTCAACTGGATTTAGTCACCACCACTAGAAGTCTGGGCCCATCCTTATAAACTAGGTACCATAGTGCATGAACAACAGTAGTCTTCATAACCATGATCACATGACCCAAAGTCTAGCACAATGTTGATATAACCATGATCACATGACCCAATGTGTGGCACCTGATTACAGACAAGTTTGATATAACCATGATCACATGACCCAATGTGTGGCACCTGGTTACAGACAGCGTTGATATAACCATGATCACATGACCCAATGTGTTGCACCTGGTTACATACAGCGTTGATATAACCATGATGACATGACCCAATGTGTGGCACCTGGTTACAGGCAGCGTTGATATAACCAAGATCACATAACCCAATGTGTGGCACCTGGTTACAGGCAGCGTTGATATAACCATGATGACATTACCGAATGTGTGGCACCTGGTTACAGACAGTGTTGATATAACCAAGATCACATGACCCAATGTGTGGCACCTGGTTACAGACAGCGTTGATATAACCATGATGACATGACCCAATGTGTGGCACCTGGTTACAGACAATGTTGATATAACCATGATCACATGACCCAAATTCAGAACACCAGGTTACAGACAATGTTGACATAACCATGATCACATGACCCAAATTCAGGCACCAGGTTACAGACAATGTTGACATAACCATGATCACATGACCCAAATTCAGGCACCAGGTTACAGACAATGTTGACATAACCATAATCACATGACCCAAATTCAGGCACCAGGTTACAGACACTGTTGATATAACCATGATCACATGACCCTGTTGGGCACCTGGTTAAAGAAAATGTTGACACAACATCCCGAACGTGTCTTCTGTTATGTGACTAAGCTTGCGTTAGCGAAGTTGACAGGGAGAGGCTCTGATAATCGCATGAGCACTGTCGGGCGATGGTTGGATACTTGGACTCGTCGCCTGTTGAGGAAAAGATTGGCCACCTTAACAGCAGACCGCCTTGTGTTGGTTTTCATACTATGGTGTGTGTGCAGGTCGTTCAGAAAGCAGTTTGAAAACTACTGAACGTAAACTTGTCAAGAAATAATAAACAGCCAAAATATGCTACGGTTGACTGCGACGACCTGTTAAAACGTATGCAACTGTCTTTATCACATCCCTGACCTATAGTCGTCACTAGGAAGAACGAAGTACCACAATGTAATATACAAGTAAATGGGAATATTCTTCAACAAGTGAATCGATACAATTATCTCAGAACAGTCATAACATCTGATGGGAGATGCCTTGAAGAGATTAGAACAAGAATCGCCATGGCGAAAATAGCCTTTAGCAAGATGAAAAACATTCTGACCAATAAAAAGATGTCAGTTGAAACGAAAAAAAAGAGTGTTGAGTGGGTACATAGAGCCTGTTCTTTTGTATGGATGTGAAACTTGGACAATGAGCAGTCAAGCTGAAAAACATTTGATGGCTACAAAAATGTGGTTTCTGAGGAAAATGCAAAGCGTACCATGGACAGATAGAAAAACCAATGACCAAGTACTACAGGAGACAAATGAACATCGTAAACTGATTAGAGAAATTAGACGAAGACAGTCAAAATTTTTTGGACATGTTATGAGAAGAAATGGATTGGAGAACTTATTGGCAACTGGCAAGATTGAGAGGAACAGACCAAGAGGAAGACCGAGATAAAAATACCTGGATGGCTTGGCCACGTGGCATGCACGAGACAGGAACACTGAGCTGATCCACGACTCTGGTGATCGAGTGAAATGGCGAGTCATTACCGCCCACGCTTTCCGGCATGGCACATGATTGATTGATTGATTGACCTATAGTGGAATCTGATTCGGGACACGTTTTATTTATTATTAAGCTTTTCTTTTTTCTGGACAAAGGGTAAATCTGGTCGCTGTTCACACATGGTATTTGAACCTATCAGCCCTAACGCTCAGCCAGAGTGTCTGCTGTTGTAGCTCACTTATTTGCCACGGCTAGTTCATGGGATCTGTTAGAAGTTTGCATTCCATTTATCTGTATTCTCGTATGTGCTGGGCATTTGATATCGTCATTTATTCTCTTAACAGTGATTATGTTATCTCTATCTGTGTTATGTTCTTCTTACTTTGTCTCCGCTTATATGTCATCTGGTTGTTGCTTTTAGTGTGTCTATGTCCTGTAGTTATTTAACTCAGTATATATCATGTAGCTGTTACTTTATCTCTGTCTATGTCATGTAGTTGTTGCTTTGACTGTGTCTATGTCATATTGTTGTTACTTTAACTCTGTCTATGTCATGTGGTTGTTATTCTAACTCTGTCTATGTAATTTGGTTGTTAGTTTAACTTTCTCTATGTCATGCAATTGTTATTTTGACTCTATGTCATGCAATTGTTATTTTGACTCTATGTCATGTAATTGTTATTTTGACTCTATGTCATGTAATTGTTATTTTGACTCTATGTCATGCAATTGTTATTTTGACTCTATGTCATGTAATTGTTATTTTCACTCTTTCAATGTCATGTAGTTGGTCGTTAACGATATACATGTAAAGTAGATGAGTCTATCTTAAGTAATTGTTACTTTAAATATGTCTATGTCAAATCTATTTTATTTAGTCGTTAATTTTACTTTGTCTAAAGTAGTTGTTACTTTACCTCTGCCTATGACAATTGCTTGTGTGAATGTTACATGGCTGTTACATTAACTGTGTCTATGTCGTGTAATTGACATGCTAACTATGTTTAGTTTAGTTTAGTCGATGGATCAACATCACGGCACACGGGTGTAACCCATAAGTGCTCCGTTCTCCTCCTAACTCAAACGTGAGTCTGGAGAAACTCAGCTCAGTGCACGAGCACCTGCGAGGATCCTGAAATACTTTGGGTAGATTTTTAACTCGAAACTTTGCTCGGGCAGCGACGTTGGGCTACTCTTTTTCGATTTCCAACTGCCAAGGGATTTTTTTTTTTTTTCCCGCAACAATACACACGGGCGTCCGGTCTCACTACCCAGAGACAGGGGAATTACTAAATGTCCACGAGAAAAAATCCCCGTCCTCACCGGGGCTTGAACCCGGGACCTCCAGCACTCGAGGCGGACATCATACCTCGAGACCAGGCAGCCCCCTTACTTTTATATATGTTAACCATGTCTACGTTAAGTAATTGTTAGTTTAACTCTGTTACACCCAATCGTTGTTACTTTGATTATGTACATGTTATAACTATTTTAGTAGGTAATGTATTATTGATTATTTTCCATGCGTTTTAATGCATATTGTTCTGTTATTGTCTAAGACCAGCTTCATCAGTGATGTATGAATGAAATAACGTATGAGAAGAAAGATATAAGACGGCCAGAATGTCAGACGGGCCTGCGTGCCCAATTCTTAACCCTTTAGAAATTAAGTTTGTTGTTCGTTCGTTCGCTCATTTACAATAGATCTATGTAAAGCATATGTATCTATGGTAAGTAAATGTTACTTTCATTATTTTACCGTTACCGCCAATTTACTGTTACTATAATTTTGTGTATTAAGTAATCGTTACTTTGTCTCTGTCTATGCCAATAAGTTGTGACTTTATCACAGTTTGAACAAAATAGTTGTTACTTTAAATATGTGTTTGCTACTTAGTTGTTACTTATCTCTGTATGTGTCAGACAGTTGCTAGTTTATCTATAATTATATAAATGAGTCGCTACTTTATCTATAATTATGTCAATCAGGTGGTACTGTATCTTTCCCCTTTGTCAACCAGCTGCCATTATGTCAATGTTAAAAAGTTGTTATTTTATCTCAGTCTATGTCGTGTATCTGCTACTTTACTTTTTATATGGCAGGCTGTTATTAAAGCGTCTGTTAAGTAATTGCTACTTTACTTTTTATATGGCAGGCTGTTATTAAAGCGTCTGTTAATTAAGTAATTGCTACTTTACTTTTTATATGGCAGGCTGTTATTAAAGCGTCTGTTAAGTAATTGCTACTTTACTTTTTATATGGCAGGCTGTTATTAAAGCGTCTGTTAATTAAGTAATTGCTACTTTACTTTTTATATGGCAGGCTGTTATTAAAGCGTCTGTTAAGTAATTGCTACTTTACTTTTTATATGGCAGGCTGTTATTAAAGCGTCTGTTAATTAAGTAATTGCTACTTTACTTTTTATATGGCAGGCTGTTATTAAAGCGTCTGTTAAGTAATTGCTACTTTACTTTTTATATGGCAGGCTGTTATTAAAGCTTCTGTTAAGTAATTGCTACGTTAACTCTGTCTATGTCAAGTAGCTATCTACTTCTGCCTTTGTCAAGAAGTTATTTCTTTAACGATTTTTATCTAATCAGTTGCTACTTTAACTTGTACATTTCAATAAATGGCAAAAGAAGCCTTTCGCAAGATGGAAAACACACTCACCAATAAACATTTATCAGTTGCAGTGAGAAAAGGCGCGTTAAATTGCTATTTAAAACCAATTTTGTTGTATGCATGCGAAACATGGACACAGCGCTGACAAGCTGAGAAACTTCTAATGCCAGACATAATGTATTTTCTGAGGAAAGTACAAAGTACATAAACAGCGTACAGACAACTATATTTGAGAGTCCCACAAGAAACCAACGATATCCCTAAATTTATTAGAGAAATTAAACGTAAACATTAAACATTTTATGAGCATATTGTGAGGAAAGATCAAATAGAAAACTTAATGACAACTGGAAAACCTGATGGGAAAAAAAGGCATGGTAAAGACAAAGAGATGAATTCCCGGATGGCTTGGCCATCTGGCATAGTCGCGACGAGAAACCAGAACTGATAAGAAACTGGCGATCACGTGAGAAGGCGAATTATGCCGGCCCGTGATTTTTTTTTTTTTCGTTTAAAAAAAAAAAAAATTGGCCTAAGCTCTCAGGTGGACCAAGACTAAAATTTGGTACCAGAACATGAAGTGGGAAGTAAACGCCGCCGGTCTGGTACTGACCTCCTCACTCGCCAAATGTCAATTTGTATATAACAATATTGGCCTAGTGATGTCACTCTCTGTTTCTCTCCAATGCCTATGCTCACGCCATAATTGAGTTAAGACCCGAAATCACAGCACTAAGGATATTCCTATACGGGCTCTTTCCTTATCTTCAACAGTCAGCGAAGAGTCCCAATATTAATGGTATAGTTATACCCCACCGAGCAGTGCCGACCCAGTCAATCTGTCCGCCTGCTCGTTCCCCAACGCACCAGCATGTCCTGAGGAAAAGATCTATCAGATGCTCCCTGTCTTTGATTTTTTTTTTAAATTCAGCATGCCTTATTCCTCTCATCATCTCATGTCATCTCATGTATGCTTCTTCTGCTTCTTCTTCAGCAACTGCTTCTTATTTTCATCCGTCTCCTTCATAACCACCGTCATTACTTCCTGTCTATCTTTTTCATCATCAGCATCATCTCACCATCATCATCAGCATCATCTCACCATCATCATCAGCATCATCTCACCATCATCATCTCACCATCATCATCAGCATCATCTCACCATCATCATCAGCATAATCTTGTCAGAGTCTTAGACTTGGCTCGTTATCCCTAACACATGTGAGACAAGTATAAGTTCAACATGATTGGACTTGAGACACAACGACACGAAGTTCAATGGATTTATTTACCGATCACATGCAATACGATCTAGTTTGGCATGTGATAATCATTACATTACATATATGGTACATCAATACACTTACAGACAACCCACAGCTTACAGTCTATCTCACAAGATGCACAAGCACTCGACTTTCGGGCACAGAACTACACAAGCCTTTCTCTCTCTATACGTCCTGTCTGGTCTGATTACCCCAAGCTGTCTGTCTGTTTCTCGCAACGCGCTTGCCCTCTGTGGATTCGCTTCACGAGGCATGCGTGCGTCTTGCGTTGTCCTTGCCTGACCGCTGACTATTGCGTCAGCCAGCAACCTGTAGGCAGGTGACTAATACTCGCCTGGCGGGCGTAACGATGTCCCTGCATCCCAGTTGGGAATTATACCCAGTTGGTAACGATGTTCCTGCATCTCATTCCAGATTCTGACACGCTCCCCGGGGCTTTTCATGAAAGATGTCATCTTTCATGTATACTCTATATACATAGCGGGTTAATATTTTAACCATGTCAGAATCGTTCCCTGTGTTGTTATATACATTGGTATAGAAATACATAATAATACATATAATGGCATAGAAATACATCAGGAATGCAAGTTGTATTTTAAGACATGTGGTGTTCAATTTTTACCACTTGCCAAGTTACATCTTCTCGATGGATGATTACCTAAGTTGCAATATTGACCCAGTCAGATCGGTAGCAACAGCTTTCCAAGCAACTACCTCGCAACCCTGGAAAAAAAAAGTAATAATATGCTCTTTGTAAACAAAAAAACATCTGGTAAGACCGTAATACGACCTATTTATAAGCCGTATTCAACGTTGGAGTTCCGACCTCATTTGGCCATGAGCTCTTCCGTCGGTCTACAACGTCGGTAACTCTATACCATGCCCAGTTGATGCCTCCTTGGAGTAGTAACAATCTGGCAACAACATGGCTATTTATATACAACACATATTCAAATACATTTCAATTTATCGCCCTTGGTGTAATAATGTAATAACAATTAACTGAAAGGGACATAATTTTAAACAATATTAAATTTAATAATTTACAATTATTTTTCTATTTCTCAGCGTCATCGCTTGATGCTTTTCCATACTAGCGAAAAAATGTCGATAGTATGAATAAGTTAATCAAGATATGATTCTAAGATTACACTAGATGAAACACTATTAATACACAATTCGTGTATTCGACATTGATGATTCTTAAACATTTTAGAAGCGTCATACCTTTTTAAGGATTTGTTTGTCGTCTGCTAAATTTTGGACTAAATTTCTAAATTACCCGGAAGTACACACGAACAGCTGATATTGAAAAATTCTATAACACACGTGTTCCGGTCTGATGTAGCAACTCGGAATGTAACTGTTCTGATCGTTCATGTGTTGGATGTTTCGCTGGAAAACTTCTGGATTTCGTTGACTGCAGTGGTGTAAATGTCAAAGTTCAGTTCACTCTTTCACACACGGATTAAAAATATCACTGGAAATGTTTCACTCACAGATACCACTGATAACTGACTGAACACTTTGGAGTCTATTACCAAATTAGCTTCTTCATTGGCAATAGGAATGGAATGGCCGCATGTTAAAACGCCATCTTCATAAAAGGTATTACAAACAGTACATTTATTTGCGTTAAACTTGTCAAAAGGCTGTGCTGAGTTCACAGGGTGTTTCTCTGATTGTTCTTCATCTGATGATGAACTATTAAATAAGGCGGCATTTGCTTTATTGGTCATTTGCCTTCCTTTACAAGCATGACGAAAATGCCCGTACGCCTTACAGAGAAAACATTTACGTGCATTTCTGAAGGCTTTACGCTCCTTATCTTGTCTATTTACGATGTTCTGTAGATATGTAAGATATGCGGGGTTCTTGTCACACATCTCACCTTGATGGTGTGAATAGTTACAATATCTACAATGATTGTATTTTTCAGACGTAGGCTTATATGGTTTTTGCCTATGATAGGGTTCTGATCGAGTTTTTCATAGTTAGCCGATGCTACAAAGTTTGTATCAATAGCTTCACTAGCAAAACAATATTTATTGGCTGTATAATAAGCCGAACCACGTTTCTCAATCTGGTCTACACTCGTACATACATTCTCTTGCAAAAATTTCGAAAATGCTGATGGAAGGGATGAGATGACTTTATCCCTGATAATTAGATCTTCTAATTTCTGGTAATCTTTATTTATTTTGGCTGCTGAAGTCCATTTTGCAAATATGTCTCGGACTAAGCAGAGGTAGTCAGAGAACGTTTGAGTCGATTTTGGGCTCAACTTGCTGAATTGTTCTCTGTAACCTGCTTCATCTAGCATAAAATGTGCCATAATCTTTGATTTTAGATAATGGTAATCTTTTCTGAGGTCCTTGGGGATAGTCTCTATGACTTTCAGAGGTTCCCCTGACAAACTCCTCATGTAAATAATATTCCATTCAGACATTGGGACCTGGTAATGGTCCATTAAAGTTTCAAAATTTTGGGTAAAGGCTGCAATGCAGTCACCTGAGGTATAATTTCTTACAATACCTTGATACTTTTTATACTGGTTTTCTTTCTCCAGTCTCTCAGATTTCTTAGACTCTTTGTTTATGGCAGTTTCAGTCTCAAGGTGTTTAATTTTTAGTTGTAACTCAAGCTCTTCTCTTTTACTCTGAGCTGAGATCTCTGCCTTTCTCAATTCATTCTCTAACTCTGCCTGTTTTGCTTTTGCAGAAAGTTCTAGCTCTGATTGCTTTAAGGTTGTTGCTGCCTCTGTCTGTTTTAAGGCTATTGCTGCCTCTAATTGCTTGGCAGCTCTTTCAGCCGCTCTTTCGTCGCGTTCCATCGCTTTCTCCTGTACTAGGAGGTATTCAGAGTATTTCCTTTCACTCCACTTTGTTAACTCATCACCAGTTAACTTCAGCTTCAAACCCATCTTGATGAAGTCGTTTAATGAAGACATGATGGTAATAGTAAATGAAAATGAGTGGTCAGATACACAATTAGTTATAAGTTGTTAGTATAGTGAAAAATGTACAATTGTGTTCAACTTACAATTTGTGCCCAAATTTGCATCCGAAAGTATATAGAAAGAAAAATATACTCAAGTGTACTGGATGCGGTGAAGAACGGTTCAAACTAGGGCTAGGAACTGTAGGGTCGCTAGTTCAAAACACGAATGACCTCTACGGGCAAGGGTTTCAGATGGCACAGAAAACCTGCTTTGTTTTGGAGGAAATAAATTAGCGTCTATTTCTTCTTCTTCTTCTTCGTTCATCCGGAGTTTTTTTTCGGATGTGATTGCGTTGTGCCTGTTTACAGCAGAGCTGCGTTCTTGCGCCGTTAGGCCGACACATCCGACTTCTGCGGGCATTTGTTGACCGGGTTAACCTTCCCGGAGCGTCTATTTGATGTGGTGTGTATGCTTGTCACTAAGTTTTGATTAGGTTTGTATGGCGTTGAGTGTAATTGTAGGTCGTAATGTCGTCAATCAACAATTTTTTTTCAAAACACAAGTCACTTTCTTTCCGAAACTTTTTGCTTTCCACAAACAACTTCACAAAGACAATCTAAATATATCTTAACACTCTATAACACTGATGACACATCACTTACATAAAGATGAAATTCAGTAAGGACATAGACATCAAGTTTACCAGATGGCGACACGGTTACAATGGCGACGATTTTACAGTGTCGACAAGGTCAAAATGGCGACAAGTTACACAATCACTGATGTTTTACACGTTTACAAGATCAAACAAATGTATGTACTTGACGTTCACTTCTAGCCTCCATATTCAAACAATTTAATATAATACTATATGAGGATGAGACTTCACGTTGACATTTAAATGTACATTAACTCTGGACGAAAGTCACGTTCACAAATCTAGGTCCAATCTTAAATAAATTTCCACGTTCACAACTATGGTTCAAACACGGACGAGCAACCCACGTCCACAACTATGGTTCAAACACGGACGAGCCCCCACGTTCACACATGTCAGAGTCTTAGACTTGGCTCGTTATCCCTAACACATGTGAGACAAGTACAAGTACAACATGATTGGACTTGAGACACAACGACACGAAGTTCAATGGATTTATTTACCGATCACATGCAATACGATCTAGTTTGGCATGTGATAATCATTACATTACATATATGGTACATCAATACACTTACAGACAACCCACAGCTTACAGTCTATCTCACAAGATGCACAAGCACTCGACTTTCGGGCACAGAACTACACAAGCCTTTCTCTCTCTATACGTCCTGTCTGGTCCGATTACCCCAAGCTGTCTGTCTGTTTCTCGCAACGCGCTTGCCCTCTGTGGATTCGCTTCACGAGGCCTGCGTGCGTCTTGCGTTGTCCTTGCCTGACCGCTGGCTATTGCGTCAGCCAGCAACCTGTAGGCAGGTGACTAATACTCGCCTGGCGGGCGTAACGATGTCCCTGCATCCCAGTTGGGAATTATTCGCCTGGCGGGCGTAACGATGTTCCTGCATCTCATTCCAGATTCTGACAATCTCACCATCATCATCAGCATCATCTCACCATCATCATCAGCATCATCTCACCATAATCATCAGCATCATCTCACCATCATCATCAGCATCATCTCACCATCATCATCAGCATCATCTCACCATCATCATCTCACCATCATCATCAGCATCATCTCACCATCATCATCAGCATAATCTCACCATCATCATCAGCATCATCTCACCATCATCATCTCACCATCATCATCAGCATCATCTCACCATAATCATCAGCATCATCTCACCATCATCATCTCACCATCATCATCAGCATCATCTCACCATCATCATCAGCATAATCTCACCATCATCATCAGCATCATCTCACCATCATCATCTCACCATCATCATCAGCATCATCTCACCATAATCATCAGCATCATCTCACCATCATCACCATCATCATCTCACCATCATCATCAGCATCATCACACCATCATAATCATAACTATCTTCAAAATAACTATACAGATCACTATTATCAGAATAACCACCATTTTCTTCATCGTAATCTTCATCCTAGTCATTATCATCATCATCATCATGTGCGTCATCGCCACTGTCACTACTATGTTCCTCTTCATCTACAACAAGACACAGAAGAAAGTCTAATCCCTGTGACAAAACGCGATTATCTGTCTTGCGTCGTCAGGATTCCGCACTATTTTGGCGCGTCATCGGGGACTTTCCCAGCTAAGAATAGACTGAGGGAAGCCGATGAAGGACTTACGATCTAGAATATTCTCGAAACACCGAAATTCGAGTAACCCGTGATGATGGGTATCGCTCTAAATTCTCGTGCAGAGAGATCTAGAAACTCTAGGCGGGGAATGACGTTTTCCCGAGAAAGTATCTTTTCTCTAGAAGCACTCGCTTCTAGTGCGCATTGAGTTGGCACGAAGCGGGAATGTGGCTAAATCAGTCATTCACTTACTGTCGTTGCCACAGAATAGACGCAGGCCGAATGTGAGCCGTTTTGTGTGCGTCTCCCCTCAACCATTATGCGGCTGACTGTTAGATCAAGGAAGATGAGAAGCCCTTGAAACAGTTCGGAGCGGTCTGGAGATCTGGTTGTCCATACAGGTAGATAATTGTTTAAAACGTTTAACTTTGTACGTGTGTTCCACACGCCATTGTTCTAACCTCATTACCTATGCGGATGTCCTTGCATACTAAATAGCAAACCGATCGATAACGCAGTTGACGGCGAATCGGGTGTCCTTGCATACTAATGACCTGATGCAATACGATCGAATAAGCGTCATTTTTTG
>JACEFZ010019018.1:0-56976 GCA_014155875.1 Cepaea nemoralis | reverse complement strand
GGGTATGACGAGATCCTGTAACGTGTGGTATGACGAGATCATGTACTGTGGGTATGACGAGATCATGTAACAGTGTGGGTATGACGCGATCATGTAACCGTGTGGGTATGACGAGATCATGTAACGTGTGGGTATGACGAGATCATGTAACGTGTGGGTATGACGAGATCATGTAACGTGTGGGTATGACGAGATCATGTAACGTGTGGGTATGACGCGATCATGTACCGTGTGGGTATGACGAGATCATGTAACGTGTGGGTATGACGAGATCATGTAACGTGTGGGTATGACGAGATCATGTAACGTGTGGGTATGACGAGATCATGTAACGTGTGGGTATGACGAGATCATGTAACGTGTGGGTATGACGAGATCATGTAACGTGTGGGTATGACGAGATCATGTAACGTGTGGGTATAACGGGATCATGTAACGTGGTGGGTATAACGGGTCATGTAACGTGTGGGTATGACGAGATCATGTAACGTGTGGGTATAACGGAATCATGTAACGTGTGGGTATAACGGGATCATGTAACGTGTGGGTATAACGGGATCATGTAACGTGTGGGTATGACGGGATCATGTACCGTGTGGGTATGACGAGATCATGTACCGTGTGGGTATGACGAGATCATGTACCGTGTGGGTATGACGAGATCATGTAACGTGTGGGTATGACGAGATCATGTAACGTGTGGGTATAACGGGATCATGTAACGTGTGGGTATGACGAGATCATGTACCGTGTGGGTATAACGGGATCATGTAACGTGTGGGTATAACGGGATCATGTAACGTGTGGGTATGACGAGATCATGTAACGTGTGGGTATAACGGGATCATGTAACGTGTGGGTATAACGGGATCATGTAACGTGTGGGTATAACGGGATCATGTAACGTGTGGGTATAACGGGATCATGTAACGTGTGGGTATAACGGGATCATGTAACGTGTGGGTATAACGGGATCATGTAACGTGTGGGTATAACGGGATCATGTAACGTGTGGGTATGACGAGATCATGTACCGTGTGGGTATGACAAGATCATGTAACGTGTGGGTATGACGAGATCATGTAACGTGTGGGTATAACGGGATCATGTAACGTGTGGGTATGACGAGATCATGTACCGTGTGGGTATAACGGGATCATGTAACGTGTGGGTATAACGGGATCATGTAACGTGTGGGTATGACGAGATCATGTACCGTGTGGGTATGACAAGATCATGTAACGTGTGGGTATGACGAGATCATGTAACGTGTGGGTATGACGAGATCATGTAACGTGTGGGTATGACGAGATCATGTAACGTGTGGGTATGACGAGATCATGTAACGTGTGGGTATAACGGGATCATGTAACGTGTGGGTATAACGGGATCATGTAACGTGTGGGTATGACGAGATCATGTAACGTGTGGGTATAACGGGATCATGTAACGTGTGGGTATAACGGGATCATGTACCGTGTGGGTATGACGGGATCATGTAACGTGTGGGTATAACGGGATCATGTAACGTGTGGGTATGACGGGATCATGTAACGTGTGGGTATGACGAGATCATGTAACGTGTGGGTATGACGAGATCATGTACCGTGTGGGTATGACGAGATCATGTAACGTGTGGGTATGACGAGATCATGTAACGTGTGGGTATGACGGATCATGTACCGTTGGTATACGGGATCATGTAACGTGTGGGAAATGACAATCATGTAACGTGTGGGTATGACGAGATCATGTAACGTGTGGTATGACGAGATCATGTACCGTGTGGGTATGACGAATCATGAAACGTGGGGGTATGACGAATCATGTAACGTGTGGGTATGACGAGATCATGTAACGTGTGGGTATGACGAATCATGTAGTTGGGTATAAGGGGATCATGTAACGTGGGGGTATGACGAGATCATTAACGTGTGGGTATAACGGGATCATGTAACGTTGGGTATGACGGATCATGTCCGTGTGGTATAACGGGATCATGTAACGTGTGGGTATAACGGGATCATGTAACGTGTGGGTATGACAATCATGTAACGTTTTGGGTATGACGAGATCATGAAACGTGTGGGTATGAGAGATCTGTACCGTGTGGGTATAACGGGATCATGTAAGTGTGGGTATGACGAGATCTTTAAACGTGTGGGTAAAACGGGATCATGTAACGTGTGGTATGACGAGATCAGTACCGTGTGGTATAACGGATCATGTACGTGTGGGTATGACGAGATCTGTCCGTGTGGGTATAACGGGATCATGTAACGTGTGGGTATGACAGATCATGTAACGTGTGGTATGACGGGATCATGTAACGTGGGGGTATGACGAGATCATGTGTGGGGGTATACGAGATCAGTACCGTGTGGGTATAAGGGATCATGTAACGTGGGGGTATAACGGGATCATTCCGTGTGGGTATACGGGATCATGTAACGTGTGGGATGACGAGACATGTAACGTGTGGGTATACGAGATCAGTAACGTGGGGGTTATAACGGGATCATGAAACTGGGGGTATGACGCATCATGTACGTGGGGGTATGACAGATCATGTAACTTTGGGTAAAAACGGGATCATGTAACGTGTGGGTATAACGGGATCATGTAACGTGTGGGTATGACGAGATCATTAACGTGTGGGTATGGGGATCTTAACGTGTGGGTATGACAAGATCTGAAACGTGTGGGTATACGAGATCATTAACGTGGGTATACGGGTCAGTAACGTTGGGTATGAAAATCATGTACGTGTGGGTATGACAATCATTAACGTGTGGGTATGACAAGATCATGTAACGGTGGGGTATAACGGGATCATGTAACGTGTGGGTATGACAAGATCATGTAACGTGTGGGTATGACAAGATCATGTAACGTGTGGGTATGACAAGATCATGTAACGTGTGGGTATGACAAGATCATGTACCGTGTGGGTATGACAAGATCATGTAACGTGTGGGTATGACGAGATCATGTAACGTGTGGGTATGACAAGATCATGTACCGTGTGGGTATGACAAGATCATGTAACGTGTGGGTATGACAAGATCATGTAACGTGTGGGTATGACGAGATCATGTAACGTGTGGGTATAACGGGATCATGTAACGTGTGGGTATGACAAGATCATGTAACGTGTGGGTATGACAAGATCATGTAACGTGTGGGTATGACAAGATCATGTAACGTGTGGGTATGACGAGATCATGTAACGTGTGGGTATGACAAGATCATGTAACATGTGGGTATGACGAGATCATGTAACGTGTGGGTATGACAAGATCATGTAACGTGTGGGTATGACAAGATCATGTAACATGTGGGTATGACGGGATCATGTAACGTGTGGGTATGACAAGATCATGTAACGTGTGGGTATGACGAGATCATGTAACGTGTGGGTATAACGGGATCATGTAACGTGTGGGTATGACGAGATCATGTAACGTGTGGGTATGACAAGATCATGTACCGTGTGGGTATGACAAGATCATGTAACGTGTGGGTATGACAAGATCATGTACCGTGTGGGTATGACAAGATCATGTAACGTGTGGGTATGACAAGATCATGTACCGTGTGGGTATGACAAGATCATGTAACGTGTGGGGTATGAACAAGATCATGTACCGTGTGGGTATGACAAGATCATGTAACGTGTGGGTATGACAAGATCATGTACCGTGTGGGTATGACAAGATCATGTAACGTGTGGGTATGACAAGATCATGTAACGTGTGGGTATGACAAGATCATGTAACGTGTGGGTATAACGGGATCATGTAACGTGTGGGTATGACAAGATCATGTAACGTGTGGGTATGACAAGATCATGTACCGTGTGGGTATGACGAGATCATGTAACGTGTGGGTATGACAAGATCATGTAACGTGTGGGTATAACGGGATCATGTAACGTGTGGGTATGACGCGATCATGTACCGTGTGGGTATGACGCGATCATGTACCGTGTGGGTATGACGCGATCATGTACCGTGTGGGTATGACGAGATCATGTAACGTGTGGGTATGACGCGATCATGTACCGTGTGGGTATGACGAGATCATGTAACGTGTGGGTATGACGAGATCATGTAACGTGTGGGTATGACGCGATCATGTACCGTGTGGGTATGACGCGATCATGTACCGTGTGGGTATGACGAGATCATGTAACGTGTGGGAATGACGAGATCATGTAACGTGTGGGTATGACGAGATCATGTAACGTGTGGGAATGACGAGATCATGTAACGTGTGGGAATGACGAGATCATGTAACGTGTGGGTATGACGAGATCATGTAACGTGTGGGTATGACGAGATCATGTAACGTGTGGGTATGACGAGATCATGTACCGTGTGGGTATGACGAGATCATGTAACGTGTGGGTATGACGAGATCATGTAACGTGTGGGTATGACGGGATCATGTAACGTGTGGGTATGACGAGATCATGTACCGTGTGGGTATGACGAGATCATGTAGCGTGTGGGTATGACGAGATCATGTACCGTGTGGGTATGACCAGATCATGTACCGTGTGGGTATGACAAGATCATGTAACGGGTGGGTAGGACGAGATCATGTTACCCGTGTGGGTATGACAAGATCATGTAACCGTGTGGGTATGACAAAGATCATGTCCCGTGTGGGGGGTATGACAGGAAATCATGTAACGTGGGGGTATGACGAATCAGTACCGTTGGTTTATGACAAGATCTTTCCCTGTGGGTATGACAAGATCATGTCCCGTTGGGTATGACAAGATCATGTACGTGTGGGTATGACAAGATCAGTACCGGTGGGTATGAAAGATCATGAAACCGGTGGGTTGACAAGATCATGTAACTGTGGGTTGACAAGATCATGTAACTTTTGGGGTTATGACAGATCAGTAACGTGGGTATAACGGATCATGTACGTGTGGGTATGACGAGATCATGAAAAGGGGGGGTTACGCGTCATGTACCGTGTGGTATGACGAGATCATGTAACGTGTGGGTATGACGAGATCCTGTAACGTGTGGTATGACGAGATCATGTACGTTGGGTATGACGGGATCATGAAACGGGGTGGGTAAAACGGGATCATGTACGTGTGGGTATAACGGGTCATGTAACGTGTGGTATGACGAGATCATGTCCGTGTGGGTATGACGAGATCATGTAACTTGTTGGTATGACGAGATCATGTAACGTGGGGTATGACGAGATCATGTACGTGTGGGTATGACGAGATCATGTAACGGTGGGTATGACGAGATCATGTACACGTGTGGGTATAACGGGATCATGTAACGTGTGGGTATGACGAGATCATGTACCGTGTGGGTATGACGAGATCATGTACCGTGTGGGTATGACGAGATCATGTAACGTGTGGGTATGACGAGATCATGTAACGTGTGGGTATGACGAGATCATGTAACGTGTGGGTATGACGAGATCATGTAACGTGTGGGTATGACGAGATCATGTAACGTGTGGGTATAGCAGACACTGTAAAGTGTGGGTATAATCAGATCTTGTACTGTGTGGGTATAACAAGATCCTATACCATGTGGGTATGACAAGATCCTGGACTGTCTCGGTATGTACTTCCGGTTTGCAGTATATTTCCCGCTTTTCTGGATGAGTAAACCGCGGGGTCATTGGAATGACATGACACATTTATTCATGGTTAATGAGGAGCACTCACAGTGTGTATAATGTCGAGAGGATTCTCTGATCGCTTATTCTTCCATCTCCTTGCTATCAGCGCTGATCAGTACCTGTTCATGTATTTCTGTTCCATCGGGACCTTAAAATGACTTGAGAATTCAGCTCATGGGGATTTGATGGGCACTCACAGATGTAGAGTGAAGAAGTAAAGAGCAGATGGATATTAGACCTGACAAGTGACAACTGTTTACAGTTGCTAAATGTCTTCCTGCCAGCTGGTGACGGGGTAGTGGGATCACTAAATGCCTCCCTGCCAGCTGGTGACGGGGTAGCGGGATCACTCCCTACACCGGTCAGGTGGATTTCAACGGTGAATTCTCGTTCAGAAAGCAATGGCAAACTACTCAACGTATAATTGCCTAGGAAATCAACCTGGAGTTGATGGTACCGTCCAGTAGAGAACGTACAACATTGATAAATGAGTGGTCCGCGGTAGCGCACTTCAAGTTGTCGTCATGTGGGAACGGCTGGTTCGACTCCCGGTGTCCAGTCACATGTGATATTTGTCATGTCTAACTTCTGATCTCTGCTTCTTTCCGTTGCTTCTAGGTGTACATCAGTGCCTATGAATGTGTGTGTCAAACAATAAAACAGAACCAGTCACACACCACACACACACACACTCACACACACACACACACACACACAATCACACAAAATCACACATCCACACACAGGAGCCTGCTGACAGGATTTGTCAACCCCCAGGTGGAGACGGACGCCCCCCGGTCAGTGTCGTAGTGACGTCCAGCGAGGTGTGCCTGGTCCGGGCCAACCACCAGTGGCCGCAGCCCCGCCTCCAGGGCCCCGTCACCGTGGAGACGGTGGGTCAACAGTTCACCGTCCTGGACCGGCAGAAGATCAACAACGTTGCAGCCCTGGTGAGTGATCCCTGCTGTCTTCTGTCGGAGTTCTATTCCACATGAGTCATAATGGACTGGGGCCCCAGTCTGTTGGAGAATTCTCACAACTCTAACCCGCGACCTTTTGGAGGGTTCTCACAACTCTCACCCGCGACCTGGTTTCATCGGAGGAAAATATTGGCATTTCCGGCTCTGTAACGAAGTGGTTACGAATGCAATTCGTTATCCCGCATACAGATTCCGCATACAGATCTCGCATACAGATCCCATACATATCCAGCACAGAAAGATGAAGATATCTAACTATAGATGTGTCTGGGTGTTGTAAATAAAATATAGCACAGATATGTGAAGACATCTAACTGCAGATGTGTCTGGGGTGTTGTAAATAAAATATAGCACAGATAGATGAAGATATCTAACTGCAGATGTGTCTGGGGTGTTGTAAATAAAATATAGCACAGATAGATTGATTGAGTGACTGATTGATTGAGTGATTTAGGATCCGACATCACAGCATTCGGGGCATTCCCTTAAGCGCTCCGTCCCGATCCTCAGAATCCAGCGAAGAGTTCCAACCCCAATAGTACCAGTAGCAATCTGATTATATGTGCGTCTCTCCTTTCCTCTGAGCGTCGAGTATCGGCCAGATCCCCTCGTCATTCCTCGCTGTCGCATTCTTGCCAGACCATGGTGATCCATTTGCTCCTCCGAGGTGTACACGTGCTCCCACAAGGCCGCAACCACGTCTGCCTTATCATGCATCAATACTCCACCAAGTTTTGCAGAGCCAGCCAATCTGTCTGTCTGTTCTTTTCCCAGCACACCAGCATGCCCCGGAGAAAAGATCCAGACGATGCTTGCCACCCGTGACCTCCGAATCGAAGTAAGCCACTCTGCACGAGGCTTGCCTGTCCCCACCCTACTCAGTATGCTTTCTGAGTCAGTTACAATCACGATGTGTGTGTATCGTGTTCTCCATCCAGCGGAAAGCTGCACTGACTGCCTCAATCTCCATTCTTAAGCTAGATGTTGTGGTATCATATACCAGGCTCTCCTGCACCAAACGTCGACCATTAGCCTTTGCCAAGAACCCCCAGGCACTTCTACTACCTCTCAGCACCGAATCATCGGTGTAGATAATCACATCACCCGGGCGAGCATTATCCTGAATTAGTTGCTGGATTTCCACTTCCGTGGCCCCTGCTGGCCACTCCCTGCACTCCCGGCTCAATGTGATTATAACTCTGCACACGTCTGACTGCTCCGCTGGCACTCTGACCCACTCCTGTCCTCGCCTAATGTTCTCCAAGATGCACACCTGTCTGATCGTATCCTCCGCCTGAGCCATCCATGATTTCCCTCTTGTTCGCTGGCCGTTAACTGCACCCAGCACCTCATGCAACGAGTGATCTGTGTCAGCAGCTACTCTGAGGTATGCCTTCGCCTGCATCACCTTGAGCCTACCAGCAACAGTCGGCAAACCAAGGATGTAACGCATAAACAGCACTGGGGTGTCTCTGGTGCATCCCAGAATAAACCGCATAGCTTCGTTCTGTATGCGCTCTAACTTCACCAGCTGACTCTTTGAGACAGTGAGCAGTCCTAGTCCATAATCAATCGCTGAGAGGATCAAGTGCTGTCTGAAAAGCATTCTCTGCTCTATGTCCATTGCAGCCATAGTTTTAAGTGCGTTGAGTCCCTTTTGAGATCTTGTCACAACCGTCTCCACATGATCCTTGAAGGACAGGCTCCTGTCAAATGTGATTCCCAGAAACAGATAGATGAAGATATCTAACTACAGATTTATCTGGGGGGGTTGTAAATAAAATATAGCACAGGTAGATGAAGATATCTAACTGCAGATGTGTCTGGGGTGGTATAAATAAAATAAAGGACAGATAGATAAAGATATGTAACTACAGGTGTGTCTGGGATGTTGTAAAGAAAATATAGCACAGATAGATGAAGATGTCTAACTACAGATGTGTGTCTTGTACATCCCCACAGAAGGTCTGCAGACACTCCATGAGGAAAGTGCGCCTGGAACTTTTCAGTGCAGCAGAGGGCGGGCCCACTTGCTGGAACATGACCTTGGCCTCCCGCCGGAGCACGGCAGACTTCATCCATGCTGTCAGCGACCCCTGGGCTGGAGAGTTCGGGGTGCCAATGGAAGTATCATATGTGGGGCTGGACTTCTGAGCTGTGGACGTTGTGTGGTCTCTGTTTGAGCTGTGGACGTTGTATGGTCTCTATTTGAGCTGTGGACGTTGTGTGGTCTCTGTTTGCAGTGTTGACAGTAGTTGGTGTTATGTCTGAAGCCTTGTCTCGTCGTCTCTGGAAATGGTTGTGTTTTGTATATCGTCACCATTATTGTCATTGTCATCTAAACCTTTATCACAGTCGTCATCATCAATTGCACCATCAACCGAATGTAAACTGTTTTCATGAACTGTAACAGTGTGAACAGAATCTAACAAGCCAGTGATCAAGTATAAGTGGTTTATTCTTTCATTGATGACAAAGGGTTGATCTTCTCAAGGGTCTGCTGTTCACTCCTCTCTAAGGCCGGATCTCAACTGCCCATACCAACCCAATACGTCACGATTGAGCATCTCCCCCCCTTTCAGTCTCAATGCTCAATCGTGCTGTATCTGTGTTTCCCACTAGATCCTAATTATACCCAATACTGTTACACCTCCCCATGTTAATTAAAGAATTTTCCTTTAAAAGGAAAAATCTTTACTCCAAATCCCCATACTCCATTCCCTCTTTGTCTTCTAATCTTCCCTACATCAATAATTTATCTTTTACTCTTCTCCCAGTGATATGGTCTGCTAATAACCCCCCCCCCCCCCCCCCCCCCATATACTTCTTCTTCGCCTTTTATTTATATAATACCACTGTTAATCCAACCAGTCCTTCTTCCTTTTTATTTCCCCCACATTATATAGTTAGCTACTACATAATTCTTCATTTCTGGTTTCCTGTATCAAATATACATATTATAAGAAACAGCTCATAAATTCTTTCTCGAAATCTTTGACCTTATAAAATTTCTCATTCTTTCAAAGCCCAGGACGTACAAAAACAATGTAGTTAGAAAAAGAAAAGAAGTGGTGCGCACCTAGTAAGTAGCATAAAGAATGAATACACGACCACATGGACATACAGTAAATGCACATTTAAGACACTCACCCTTTACCTCCCTTGCCAATAAAAAAATTTTGTAAAATAATTTTTTTTAAAACACCATAAGAAATATATCATTGTTCGTTATAAAACAATTTGGCATAATTTTCATAAACCTTCTATATTTCACATTGACATTGCTAACCACAATTCTGTTCCTCTTTCGTTATCTCACCTTTACCATGAGCCCATGTTCATATTTTATGAACACCTTAAATATAATTAAAGCTGGTATTTCACAGCACCTATATCTTGCCCCCGTACATCCCATCCTGCTATTTTATAATACAGTGACGTGTGTGCAAGTCCTGGATACGTCTATCCATTCGTGTACACACGTTCACCAACTATAGTTTCCCACTAGTTGATGAGCTTAACTCTTTACTCTTAAGTTTCCCCCTACCTTATATCAGTGGATAAATTAGTTGTTTTTTTTCCAACTCTTTTCTGAACGAAAAACCTTAAGCAAAACCTCATCTATCTTAAACTTAAACTTACTTAACTAACTTTAATAACCATGTAACTCCATATATCAAACCATTCATATAATCGAAATAAATGAACACAACCCCAAATTAATCTGAAGAAAAAAAACATTAAAATGACATAACATGCATGTTATCAAATCAGAATAAAATATTCTATTCTACCTATCACTATTGGACACTTTTATGGACCAATAGTTTTTATCAACTCAAATGCTAAGAACACAATCACCCTACTCTAAATCAATTAATCAAGCAATAACAATCATTTTTCAAGACCAAATTACGAAACAAACTTATTATGAGGCATTACAACTTAGGCTTAATAAAACAACCAAACAATAGCCCTCATTTTCCAGTAGCAAACTCAAGCATAAAAACATTTTCTATATGACTCATAACTCATAAAACTTAGACTTCATAAACACAGTTTTCAACACAATTTTAACTCTCTTAAAATTACTACGTACATGGGCCCACCAACATTAGCCTCTCATACTAAGTAAAATAACGCATATCCAGTATTTCTATGACCGAGAAGACTAAACATTCCATCTGTATATCTGTTAACTACAGATCAATTATGATCATATCTGTTCTATCTACATAAACAAATCAGTAACCAACAATCATCTATTTATTATCTCCTAACAGCAACATAACATCCGGAATAACCTCTTAAGTAAGCACTGTAAATCTGTTGAATCTCTTTTTTTTTTCTAATCCAATATCAATGTAGTAGCCATCCTCTACTTATCAACGAACTTGTGATCTGGCCTGCCTATCATTACTATAACTTGTTAACCCCTATCTTTAAACACGGCATTTCTAACATCAATAAAAAATACATTCACCCATTGTACCAATATCTCAAGACCACTTTTCCACTTCACCGTTTCGTATACTTCTTCAAGCATCACTTACAGTTCTAAATCTTGAAACTTATAACTTGCTATCTGCAGTACTTTCAATTTACCTATCTCTTACGTTTCCACTTCCTCAACAACTCCAAGTTTCTCTGAATAAGTGCTAACTCTACATCAATATCCTCTTCTTCGTACAACCTACTAGTTTCCTCCATACTACTACTTGACTCTGACTTTTCATCCATTTCTTCTTCTTCGTCTGTATGTCTCTCTTTAGCTGCCGCTAATCTCTTCCTTTCAACATCCCACCTAATTTGTCGATCACTCTTTCTTAAGGATCTTTCCAGTAGAGGCATATCGTCTCCGCTTGTTGAGCAATCTCTAACTCTCCTCTGTCTTTTCACTTCTTTATCTCTTTGACTGTCCATTCTTCTTTTCGTTTGCTTGCCTAGTATTTTTAAATGGAGCACCTGTGTCTTCTTCCATACTATCATAATGAGTTTCATTTGGCCCTTCTTCTTCCATTCTTTTCGGAATTGTCTGTTCTTGTTCTTCGTAACTTGGATTTGCTAGCAACTGATTTTGTTCTGGTTCTTTTCTAAGATCTGGGGTTACTGTAGCTTTTCTAACAACCTGTTCATCCAAAAATTTCGCATCCGAATAATAATTATTATTATAATTATTATTTTCTATCTCATCTTCATCTCTTCTTAAGTGTTCAACGTGTGCCCTTGCTATATGTGCTGTGACCTGGTTCTTTATAATATACGATACATTTCCAAGTTTTTCCAAAACGTAATAACCTGGAATCCAACGAGCATCAAACTTAGAGTTTCTTCTATGCTTTTTGTAATAAACTCTATCACCTACCTTAAACTCCTGTAATTTTGTATTTACATTTTTGTACTTTTTCTGTCTTTCCCTAGCTTTAATTATATTATTCCTTAACCTCACATGTGCTTTATGCATTTCTTGTATTATGGTCTCTTGAAAATCTTCACCCATATATTTCCGTCTAGGTTTTAATAAATTATCTATAGGTAATATTGGTTCTCTCCCGTGTATTAAATAAAATGGCGAAAAACCCGTGCTCTCATTTTGATTTGTACGAATAGCGCTAAGAGCAGGTCCCAAAAATAGATCCCAATCTTTTTCATGTTCATCAATAATCTTTGCCACAATGTTGTATAACGTCCGATGTTGACGCTCGTTTTTCGCATTTGAAGAAGGTCTATAAAATGAGGTCTTTATATGTCTTATGTTTAAATCTTTTAATAACTTTTCGAATTTTTTATTTACAAATTCTCTACCATTATCTGTAAGTATACTTTGTGGGCAACTAAACCTTGGTACGAACTCCTGTAAAAAAATATTAATGACAGTATCCGCGCTCTTATCTGGAATTGCATAAACCTCTGGCCAAAGACTGTAGATGTCTACTATATGAATTAAATATACATTTCCTGACAATGTCCTGGGGTGTGGACCCGATATATCTAAACTAATCTTTTGCATTGGGAAGTGAGGAATATCTGTGTCTTGTAACGGAGACTTTATTGTTTTCATGTTCCTTAATCTGCACTTTTCACACGTATCTACATATTTGTATGCAGATTTAAACAAGTTTGGCCAATAATATTTACTTGTAAGTGCTTTCACCAGTTTGTCTCTACCGAGATGTCCATTTTCATCGTGATATGCTTTTAAAAGTTCATTTTCTAAATGGCTTGGCACATATTTCCTTAGCTGTTCGTTCTTTTCACACATATAATATAACTGTCCATCCTCTTGTAAAACCAAATAGTTCTTTTTATATTTGTTATCTTCTGTTTCTCGTAACTTTTCTTTTATTTGTATTACTCTTGGGTCCAACTCTTGCTCTTCTTTCATATTGAATTGTGCTAACTGTAGGTCTTCTTCCCTCTGTTCAGAGTCTTGATCCGATGGTAGACTATCAAATTCCTCCCTATTTATTATAGCAGAATCTAGAATATTTACTTGCCAATTTCGGTCATCTATCTCTGGTTCAGCCGCCTCCTCTTCTGTATCTCTGATGACTGTGAATATGGAATTCTAGACAACAAATCGGCGCATGTGTTTATCTTACCGGTATGTACTCAATTACGGCGTTGTACCCCTGTAGATTCAATGCCCAGGTTTGTATTTTCCTGTTCTGCACTGGAGCTTCTAGAAAAGACTTTAAAGGCATGTGGTCAGTTCTAATAATAAAATTTGCGTTATGTAAGTAGTAATTAAGTTTTTGAAGAGCGTAATGAATCGCGTAAGCCTCCTTCTCAATAGTCGTCCATTTTTTTTGTGATTTACTAAGTTTATGCGACAAGAAGTAGATAGGTCTTTCATTTTTAACGCCTGGTATTCCAGACTCTTTTCCTTCATATGGTTGCACCAAACATGCTCCTACTGCATTGTCCGAAGCATCTGTGTACAGTATTAACTGTTTGTTTAAGTCTGGATGCGTCAACAGTGGTACCAGTGTTAAGCTGTTTTTTAAATACTCAAACGCTTTTTGACATTCGTTATCCCACTTAAACCTAGCGTACTTGCCTGTTAAGTTTGTAATAGGTTCAGCTATCCTTGAAAATGCTGGAATAAATCGCCTATAATACGCACATGTTCCTATAAAAGCACGTACTTCCTTGACGTTAGTTGGAGCAGGTAACTCTTAATAATCTTTATTTTGTCCTGGTCTGGTTTTATACCTTCTCTATTTATAATATACCCCAAATATTTTGTTTCTGTCTTTAAAAATTGGCATTTACTAAGCTTTAACTTTACATCATGCTTTCTTAACCTGTCAAACACTAGTCTAATATGTTTCAAATGATCCTCCACATCTCCCTTCGTATAAATCAGAACATCATCAATATATGCAAGAGCGAACTTTTGCATACCTTCTAGAACTTCATTTATTAAGAGCATATAGTGAGAGGGTGCCGTCTTGACTCCAAAAGGCATTCTTAAAAATTCGTAAGAGCCCATATGAGTGCAAAAGGCGCTTTTCTTTTGTGCGTCTTCCGACATCGGAATACACCAAAATCCTGACCTTGCGTCTAGCGTTGTGAAATATGTAGAGCCATTAAGTAGCCCCAAATATCATCAATTACCGGCAGTGGGTACGCTACATTCTTGGTGATTTTGTTCAACGCCCTGTAGTCACAACAGAAGCGACTCGAACCATCAGGCTTGGCCACAATTACTACCGGAGATGACCATTCTGACTTCGACCTTTTTATTATTCCTGCTTTCAGCATCTCCTCTATTGCCTTCTCCACGATTTCTCTGTTTCTTAATGGAGTTCTATATGGTTTTAAACTTATTGGTGGATGATCTCCCGTGTCTATTTCCATTGTAACTGTTTGCGTCTTTCCCAATTCTAAATCATTAATCGCAAACACATCCTGATTTTGCTTTATAAACTGTTCCAACAGTTCCTTGTTTTCTGGCGGAGCTTTTAACTGTGACAACAATTCTTGTTCCCTTGTTATTTTGTCTAGTGAATGTATATGGACTTTATTTCCTCTGAATGGATGGATCAATTCATCCATTCTGACGTTCTCTCTTCTTCTGTCATTTCCCCTTTTACCATAGGTCTCTGAATAACTTGTTCCCGACACTTCTGCTCTATCCGTTGCCAATATGTCACTAATGTTATGATCTAGTTTGGCTATCACACATCCCCTGAATAACTTGTTCCCGACATTTCTGCTCTATCCGTTGCCAATATGTCACTAATGTTATGATCTAGTTTGGCTATCACACATCCTCTGTATAACTTGTTCCCGACATTTCTGCTCTATCCGTTGCCAATATGTCACTAATGTTATGATCTAGTTTGGCTATCACACATCCTCTGTATAACTTGTTCCCGACATTTCTGCTCTATTTGTTGCCAATATGTCACTAATGTTATGATCTAGTTTGGCTATCACACATCCTCTGTATAATTTGATTTCTCTACCTGTGTTGTTGATAACCATCACAGGAAAGGTTAAGTGTTTATCCAACTCCATTACTCCATCTGGAACCTCCAAACCAGGCTCATCAATTATTTCCTCTTGTAACTCAGTGATTCTGACTGTGTCTCCTTCCACATAATATGGGTTTCTCTTCAGCTTCGCTTGTATCAAATTAACCGACTGTGGTTTTAACGTCGTCGTCATTTTAACTCTAACTAGTGCTGATATATGCATATCCTCTTCCATATCTATATATACGTCTCTGAATTTTAACTTATGTAAATCATAAAAAAGTCTTATTCCATTCTTTATCAAAAAATCTCTTCCTATTAACATATTTCTATTTAAACCCCTCACTACATGAAACAGGTGTCTTATGTTGATCCCCCCTAACTTAAAATTTATCATTGTTTGTCCAACTACTTGTAAATTCTGTCCAGTAACAGAGTGTAAATTATTACTACACTTAAATACTCTACAATTTCTTACTATTTTGTATAAAAAACTTTCTTTTACTACACTAACCTGAGCTCCTGAATCTATTAATGTACGAACTCTATACTTCCCTATTTCTAATATACACGAGCTATAATCTGTTTTATCTTCTATAAATTTCTTGACTTCATCTAGTTGAAAATATTCTCTGTTCGAGCTATTATACCTGTTATTAACATATTCTCTAAGCCTTGGGACCCTATTATTTACCCACCTATTACAGGTCCTGTCTAATAGGTTGGGCGCCGGTTTTCCTGCGTTCTTGTACCTGTAAAATTCCTGTGTCTATCTTCAACATTCCTACTCACCGTGTTATTGTCATGTCTACCCTGTGTACTCGACTGGACACGCCTGTTATTACAAAAACGAGAAACATGTCCCCGTTGACCACAAACCCAACAGACAATATTTGTGTTATTTGTGTTTCTCACTGTCTCACTTGTAGGGTATCTCACATTTCTTCTTTCAACATAATCGCTCCTATTTCTACCTTGTAACGTTTGTATAGCGCCTCTCCTATTCCATCCGAATCTTGTTTGTCCAATTTCCATGGGTTCCTCAACTCTGTCGTCTCGACTACTTCCCACTTCTCTTCCTGTTCTTAATCTAAACCTACGTCTCAAATTTTCCTCTTGTACCGCGATATCCACTGCTTGTGATAACCTCTCAGGGTTGTCCCTCATCAACTTAAGTTTCAAACCATCGGATTTTATGCCATCTACAAAAATCCCTACTAACATCCTTTCCACCTCCTCCCCTCGCACATTCTGTCCTAAGAATGCTTCTTCAGCCAAGTTAATCAATCTATCGCTAAACAATTGTACCGTCTCTCCGTTATTTTGTTTAGCCTGCCTCAATACCGAAAATGCATGTTGTGGATCCGTTATTTCTGCATATTTCCTTGCTAGGTCCTCTTTGAACTGTTCCCACGTCTCATCTACTCTAGCCTCCAACTTTCTTCTAATATGATCCGAGACCGGTTCTGTTGCCGTCTGATAAGCTAGTCTCATTTTTTCTTCATCTGTTGCCGAGATCAAATAGGCATATTTTTCTATAGAGGTGACCCACTTCTTATAGTCTCTGGCCTGTCCACTAAATTTTCACAATTTCTGTTGCCATCCCCTGTTGTTTAATCACCATATTAAGTCGGCCTACTGCTGTTCCCACGCCTGTCAAAACCTGTGCCAAGGTGTCCTGTTCCGCCATGCTGAAAAAATACTAAAACAAAGCAAAGAAAGAAGTACACAATTTCAATTTTCTAATTTAAGGAAGACGACCTATTGTTTTGGAAAACAATTAATTCAAGTAATTCATATTTATCTATCAACCTGAAACAATCCTTCTACTTTTTCTTCTGTATATTCTTGGACTCAGCCGAATTTATGCCTGTTTCCCCACTGTGCTGTGATGGAACTGTTATTCTGAAATATTTTCTATATACCAAATCAATTTCACAGTCGTACTTATCTAAACCAACTATATAATTCACACAAGAGAAGTGTTCAATTAGTTAATTGTACTTATGTTCGTTATCGGTCAGAATACGCCAGGAGTTTTATTCTGCCATTCTGAAATATTCTAAAATAGAGCACGAAACACAATTTCAATTTCTTAATTTTTAAAGAGCACAATTCGCTTATTTTATAAAATTGTTCAGTTACTTACTATGTTTATATAATACAGAATTTTACCCTGAATCTGTTTCGTTGTTCAAGGAATCACTTTTTCGACTCGCCGTCATATTCGAACACTCGGAGCCTGCATCATCGGAGCTGTCCATCAGTTGCGGAATTCAGGTAACTGAGTTTAGGTAGCGGAGTTTAGGTAGCCTGTCTCTTCCTCTCAGGTCACTTCTCATGGGCTGCCAGAAAATCTTCAACCCCTGGTTGGGTCCCGACCAGCTTGTTTGTCTTTGTCTTCACCCCGGGTGGGGTACATCATCGATGTCTTGATAGGGTCTTAGTAATAACGAGGCCCCAAAAAATTATCAGGATCAGCCGAGGTCCAGTGATTATTGACTGTTTCAAGAACTTATGGCCTGATCAACGAATTAACGAAGACTTTTTCATGCTGTCCTGAAAATTCATGATTAGCTCCTTAACTTTGAGCCTGGAAGAGTTTTTGACTTTTTTTTTTTTTTTTTTTCTCTGAGCTACAATGTTCAACTTGAATTGCTGATTTGCCCAAACTCTCAGGATAGGATCACTCCTGGTCAATTAGAACGATGTAAGGCAGCGGCTTTGATGGCTCTTGAAACGTAAAAATTCAGGCACCGTTCATGTATAGCCTGTTTGCTAACAATCAAACTGCAGAACGACGACGGCCATAACAACCTCCTGCACTGCGAACTCTGCAAAATGGCTTGTATAACAAGCTTCCTGTCGCTACTTTGACCGTTATCTGAAGTCTTAAAAAGACTTACAAAGGACCACTCCTGGGCGAGCTTTTGGCCTCTGTATTCAGATATAACTACCATTTACAAATTTGTGGCCATCTTTTGGGTGCGCCTGTTATCAGGTTCATTAATTGTTCTCTAACGTGCCCGCTAGTATTTTTTTTTTTTGTTTAGTTCTTGAACTTCTCCGCGATGTTATTCGTCCTGACTTCGCATTGTTTTTCTCATGTGACTATCTTCAGATTCGTATCCTGGTCACAGTGCTCATAAACGATCCTGTAACAGTGTGAACAGAATTCTAACAGCCAGTGATCAAGTATAAGTGGTTTATTCTTTCATTGATGACAAAGGGTTGATATTCTCAAGGGTCTGCTGTTCACTCCTCTCTAAGGCCGGATCTCAACTGCCCATACCAACCCAATACGTCACGATTGAGCATCTCCCCCCCTTTCAGTCTCAATGCTCAATCGTGCTGTATCTGTGTTTCCCACTAGATCCTAATAATACCCAATACTGTTACAGAACCACATCATCGTTATCACCACCATCACCATAATCCTGTCTTAGCATTGCCATTTACATTATCCACGTCAGCATTACCCCCATCATCATATCACCATCAGTAGCTTCATCATCATCACCAGCGTTGTTAAGGTCATCATCATCATCATCGCATCACCATCATTATTATCACCATCAGCATCATTAATGTCAGCATCATAATCACCATTCTTAGCAAAAGCTAATGGTTGACATTTGGTGCAGGAGAGCCTGGCATATGATACCACAACATGTAGCTTAAGAATAGAGGTGGGGGCGGTCAGTGCAGCTTTCCGCTGGATGGAGAATATGATACACACACACATTGCGATTGTAACTGACTCAGAAAGCATGCTGAGGAAGGTGAGGAAAGGCAAGCTTCTGGCAGAGTGGCTTGCTTCGCTTCGGAGGTCACGGGTGGCAAGCATCGCCTGGATCTTTTCTCCGGGGCATGCTGGTGTGCTGGGTAGTGAACAGGCGGACAGATTGGCTGGCTCTGCAAAACTTGGTGGAGTATTGATGCATGACAAGGCAGACGCGGTTGCGGCCTTGTGGGAGCACGTGTACACCTCGGAGGAGCAAATGGATTACCATGGTCTGGCAAGAATGAGACAGCGAGGAGTGACGAGGGGATCTGGCCGACGCTCGAAAGGGGGACGCTCAGAGGAAAGGCGAGGCGGACATATAATCAGATTTCTACTGGAACTATTGATGTTGGAACTCTTCGCTGGCTGCTGAGGATGGGGACGCAGAGCTTATGGGAATGTCCCGAATGCTGTGATGTCGTTTCCTAAATCAATCAATCAATCAATCATTATCACCACCGACAGCATCATTGATGTCATCGCCATATCTACATCACCGTCACTGTCACTGGTATATGTAGAACTGATTGACTGTTGACCGTGTCCGCTGAGATTGTCGAGTGCCGTGGCAATTGTCGTAACCGCACATTCCAACCCCTTCCTGGCACGCCATTATTCGTTACAATAGAACAGGCTCTACAATTGATGACGAAGACCGTTGATGGCGCTGACGTCACATATCCGTGGACATTAATTATGCACTACGGGATTCCACAGAAGGTCATGAACTTCAAGACGGTAACACACAAGGACAAGAAATGCTGGGTTCCTCATTAACACAAAAACGAAGAAACAAATCTCAGAGACATGTCAGGATCGCCACACTGTGAAGGCTTGAGTGGAGAAGTAATTGGTCGGACTTTATGTCCCGTAGCTGGCGACGAGAGCTGACATGGAACCCTTGTCCGACAGCATTCAAGCCATTGTCGGAATAATGTCCTACCCATCACACACACCACACACAAAAGGAGAAAAATCGTAAATAAATATTCTGTTGTTGGCTATGCTATGTTGAATGTCAAAGTATTGTTGGGACAGTACTCATGTCAACCAGGTATAGCAATGTCTGCCTGCCGATACCTTGTTCATCTTAATATAAAGCCACAACAGGAACGAAGTCCCGCAATCGGAGCCCGCCCCGAGTGTGAGGTTTCAAGGCCGTCACGCGTGGTAGCCGGAGTGCCTGCAGGAATAGGTTGCCAGTCTGTCTGTTTAGTAGCCAGCAACTAGAGTTGCCGTGAGACCCATGTCCGACCGCACTGATGCCACCGTCTGGTAACGTCCGAACGGTTACATAACAAATCTTGAAACTGTATGTGCGTGTGTGTGTGTGTTTTCGAACATGTGATGTGTTTGTTGAACCACTGTATGTGTTTGTTTTATCTTAGATATGTGGGATTTGAAATTGTTTATGATATGAGTGTGTGTTATTTTCATTTTGTCTTCCAAAACAAGTTTTGAAAATAAAACGGTTTGCTATCACGAAGATATAAATCTGTGTTATTACAAGGTGAGGGACGAAATGTTGGAGTCTGCAGTCCAGTGTGACACGAAATGTTGGAGTCTGCAGTCCAGTGTGACACGAAATGTTGGAGTCTGCAGTCCAGTGTGACACGAAATGTTGGAGTCTGCAGTCCAGTGTGACACGAAATGTTGGAGTCTGTAGTCCAGTGTGACACGAAATGTTGGAGTCTGCAGTCCAGTGTGACACGAAATGTTGGAGTCTGCAGTCCAGTGTGGCACGAAATGTTGGAGTCTGCAGTCCAGTGCGACACGAAATGTTGGAGTCTGCAGTCCAGTGCGACACGAAATGTTGGAGTCTGCAGTCCAGTGTGACACGAAATGTTGGAGTCTGCAGTCCAACTGTTGGAGTCTGCAGTCAGTGCGACACGAATGTGGAGTCTGCAGTCCAGTGTGACACGAAATGTTGGAGTCTGCAGTCCAGTGTGACACGAAATGTTGGAGTCTGCAGTCCAATGTTGTAGATGTTCATGTGAACTGAGACCAGACATGGCTTACACTTAACCATAAATGAGACTGTATTTATTTTTGAGTAGCAAGAATATATCTTATTTAAAGAATACAGTAAGTCTGAAGTCTGCGACAAGAATGTGCAGAGATTCTAAACCAGGGTTTCAAACAGGAAACGTGCACAAACAAATCAGAGTCACGAGAAGCTGTCATGGCTATTGCGGGTCGGTAGGAATTCAAGGTTGCGACAATTGTAAGCTGATGTCCGCATCCCGAAGTCAGCCCTGGGTGTCCCACTCTGGGGAAGGTTGCGACAATTGTAAGCTGATGTCCGCATCCCGAAGACAGCCCTGGGTGTCCCACTCTGGGGAAGGTTACGAATCCGCAGGAGGTGGTGCTGGTCATGGAGGACACGCGTTTACAGAAATAGGCTGGCTGCGAGTGAACCAGAAGAACAAGAAGAATAATAGGAGGAGGAGGATGGGTATGGGGAGATGGGAAGGAGAAGCAGCAGAAGGAGATATTGAAGAAGGACATGGATGAGGAAAATGAGAAGAAAGGGGACAAGAAGAAGTATTAGAATCAGGAAGATGAAGAGAAGGAGGAGAAGGTAGTGCAGAAGAAGAAGATGATGAAGAAGAAAGAAGGGGAGGAGGATGAGGATAGGAGAAGAGGAAGAAGAAGAAGAAGAAGAAGAAGAAGAAGAAGAAGAAGAAGAAGAAGAAGAAGAAGAAGAAGAAGAAGAAGACAACAACAACAACATCTATTGTTTTATTTCTGTTACACACAAATGTCCTTGCGTGAGGACAGTCCAGTAAACTCAGTTTATAGTTTATTTGGTGCCTCTGTGTGTTATTAAGACTCGCCTAGAAGCCGGATTACTCCAAAGGAATCATTCCTCGGTTATCATACTTTTTTTTTAAAACTGCCTTGCCAACTAGTCTTTAGTACATTAATATTGAGACCATATTCCTGACTGGTGTTGCTACATGTATATTTAGTCCATGGATACGAGTCGAGATGCTGCTGGTGAAACTTTTAGGACTGTTTCATCAGCACGTCCCAGATGATTGGTCCATCTTCCACCTGTTTCTTCCTTTAGGGCCTCAAAGATCTCTTACGTGTATAGATTAAGTCACGCGAGCAAAGGGACAAAACCCACCCTTGTCTGACTCGTCTCATTGTGTTCTGTGTAACCGCTGAGTACTGTCCCCGGATCTTACTGTAGCGTGTTCCCGCATTGAGCTTGTGGGACTCTCGATCTTGTCTCCATCACTGTCCATCTCATAAAGCTCATTCCCAATCACCGTTTCTGGCATTTAAAACACAATCTAAAATCACAAACGCCATAAACAAAATATTGCACGATTTCTTGCCTGGCATACTTCACTGCAGAGTTATATATCTTGTTATATGAATACATGAATAATTTTTTTTTAAAGTTGCATATTCCTTACAGGACGTTGCAGTCAACACCAGCATGTTTCAGCTGCTGTTGTTTTTCTTGGCAAGATTACGCTCAGTAGTTTGTCATTATTTTCTGAGCGACCGGCTCACATACACCCGTAAGTAACCAACGCAACGCTATCCGCTACCGAATCTCGAGTAGCTGTGTCCCCAAAGTGGATATACGGGGTTACGGAGAAAGTCGTTAAACCCTTCGCCAGGGAGTCCGGCACATTAATAATACTTTAGCTGAAATACTAAATACGTAGTATTCATTTATTCACTTTATATAATACTAGCTGACCCGGCCCGGCTTCGCCCAGGCCCTGGAGGGGATCTATCTATCTATCAGTCTGTCTGTCTGCTTGTTTGTCTGTCTGTCTGTCTGTCTGGCTGACCCGGCCCGGCTTCACCCAGTCCCTGGTGGGGAGCATCTCATTTAATTCATATAAGTAGTCATATAAGCTCTCCCGTTCCCGACTATCTGTCTGTCTGTCTATCTGTCTGTCTGTCTGTCTGACCCGGCTTCACCCAGTCCCTGGTGGGGAGCATCTCATTTAATTCATATACGTAGTCATATAACCTCTCCCGTTCCCGACTATCTGTTTGTCTGTCTATCTGTCTGTCTGTCTGTCCCGGCCCGGCTTCACCCTAGTCCCTGGTTGGGAGCATCTCATTTAATTCATATACGTAGTCATATAAGCTCTCCCGTTCCCGACTGTCTGTTTATCTGTCTGTCTGTCTGACCCGGCCCGGCTTCACCCAGTCCCTGGTGGGGAGCATGTCATTTAATTCATATAAGTAGTCAAATAAGCTTCCGTTCCCGACTATCTGTCTGTCTGTCTATCTATCTGACCCGGCGTGGTTTCGCCCAGCTCCTGGCGCACAGTAACTTAAAAGAATGTCCTTCCACACACCATTCATTATTTTTAATGAAAACAGTTTTTAATCACCGACATGACAGTTGATAAGTTCTGTAAGCAGAAAAAGATGGGTTACAATGTTATGCATTATGCATTATTTTTATGCAAACTTTGAAAATGGCTTAAAGATTATATCATTATTTATTATAACTCATATGCCTGAAAATAACTATAGACAAAGAGTTTAACAATAGTGCAAATAAGTCCAACAATATGACTATAAAATATATAGAAATGTTATTAAAAGTTATGCCCCTTGAAATAACTTTTCTAGAGTGAAGTCCCCCTGCTATATAGACATTATATAATGAAAATGGAAAAGTAAATGTTATTAAATAAGTAGAAGATTTTACATTAAGAAATTATTATAGTCGGTTGCACAGGAATGAAAGGAAGACGTGTAGAAAATTTCATCTCAATCGGATGTACCGTTATCGAACGCATCCAATACATAAATACCCACAAACACACAAACATACACTCTGTTTTATAGATATAGATATAACCCAGCAGTATCGACCCGACGAGATGCAGCGACATACGCCAGGCAAAAAAAGTGCTGCGATATTTGGCGAGTTTGTTAACATTTACAGGGGAATCAGTAGTAATGTAACAGCAATATCGCATTGGGAAATTAAATAAATCTGTGAAATGTGAAACAAGTCAATTGTTACAAATGTCCTGAAAACAAGGATAGTCTCGGACAGTAGATGTCGTGTGTGAGAGTCTCCGTGGCGAAGTGGTCAAGCCGTTTGACTCGGGCTCCGAAGGTTGTGGGTTCGATTCTGGGTCGCATCCTTCGGTTCACGAGTGAAATTTTTCGGAGACTCCTGTGGGTCGTCGCTAGAGCTACGGAGTTCGTGATTTGTGGGACGCTTTCTGCTCTGCGAAAAGAGACTGAGCCGTAAGGGATAAAACCCGTTGCAATGAAGTCGACCCTGTCGACTTTTAAGCGACTTTTTTAAGATGTGTGGAGGTTACCGTAATAACCACAATAACAAATTTGGTCAATTAGACTTTGGAAATCATAGCCACCAGCAGACGACCTGCCAGCTGTACTGGGAGAATCCCTTCTAATGTCCTACACATTAATGTCCTACACAGCAATGTCCTACACGGCTGTACTGAGAGAATCCTTTCTAATGTCCTACATAGCAATGTCCTACACGACTGTACTGAGAGAATCCTTTCTAATGTCCTACATAGCAATGTCCTACACGGCTGTACTGAGAGAATCCTTTCTAATGTCCTACACAGCAATGTCCTACACGGCTGTACTGAGAGGATCCCTTCTAATGTCCTACACAGCAATGTCCTACACGGCTGTACTGAGAGAATCCTTTCTAATGTCCTACACAGCAATGTCCTACACGGCTGTACTGAGAGAATCCCTTCTAATGTCCTACATAGCAATGTCCTACACGGCTGTACTGAGAAAATCCTTTCTAATGTCCTACATAGTAATGTCCTACACAGTAATGTCCTACACGGCTGCACTGAGAGAATCCCTTCTAATGTCCTACACAGAACCCGTTGTCTATAATATCTTCCAAATCTGCGTTCTGCAGCAGATGACACGGCTCTGATAGCTGGAAAAGAAAGAGATCTACAACAAATGTTGGATATGGATCAGTTGTGGAGTTTTCGTTGTATATAAATAAAATTTAAAACACACACACGCACGCACGCACGCACACACACACACACACACACACACACACACACACACACACACACACACACAGTGGTTTTATTAAAGAAAAATATTACCAGTAAGTAATAACAATAGAGGGGGAAATGCTTCACTAAGAAATGAAGTTGAAATATTTGAGGGATCATAACATCAGATGGCCGGTGAATAACAAGATTACAATCTGACTATGATAAGCAAACACTGCACACAGATTAACAAGACAAGAGTACAGAAACGCTCTATCCAACCTGTCCTGCTGTATGGCAGCGCATCATGGAATGTCAACCATCACGGTAGGAAGAGCTCGGAGACAGCGGGCATGTGGTTTCTGAGATGTACCAGGGGGCTTCACATGAAAACCTTAATTATGTGTGTGCGTGCGTGCGTGTGTGTGTATGTGTATGCATGTGTGTGTGTGTGTGTGTGTGTGTGTGTGTGTGTGTGTGTGTGTGTGTGTGTGTGTGTGTGTGTGTGTGAATATATTCTGAAAAAGTAAACAAACAAACAAAATTATCAGATTGCGATGTAGTCACCACAGCGTTCAATGCAAGGTCTCCAGCGCCGATAAAGTGCTTGGATTCCTGTAGAAACTTCTATTATGTGGTCAATACTCGGTGTGCTTGACCCGGTCGTGACCAGTCTGTCATAGATGTCACGCCGTTTTGAAACTTCATACTCCACAAATACACTTGCTGAACTAACAAGCATGAATTACCATACTGGACCTTCATTCGCCGATGAATGTCTATAGGTTTCACCCCGTAAATGATTAAAATAAAATAAAATAAAAAAACAAATAAAGGATAACAGAACGCTGCTCCGTTTTGATGCATGTCACATATGGGGCGGCCATCTTTAAACTCTCCTTATGACGTCACTGTGTTCGTGTCCACCGTGATGTCACGTGCTGAACACTCTTGACATCCGTAACAACAATATTGACAGGTTACAAGACAATGGCGCGGTTATTGTAATGTATACCACACGTGTAAGGTTGCCATGTGAAGCCCCGCCATTACATTGAACTGACAGAGTTGAATAAGAAGGTTGACGCCCATGAGGCTAATGAAGGGAGACCATAATTTACGGCTAAAAGACAGAGACACACATTGTTCCTGAGACATATAGTGAGGAGAGCGACTTGGGAGAACATTGTGAAGACGACAGATACAAATATTTTAACAGTCGAGAGGATCGACTTCTTTGCACCGGGTTTTATCCCATATGGCTCAGTCTCTTTCCTCAGGGCTGGCTGCCGAAAGCATGACAGAAAGCACGAACTCCGTAGCTTCAGCGACGACCCCCAAGAGTCTCCGAGAAAAATGTACTCATGAACCAACAGACGTAGCCTGGAATCGAACCCACAATCTTCGAAGCTCGAGGCAAACGGCTGGATCACTTCGCCATGGAGACTCCCGGACTGGACAGATGAGCGGATGAAGAGACAGAGGCAGACAGTGAGAATCATGCTTGAAGGTTTCAGGTAATGGCATAGGGCGTAGGGTATCTCATCCACAGGACAGATCCAGGACTTCGAGGACACAAGTCCGTGAAGAGACATGCGCCACACTGCAAGCTATCTGATGATGATGATGATGATGATGATGATGATGATGATGATGATGATGATGATGATGATAATGATGATGATGATGAAGAAGAAGAAGAAGCAAATACAGCTGTGTGCATTTGAAAGATAGCTATTTAGCATACAACCAAGTGACCGGTTCTGTTTCCTTATAGCCGTGTCCACGTCTATTAAAACACCGTTTATCCCCCAGATATAACCACAGGACAACTATCTAGAGCCGAACAGAGTGGATGGCGAGGCTCCACCCAACACGTGCAGTAAACAGGGCATTGCGATATCTCTCATTCATCTCTCCATCAATAAATCGACCAATCCCTCAATGAGAAGTGAACTAGAAAACACGGTCATGGGTAACCAATGACGTTATACGAAATATTCCACTCGTCGTGACGTCAATGAGGTTACCCGACCTAGAGAAGGTTAATGCCCCAGGAATATATTTAAATAGGTCAGGAGTCACGAGTCTCGAGTGTGATAATGTTCAGTTGCCAGAATGACTTGATCGCTTTTATCGCTTTTCGTCCTGTCAAACATATTCCTGTCTGTTGGCTACATATGGTAAGCCTTTGCAAAAGTATAATTTTGCCCCCCCCCCTCCTCCGGTTCTATATCTAGTAAACTAAACACCATCATCATCATCAACAATTTATTCCCTTCAAACTGGCGTAGGCGTCCATTTATCTCAACACCTCCAGGTCCATGCTGTTTTGTATGAATTCTGTTGATATCTCCCCTTATTCTTCATTGAACAGTATCATTACAAAACACAGACAGCTGTGCCTTGTGGCACCACAGTTATACACCCTCTTGTTTTGAGTGCTGTAGTACAGAATGCCTACTGTTGAGAGTGTCTTGGACATGCCCCATGGTATCTGCTACTTCTTCGTGACATACTTACCCTCTGTGTACAACAATCAGTGCCAACTCAGGTATTTCGCACAGTGAATTTCACACTTGATTAGTCAGAATCATCATCATCATCACTCCGTACAGGAGCTCCGATCTCCCAATTAACAGCTGCGCCAGCGTATATACCAGTTCTGTGTTGGTCAAACAAATGTCTCGTGCTCTTGATACAATTTTCATGACTGGAGGCTCCCCGTCTCACTCACCTCTCCCTCACTCTGGACATTGAAGCAGCTTTTCAGGTTTTCTTAAAGTCACCGGTTTGTCCAGCATCTCTTACAGCGCTGATGATGTCCAGCCATCCATTGCTCTTCTCGCCGCTATCACGGCCTTGTTCGCAAACCGATTGGCTCGCTAACATCTCAGATGTTTTCGGGTTTACCCCGTCCCGCTCCACTTCACACTCTCCTAGATTCCCTCCTGCTGTTGCTGCACATGACAACCGCTTCTGTGTCGCACCATCAATTCGCCACCATCCACTCACAATCAGCTCAGTAAATGCTAGCTACTCTCTGTGGCATTCCCAACATCAATTCTCCACCATCAACTCACAAACAACTCAGTAAATACTAGCTACTCTCTGTGGCATTCCCAGCATCAATTCGCCACCATCCACTCACAACCGACTCAGTAAATACTAGCTACTCTCTGTGGTAGCCCCAACATCAATTCTCCACCATCCACTCACAATCAGCTCAGTAAATACTAACTACTCTCTGTGGTAGCCCCAACATCAATTCTCCACCATCCACTCACAATCAGCTCAGTAAATGCTAGCTACTCTCTGTGGCATTCCCAACATCAATTCTCCACCATCCACTCACAATCAGCTCAGTAAATACAGAACTTGCCAACCTGGACAGACCAAAAGACCTCATCGCTATCTATATCTTGGTAACCCAGAGTGTGTAGCATCACGAGGTCATGGCAACGTGCAATCCAGAGTGTGTAGCATCACGAGGTCATGGCAACGTGCAATCCAGAGTGTGTAGCATCACGAGGTCATGGCAACGTGCAATCCAGAGTGTGTAGCATCACGAGGTCATGGCAACGGGCAATCCAGAGTGTGTAGCGTCAGAGGTACTGCTGCTGCGTATATTCTAATTGCACCACCGATCACAGTGAGCCGTTCTGGCATAGTTGTTTGTGCCACTGGTGGTGGTTCGGCTTCCATCGGCGGCAGTGACCAGATGATAGCTTCCCCGACCCGTATGGCTCTGGTGGTGACCTAGATCTCGTTCCCTAGTGTTGTAGATCGACTCTATCCATGATATTCTCACTGCCATCGTCCTAGGTTACCCATCAACATTCTCTCTGTGTGCCTTTGTATCGTCTATCGCTGATATTTCCTATACAGCTTTGTGCATTTTGTTAACAGAAAACAAGGTCTGTCTCTTTCTTATTGATGTATATAATGTTCTAGTTTCGTTAGCCTCTTCCAGACAACCGTCGTTAGTTACTCTGAGTGGCAAGGAATTCGCAACATTCGCCTCAGGAATCACATCTCTGTTGAATTGCTCTCACAGAAAGTATTTGCAGCCTGTTGTGAATAATAATTTATAACTCAGAGTTGTGGTGAGCTTAGGAAATAGAGCCTGTACATGATCAGACGACATCTACAACAGTCTAAGATCGGCTCTTATAATGAGGATGATGAAATTCATGGCCGTGATGATGATGGTGCTGGTATTAATGGTGGTGATGATGATGATTATGTCGAACGACGTTACTGAACATTGGGTAAACTTCATCCCCCGATGCAGCAGCCATCCCAAACTATCTCTGCTCACTATTCCCACCAAGAGTTGATTTTGGTATCGCCTCTCTTTCCCTCGAAGGAGGCATTGATGTACTTGACCAGGCTTCACCTCCAGCTCATGTAATCAGTCTAGCGTCGGAGTCTCGCCAGTATCCGACAACCCAGCCCGATTATATCAGCCTGCCCATGCTTCTTCCCTCGTTTATTTGTACAATATTTAGTGATAATAGTGATGATGATAATAATGATGATGGTAATAATGATGATATTATGATTGAAATAAAATGTCAGGGAGGAGAAGCAGAGAAAGACAACATATGCACGTGAAGGCGTATAAGGATAGACAACAAATATAATATCTGCAACATTAACTTAAGAAATATCTCAGATGATGGACTGGAGTGAACAGTGATGATCGCCAATGCCTGCTCTATACAGGCGCCACAACAACCACCAGCAGACGATGTTGAGATTTACACTTTTATGTTGTGTAGTATATCTTCTGATATATAAATCTTATCCACTGAATTACATGAGTGTACACGAATACTCATATCATTCCTAAGCATTGACTAATGTCATTAGTTAATGACAGAACCAGTTTCTCTGTAGCCATGCATTTACAAAATACTTCCATTAAGCCGACGGTTGCTTAAAAGTCTGGCAATAATGACCTCTGACCTAGAGGTCAATGAAAATTAGGTCGGGGAAATCTGACGAAAGACAAGCGAGTACGCGAGGACAAGGCGAGGGACTATCCACTAGAGAGTTGTTTGAAATGTAAGTAGTTCTTGCTGTTGGTTATTTTGTGTCGATATCTGGAGAGTATTACCAATAGTTTTATTAATTTATTTGACAGTAAAGAGAACGTACAGACAGGCCCAAGACAAACTGAATATGAAAGAAGGTTTTTATTTTTAGTCAGAGAACAGAAGAGAGAAGGGCCCAGGGGGAGGAGTTCGACCTCGACCATTGTGTTGTGTAGACTAAAACTTGTAATACTTGTGTTAGTCTGGGAAACCTTCTGAATGCAGCTAAATACATGACAGAATTCATAAATATCAACTTTAGAATCTCCGACAAAGACCTCATATGTAATAGTAATAATAACACGGCACGGCATATGATATAGCTATATATATAAGTATATATCTTACATCAGAACGAAGAACGATATCATTATTTTATCATATTAATTATTATAATATATTATATGAACCTGATATTTATATTATAAAGTAAATAATATTGATTGATACCAAACACTGGATTTGTGGGCAGTTATAATTTTCGCAGCCATTCAATATTCATTTCCCAGGCTGGGGTAGTCAGGCTTCAAATGGAATCGAGAGAGGGTGACATATTTACAAATTAAATTACATATTTCAGTATCAGAAATAGTCGAGTCACTCTAAAACAAACCAGGGGATCCACATTCGTTGAGTATCCTGGAGAACAACTTGAACAACCAACCCGGATCTCGCAACCGAGGATGTGGCAGTGGCTGGAGTCAATCAGGAACCCTTGTGACGGTTGTCTTGTGTCTACCAACAGTTACACTCATACTGTAGATTTCACATTGCGTGACACTCATTGGTCAACTTACACAGCCTAGATCTCCCTCCTGTCTCACCTGTGATAGATACACCTGTGATAGATACACCTGTGATAGATTAGATACACCCTATTTACACTCATGCTGTAGATCTCACATTGTGTGGTACTCACTGGTCAACTTACACATCCAGACCTTCCTTATGTCCCACCTGTCTGGACACCCTAGCCAGGTGTATGGTATTATTAAGATTTACATCTGTGCTTGTGAACTGATAGTTCATACTTACACTTATTTCAATGAATGAGCACATTATGCCTGTAAACATTTCATAACATTTCTTGAAACATGTTATAACAGAAATAACCTGTCATCATTGCAGTAACAGTTGACCAGTACAGTAGCAAGCCGATCCAGTGATGTCGTCCGGCTATGATGGTCCACGGCCAGTGTTTGAGGAGAGCTCAGGCAGCAAGGCTGTACGCAAGATCCAGGAGAACCCTATGGTCCCCATCGGTGAGTGTCTCCATGCTGAACTGGGTGCTCTAGAAATGTTCCAGCCTGGGTTATTCAAATTATTGCCTCTGTACACCAGACCAATATCTAAACCCAATGATGACATCAGGTGGAAGACAGATTAACAGCAGATTAGGCTAAGCAACATCTGCATGCAGGAAATAAAAAGAATCTTATGCAATAGATCATTATCATTGAAAGTCAGAGAGTATAGAAATGTTCAGTGGACTTGTTTTGCTGTATGGCAGTGAATCATGGAAGGTATTTGAACACATTAGGAAGAGGAGATGAGGTTGCTGACACAAATGTTGTGAATTCCTTGGACTGCCTGAGTAACTAACAATGATTGACTGGAAGAGTCAATTAGAACATTATACTCATATACGACTATTGAAAACAAGACATAAAGCACCCGGGACATCCTCACACATGCTGTGTCCTTATCTTCAACAGCCAGCAGAGTCCCAATACTAATGGTACCCGTTGTTGTCTGATTACACTAGTTAACAAAGCTTTACAAGGTTTTTGTTTTACAATATAAATACATAATTTCTTATTTATTTTGACAAGTTGATTTGAAATATCATAATGAAATTCACGAATTGGCTCTGGCTTTGTTTTAATGATGAATTTACATGTCAGTAGTACAAATAATATAAGCATGTTTTGGGTGTCTTTCTACTTTAGCATTATAAGCTGACAAACATCTGATGGCCTGTGGAGATGTGGTTTCTGAGGAGAATGCAAAGATACCACGGACAGATAGAAAAACCAATGACCAAGTACTACAGGAGACAAATGAACATCGTAAACTGATTAGAGAAAATAGACGTAGACAGTAAACAGTTTTTGGACGTGTTATGAGAAGAAATGGATTGGAGAACTTGGTGACAACTGGCAAGATCAAAGGGAACAGACCAAGGGGAAGACCGAGAGGAAAATACCTGGATGGCTTGGCCACATGGCATGGACGAGACAGGAACACTGAGCTGATCCACGACTCTGGTGATCGAGTAAAATGGCGATTCATGACCGCCCACGCTTTCCAGCATGGCACATGATGGTTGGATTATAAGCAATTATTGTTACATGCTCAATTAATTGATATTTCAACCTAAAATGATAGAAAAAATAAAAACATTACTTAAAGTTCACATATAATGTTTTAAAAAGGCACATGAAAACATTCCGTCATTATTCAGTCGCTGTTTGTGCCCTCTTTGCTTGTAGTCAGTCAAATGAAGCTTCTCTTGTCACAGTCCAAGAGTAATCAGCAAACATTGAAGGGCTCCAATTGCCTTGACATCTTATTTCCATAGCAGCAATGTGAGATTTTTTACAATTTCATTGTAATGATCAGATCTGTTGTTTCCAAGAAAATTGTCCACCACTGACTTTTCCGTTCCCATGCAACACGCAAAGAAACTCATCATCATGAAGAAGTTTTAAAATTTGCAGACCAAGAAATAATCCCTCTCTTATTTTAGCTTCACTCAGTCTTGTAAATGTTCTGATGAAGTATTTGAAAGTTTCATATGTTTTCTCCATTGCCATGACAAAGTTTTTCATGAGACCCAGCTAAATGTGCAAGGGTGGCAACAAAATCATGCTGATGTCAACAAGTGCTGGGTTCTCAACTTTTTTATTGCCAGACTGTAATGACTGCCTGATTGGCCAATGTCTTCTGATGTACTGGTCAATTCATGCACGGCTATCACACTCACAGTGAAAGCTCCAGTACTTGGTGTATCCACCCTGTGGTGACCAATAATGACCGCAAAGTGGCCAAATAAATAAACTAGTAACATATATCTTGAAAACTAGAGCCAATCAACATTTTTTAATGTCATTTTTGTTTTCAGCACACCAAAATTAGTTAAGATCAGATATGTTCATATCCGGTATATTTTGGTGGTTGACTAGTGTTATTTGTTTAGCTGGCTTTTCCTCGGTACTAATTGTCAGCCAGATCCTCTGGTCACTTCCTGCCGCTCCATTCTCTCCAGGCTGTGATGATTTATCTGTTCATCCATGCTATACAAGTGATAACAAAGGGTCTCTGACCACATCTGTCTTAGTCAGCACCAGTACATCACCAAATTGCAGACCCAGCCAACCTGTCCACCTGCTCATATCCCACCACACCAGCATGACCTGGGGAAGAAATTCAACAGATGCTCCATGACTCTGATGTTTGAATTGAAGCATACCACTGTGCAGAAGCATGCCTGTTTTCACCCTTCCCAGCATGCTCTGTGAGTCCACTGCAATCACGTCATGCATGTGCTATTTGTTCTACAGCCATCGGAACAAAACTGACTGCCTCCACCTCCATTCTTAGACTAGATGTCAAGGTATCATTTGCCAGCTCTCCTGCACTAAAACTGTCCATTAACTTTTGCTATGAACCCCCCAGACACTTCTTTCACCTCTTAGCACAGAGCCATGCATGTCGATGATCACCTGGTTGAAACCCTTTTTCATTAAAGTGCAGCCGCCAATCCCTGCATTTCCAGTCCCATTTATTTAATCTGCAGGTCGCTTTCCTCGGGTTCAAACCCCCTCCTTCCCCCCCCCCAGCCAACCCTTTTTTTACCCCTTTTTTTTTGTGGGGGTTTTCTTTCAGGCCTTTTTGTTCCGCCCGGTTTTTGTTTTCCCAGCACTTTAACCTGTTGTTTTAGAGGGGTTTTTTTAAAAAAATTTAGTTTTAAAAGGGTTTTTGTTCATTATTGGGGTTTACCCGTTTTCACAGGAACCCATTTCTTCAGGGTTTCAGGTTTTTTGGGCCGGGTTTTTGGGTCAATAAAAAAAGGGGCCCCCCAAAACGTCCATGTCAAATGGGGGCGGTGTTGCCAAGAGGTTCATCTTGGGGGGTTCCCTCCCAAAAATTCTCCTTGAAAGTCAAAAAAACAAAAAATAACATAAGGGTTGGGCGTATATTTTTATGCGTGTTTTATGTTTTGTACAGTTTGGGGTTAAAATTACACAAATTTCCCGGTTTTTACGAGAGTGTGGGGGTATTTGTTTTTTAAAAAAAATTTTTTTTTTAATGAGGGGCAAAGTTCTAGCTTTTGGAAAAATTATCCTGGAGAAATAATAATCCCTTCCCAAGGGAAAGTTGTGCCAAAAAAAATTTTTTCACAGAGCAATATTGTATCATTGTCTAGGGCTTCTTGTCTTGAGTTGGGTTGGGTTGTCTTATCCGACTCTTGTCTGCAATTACAAAGACCATCATTATAGAAACCAAAAAAAAACAGATGACGTAAACTGACCCTCAATCAGCCAGCGCCTGTAGCAATTGCAATTCACAGTCATCCATATTGTGTTTGAAAGTATAAGCTATAGCTTCAGGCGACGTGAATGAAGACCGCCTTGTGTAGATTTTTAACTATAGTATGAGTGTCAGTCACTGAGAAAGCAATGGCAAATTACTAAACGTAAACGTACCTAGTAAATCACAGACAACAAATGCTGGGGTTGATTGCAACATCCTGTAAAGGATATCCATCCATCCTTCATGTGCCATGCTGGAAAGCGTGGGCGGTCATGACTCGCTATTTCACTCGATCACCAGAGTCGTGGATAAGCTCAGTGTTCCTGTCTCGACCATGCCATGTGGCCAAGCCATCCAGGTATTTACTTCTCGGTCTTCCCATTGGTCTGTACCCTTCGATCTTGCCAGTTGTCACCAAGTCCTCCAATTAATTTCTTCTCATAACATGTCCAAAAAATGTTGACTGTCTGCGTCTAATTTCTCTAATCAGTTTACGGTTTTCATTTGTTTCTTGTAGTACTTAGTCATTGGTTTTTCTGTCTGTCCATAGTATTCTTTGCATTCTCCTCAGAAACCACACTTCTACAGCCATCAGATGTTTTTCAGTTTGACTGCTCATTGTCTAAGTTTCACATCCATACAAAACCACAGGCTCTATGTATCCCCTCAACACTCCTTTTCTCATTTCAATTGATATCTTTTTATTGGTCAGTATGTTTTTCATCTTGCTAAAGGCTACTTTTGCCATGGCAATTCTTGTTCTAATCTCTTCAAGGCATCTCCCATCAGATGTTATTACTGTTCCGAGATAATTGTACCTGCTCACTTGTTGAAGAATATGCCCATTTACTTGTATATTACATCTTCCTTCCTAGTGACGACCATAATCTGTGTCTTCTTACAATTTAATTCTAACCCTAGTTGTCCACTGTGTGTAACAACCTGGAAACACAGCTGCAGCTGACATCACCCCCAACCAATACATACTCACAGCAAGTGCTGGTCTGTTATACACAAACTGAGACTTGTGTCACAAGGCACAAGTTCATAGTATTTAAGGCTGTGTGCAATGGAGATGGGTTTAAAGATCAGATCACTTCCTGTTTGCGTGTCCATTGGGGGTACAGAAACTTGACCTCACAGAGTATCTTCAAGCAGATGTGCACTTACATTAGTAACACCACTGTACAAGTAACACCACTGTACAAGTCATGTATCTGTTCTTTTGACTTTTTGTCGGCTCCGTGGTGAAGAAGTTACGGACGCAGTTCATAATCCTGCATACTGCGTTCAAAACACAGCTGCAGGCGATTTGGTAGCAGGGACACAGAGGTGTTTCCAAGGCAGCAGGGACACAGAGGTGTTTCCAAGGCAGCAGGGACACAGAGGTGTTTCCAAGGCACCAGGGCCAGGTTCTATACTGGCCAAGACCTACTAACATGTCCTAGTTGTGCGTCCTGGGCAACAGGTCCCTTCGGGGTCCTGGCTAACGTAGTAGGATCGCTGATTCTTCCAAAGTCGGAGAGTGTCTGCCTGCACGGCGAGGAACCACCAGTCTGCACACCAATAAGCCAGACTTGGGACAACGGATACTCACGCAAACCTCAGTCCGGTATGACATCACACTGATGTTGGACAACAGGATGCCTTCATCCGACATACAGGACTTCTCGCTGGAGTTCACAGCCAGCGAACACAAACAAGCATTTGGCAACAGACCACCTTACGGTGGCTTTTTATGAAATGGTATGGATGCCAGTTGTTCAGAAAACAATGGCAAACTACTGAACGTAAACTTGCCCAGGAATCACGCACAACCAAACAATGATGGGGTTGACTGCTACATCCTGTAAAGTATATGCAACTAACTTTTTTTTTTAAGCTCTTCTTTGAGAAGAAATCTTTGAATTGAAATGTTAACGTTATTGTACAACGAAACATTATAATGATAATAACTGTAGCTGGTACCATTAGTATTGGGACTCTTCACTGGTTGTTGAAGATGGGGACAGTATGGGAATGTCCGGAGTACTGTATTGTCAGTTTATGATGCACATGTGTAAGACAAACACAGTAAAGACACCTGTACACACTTTGAGATGTACATGGTACAAGGCGCTGGTGCCGTTGTGGGCAGTCTCACACCAGCTGCCTTCACTTCTTGGGACATTTGACATCTCCTGTAACATGGCTGTGGCCAGATGACATGGGAAGACATTTGACATCTCCTGTAACATGGCTGTGGCCAGAGGACATGGGAAGACATTTGACAGCTCCTGTAACATGGCTGTGGCCAGATGACATGGGAAGACATTTGACATCTCTTGTAACATGGCTGTGGCCAGATGACATGGGAAGACATTTGACATCTCCTGTAACATGGCTGTGGCCAGATAACATGGGAAGACATTTGACAGCTCCTGTAACATGGTTGTGGCCAGATGACATGGGAAGACATTTGACATCTCCTGTAACATGGCTGTGGCCAGATGACATGGGAAGACATTTGACAGCTCCTGTAACATGGCTGTGGCCAGATGACTTGGGAAGACATTTGACAGCTCCTGTAACATGGCTGTGGCCACAGGACATGGGAAGACATTTGACAGCTCCTGTAACATGGCTGTGGCCAGATGACATGGGAAGACATTTGACAGCTCCTGTAACATGGCTGTGGCCAGATGACTTGGGAAGACATTTGACAGCTCCTGTAACATGGCTGTGGCCACAGGACATGGGAAGACATTTGACAGCTCCTGTAACATGGCTGTGGCCAGAGGACATGGGCAGACATTTGACATCTCCTGTAACATGGCTGTGGCCAGATGACATGGGAAGACATTTGACATCTCCTGTAACATGGCTGTGGCCAGATGACATGGGAAGACATTTGTCAGCTCCTGTAACATTACTGTGGCCACAGGACATGGGCAGACATTTGACATCTCCTGTAACATGGCTGTGGCCAGATGACATGGGAAGACATTTGTCAGCTCCTGTAACATTACTGTGGCCACAGGACATGGGAAGACATTTGATATCTCCTGTAACATGGCTGTGGCCAGATGACATGGGAAGATAACATGGGCAGACATTTGACATCTCCTTTAACATGGCTGTGGCCAGATGACATGGGAAGACATTTGACAGCTCCTGTAACATGGCTGTGGCCAGATGACATGGGAAGACATTTGACAGCTCCTGTAACATGGTTGTGGCCAGGTGACATGGGAAGACATTTGACAGCTCCTGTAACATGGTTGTGGCCAGGTGACATGGGAAGACATTTAACATCTCCTGTAACATGGCTGTGGCCAGATGACATGGGAAGACATTTGACAGCTCCTGTAACATGGCTGTGGCCAGAGGACATGGGAAGACATTTGACAGCTCCTGTAACATGGCTGTGGCTAGAGGACATGGGAAGACATTTGACAGCTCCTGTAACATGGCTGTGGCCAGGTGACATGGGAAGACATTTGACATCTCCTGTAACATGGCTGTGGCCAGAGGACATGGGAAGACATTTGACATCTCCTGTAACATGGTTGTGGCCAGAGGACATGGGAAGACATTTGACATCTCCTGTAACATGGCTGTTTCCAGAGGACATGGGAAGACATTTAACAGCTCCTGTAACATGGTTGTGGCCAGAGGACATGGGAAGACATTTGACAGCTCCTGTAACATGGCTGTGGCTAGAGGACACGGGAAGACATTTAACATCTCCTGTAACATGGCTGTGGCCAGGTGACACGGGAAGACATTTGACATCTCCTGTAACATGGCTGTGGCCAGGTGACATGGGAAGACATTTAACATCTCCTGTAACATGGCTGTGGCTAGAGGACACGGGAAGACATTTAACATCTCCTGTAACATGGCTGTGGCCAGGTGACATGGGAAGACATTTGACATCTCCTGTAACATGGCTGTGGCCAGAGGACATGGGAAGACATTTGACATCTCCTGTAACATGGTTGTGGCCAGAGGACATGGGAAGACATTTAACATCTCCTGTAACATGGTTGTGGCCAGAGGACATGGGAAGACATTTGACATCTCCTGTAACATGGCTGTGGCTAGAGGACATGGGAAGACATTTGACATCTCCTGTAACATGGCTGTGGCCAGAGGACATGGGAAGACATTTGACAGCTCCTGTAACATGGCTGTGGCTAGAGGACACGGGAAGACATTTAACATCTCCTGTAACATGGCTGTGGCCAGGTGACATGGGAAGACATTTGACATCTCCTGTAACATGGCTGTGGCCAGAGGACATGGGAAGACATTTGACATCTCCTGTAACGTGGCTAGAGGACATGGGAAGACATTTGACAGCTCCTGTAACATGGCTGTGGCCAGGTGACATGGGAAGACATTTGACAGCTCCTGTAACATGGCTGTTGCTAGAGGACATGGGAAGACATTTGACAGCTCCTGTAACATGGCTTCGGCCAGGTGACATGGGAAGACATTTGACAGCTCCTGTAACATGGCTGTTGCTAGAGGACATGGGAAGACATTTGACAGCTCCTGTAACATGGCTGTGGCCAGCTGACATGGAAGACATTTGACATCTCCTGTAACATGGCTGTGGCCAGGATGACATGGGAAGACCTTTGTACAGCTCCTGTAACATGGCTGTGGCCAGGTGACATGGGAAGAAATTTGACAGCTCCTGTAACATGGCTGTGGCCAGATGACATGGGAAGACATTTGACATCTCCTGTAACATGGCTGTGGCCAGATGACATGGGAAGACATTTGTCAGCTCCTGTAACATTACTGTGGCCACAGGACATGGGAAGACATTTGACAGCTCCTGTAACATGGCTGTGGCTAGAGGACATGGGAAGACATTTGACAGCTCCTGTAACATGGCTGTGGCCAGGTGACATGGGAAGACATTTGACATCTCCTGTAACATGGCTGTGGCCAGAGGACATGGGAAGACATTTGACATCTCCTGTAACATGGCTGTTTCCAGAGGACATGGGAAGACATTTAACAGCTCCTGTAACATGGTTGTGGCCAGAGGACATGGGAAGACATTTGACATCTCCTGTAACATGGCTGTGGCTAGAGGACATGGGAAGACATTTGACATCTCCTGTAACATGGCTGTGGCCAGAGGACATGGGAAGACATTTGACAGCTCCTGTAACATGGCTGTGGCTAGAGGACACGGGAAGACATTTAACATCTCCTGTAACATGGCTGTGGCCAGGTGACATGGGAAGACATTTGACATCTTCCTGTAACATGGCTGTGGCCAGAGGACATGGGAAGAACATTTGACATCTCCTGTAACGTGGCTCAGAGGACATGGGAAGACATTTGAACAGCTCCTGTAACATTTGGCTGGGGCCAGGTGGAACATGGGAAGACATTTGACAGCTCCTGTAACATGGCTGTTGCTAGAGGACATGGGAAGACATTTGACAGCTCCTGTAACATGGCTTCGGCCAGGTGACATGGGAAGACATTTGACAGCTCCTGTAACATGGCTGTTGCTAGAGGACATGGGAAGACATTTACACAGCTCCTGTAACATGGCTGTGGCCAGCTGACATGGGAAGACATTTGACATCTCCTGTAACATGGCTGTGGCCAGATGGACATGGGAAGACATTTGTCAGCTCCTGTAACATTACTGTGGCCACAGGCATGGGAAGATATTTGACATCTCCTGTAACATGGAGGTGGCCAGAGGACATGGGAAGACATTTGACATCTCCTGTAACGTGGCTAGAGGACATGGGAAGACATTTGACAGCTCCTGTAACATGGCTGTGGCCAGGTGACATGGGAAGACATTTGACAGCTCCTGTAACATGGCTTCGGCCAGGTGACATGGGAAGACATTTGACAGCTCCTGTAACATGGCTGTTGCTAGAGGACATGGGAAGACATTTGACAGCTCCTGTAACATGGCTGTGGCCAGGTGACATGGGAAGACATTTGACAGCTCCTGTAATATGGCTGTGGCCAGGTGACATGGGAAGACATTTGACATCTCCTGTAACATGGCTGTGGCCAGGTGACATGGGAAGACATTTGACAGCTCCTGTAACATGGCTGTGGCCAGGTGACATGGGAAGACATTTGACATCTCCTGTAACATGGCTGTGGCCAGAGGACATGGGAAGACATTTAACATCTCCTGTAACATGGCTGTTTCCAGGTGACACGGGAAGACATTTGACAGCTCCTGTAACATGGCTGTGGCCAGGTGACATGGGAAGACATTTAACATCTCCTGTAACATGGCTGTGGCCAGGTGACATGGGAAGACATTTGACATCTCCTGTAACATGGCTGTTTCCAGAGGACATGGGAAGACATTTAACATCTCCTGTAACATGGCTGTGGCCAGGTGACATGGGAAGACATTTGACATCTCCTGTAACATGGCTGTGGCTAGATGACATGGGAAGACATTTAACATCTCCTGTAACATGGCTGTGGCCAGGTGACATGGGAAGAGATTTGACAGCTCCTGTAACATGGCTGTGGCCAGATGACATGGGAAGACATTTGACATCTCCTGTAACATGGCTGTGGCCAGATGTCATGGGAAGACATTTGACAGCTCCTGTAACATGGCTGTGGCCAGGTGACATGGGAAGACATTTGACAGCTCCTGTAACATGGTTGTGGCCAGAGGACATGGGAAGACATTTGACAGCTCCTGTAACATGGCTGTGGCCAGATGTCATGGGAAGACATTTGACAGCTCCTGTAACATGGCTGTGGCCAGATGTCATGGGAAGACATTTGACAGCTCCTGTAACATGGCTGTGGCCAGATGTCATGGGAAGACATTTGACAGCTCCTGTAACATGGCCGTGGCTAGAGGACATGGGAAGACAACACGAGCGGACATTCTAGAGTAAATGTGCAGTAGCTTCCCTTTGTACACAGCAGCATACTGTAGTTGTGCTTCGCTTGCCAGGTCTGTTGCAAGCACATGCGATCACTCTTTCTAATCTTCTAGTCTGTCGCAGGCATGACCACATCTCTCTAGTCTTCTAGTCTTTCTAAAGAACATGTAATGAATAAAATGGACGGACAAAAAGTAAAATGTCCTTGGAAAACAAATGAAACCCGTAAAAGGAGTAGAGAAATTAGACGCAGACAGTAGATTTCTGGGCAAGTTATAAAGAGAAGCAAACTCTCGTGTCCTGCCAGTCTTCTTATAGTCCATGTCTGTCTCGTGTCCTGCCAGTCTTCTTATAGTCCATGTCTGTCTCGTGTCCTGCCAGTCTTCTTATAGTTCATGTCTGTCTCGTGTCCTGCCAGTCTTCTTATAGTCCATGTCTGTCTCGTGTCCTGCCAGTCTTCTTATAGTCCATGTCTGTCTCGTGTCCTGCCAGTCTTCTTATAGTCCATGTCTGTCTCGTGTCCTGCCAGTCCTCTTATAGTCCATGTCTGTCTCGTGTCCTGCCAGTCTTCTTATAGTCCATGTCTGTCTCGTGTCCTGCCAGTCCTCTTATAGTCCATGTCTGTCTCGTGTCCTGCCAGTCCTCTTATAGTCCATGTCTGTCTCGTGTCCTGCCAGTCCTTCTATAGTCCATGTCTGTCTCGTGTCCTGCCAGTCCTCTTATAGTCCATGTCTGTCTCGTGTCCTGCCAGTCCTCTTATAGTCCATGTCTGTCTCGTGTCCTGCCAGTCCTCTTATAGTCCATGTCTGTCTCGTGTACTGCCAATCTTCTTATAGTCCATGTCTGTCTCGTGTCCTGCCAGTCTTCTTATAGTCCATGTCTGTCTCGTGTCCTGCCAGTCTTCTTATAGTCCATGTCTGTCTCGTGTCCTGCCAGTCTTCTTATAGTCCATGTCTGTCTCGTGTCCTGCCAGTCTTCTTATAGTCCATGTCTGTCTCATGTCCTGCCAGTCTTCTTATAGTCCATGTCTGTCTCATGTCCTGCCAGTCTTCTTATAGTCCATGTCTGTCTCGTGTCCTGCCAGTCTTCTTATAGTCCATGTCTGTCTCGTGTCCTGCCAGTCCTCTTATAGTCCATGTCTGTCTCGTGTCCTGCCAGTCTTCTTATAGTCCATGTCTGTCTCGTGTCCTGCCAGTCCTCTTATAGTCCATGTCTGTCTCGTGTCCTGCCAGTCCTCTTATAGTCCATGTCTGTCTCGTGTCCTGCCAGTCTTCTTATAGTCCATGTCTGTCTCATGTCCTGCCAGTCTTCTTATAGTCCATGTCTGTCTCGTGTCCTGCCAGTCTTCTTATAGTCCATGTCTGTCTCGTGTCCTGCCAGTCCTCTTATAGTCCATGTCTGTCTCGTGTCCTGCCAGTCCTCTTATAGTCCATGTCTGTCTCGTGTCCTGCCAGTCTTCTTATAGTCCATGTCTGTCTCGTGTCCTGCCAGTCCTCTTATAGTCCATGTCTGTCTCGTGTCCTGCCAGTCCTCTTATAGTCCATGTCTGTCTCGTGTCCTGCCAGTCTTCTTATAGTCCATGTCTGTCTCGTGTCCTGCCAGTCTTCTTATAGTCCATGTCTGTCTCGTGTCCTGCCAGTCCTCTTATAGTCCATGTCTGTCTCATGTCCTGCCAGTCCTCTTATAGTCCATGTCTGTCTCGTGTCCTGCCAGTCCTCTTATAGTCCATGTCTGTCTCGTGTCCTGCCAGTCCTCTTATAGTCCATGTCTGTCTCGTGTCCTGCCAGTCCTCTTATAGTCCATGTCTGTCTCGTGTCCTGCCAGTCCTCTTATAGTCCATGTCTGTCTCGTGTCCTGCAGTCCTCTTATAGTCCATGTCTGTCTCGTGTCCTGCAGTCTCTTATAGTCCATGTCTGTCCTCGTGTCCTGCCAGTCCTCTTATAGTCCATGTCTGTCTTCGTGTCCTGCCAGTCCTTCTTATAGTCCTATGTCTGTCTCGTGTCCCTGCCAGTCCTCTTATAGTCCATGTCTGTCTGTCTCGTGTCCTGCCAGTCTCTTATAGTCCATGTCTGTCTCGTGTCCTGCCAGTCTTCTTATAGTCCATGTCTGTCTCGTGTCCTGCCAGTCCTCTTATAGTCCATGTCTGTCTCGTTGTCCTGCCAGTCCTCTTATAGTCCATTTCTGTCTCGTGTCCTGCCAGTCTTCTTAATACGTCCATGTCTGTACTCGTGTCCCTGCCAAGTCCTGCCAGTCTTTATAGTCCATGTTGTCTCGTGTCCTGCCAGTCCGTCTTATAGTCCATGTCTGTCTCGTGTCCTGCCAGTCCTCTTATAGTCCATGTCTGTCTCGTGTCCTGCCAGTCCTCTTATAGTCCATGTCTGTCTCGTGTCCTGCCAGTCCTCTATAGTCCATGTCTGTCTCGTGTCCTGCCAGTCTTCTTATAGTCCATGTCTGTTCTCGTGTCCTAGCCAGTCTTCTTATAGTCCATGTCTGTCTCGTGTCCTGCCAGTCTTCTTATAGTCCATGTCTGTCTCGTGTCCTGCCAGTCTTCTTATAGTCCATGTACTGTCTCGTGTCCTGCCAGTCTTCTTATAGTCCATGTCTGTCTCGTGTCCTGCCAGTCTTCTTATAGTCCATGTCTGTCTCGTGTCCTGCCAGTCTTCTTATAGTCCATGTCTGTCTCGTGTCCTGCCAGTCTTCGTATAGTCCATGTCTGTCTCGTGTCCTGCCAGTCTTCTTATAGTCCATGTCTGTCTCGTGTCCTGCCAGTCTTCTTATAGTCCATGTCTGTCTCGGTGTCCTGCCAGTCCTCTTATAGTCCATGTCTGTCTCGTGTCTGCCAGTCTTCTTATAGTTCCATGTCTGTCTCGTGTCCTGCCAGTCCTCTTATAGTCCATGTCTGTCTCGTGTCCTGCCAGTCCTCTTATAGTCCATGTCTGTCTCGTGTCCTGCCAGTCCTCTTATAGTCCATGTCTGTCTCGTGTCCTGCCGTCTTCTTATAGTCCATGTCTGTCTCGTGTCCTGCCAGTCTTCTTATAGTCCATGTCTGTCTCGTGTCCTGCCAGTCCTCTTATAGTCCATGTCTGTCTCGTGTCCTGCCAGTCCTCTTATAGTCCATGTCTGTCTCGTGTCCTGCCAGTCTTCTTATAGTCCATGTCTGTCTCGTGTCCTGCCAGTCTTCTTATAGTCCATGTCTGTCTCGTGTCCTGCCAGTCTTCTTATAGTCCATGTCTGTCTCGTGTCCTGCCAGTCTTCTTATAGTCCATGTCTGTCTCGTGTCCTGCCAGTCTTCTTATAGTCCATGCCGTGTGGCGTTGGTGATCATGTCTGTCCACAACCTTCTGTCTCGTGTACTGCCAATCTTCTTATAGTCCATGCCGTGTGGCGTTGGTGATCATGTCTGTCCACAACCTTCTGTCTCGTGTACTGCCAATCTTCTTATAGTCCATGCCGTGTGGACGTTGGTGATCATGTCTGTCCACAGCCTTCTGTCTCGTGTACTGTCAATCTTCTTATAGTCCATGCCGTGTGGCGTTGGTGATCATGTCTGTCCACAACCTTCTGTCTCGTGTACTGCCAATCTTCTTATAGTCCATGCCGTGTGGCGTTGGTGATCATGTCTGTCCACAACCTTCTGTCTCGTGTACTGCCAATCTTCTTATAGTCCATGCCGTGTGGCGTTGGTGATCATGTCTGTCCACAGCCTTCTGTCTCGTGTACTGCCAATCTTCTTATAGTCCATGCCGTGTGGCGTTGGTGATCATGTCTGTCCAGCAGCCTTCTGTCTCGTGTACTGCCAATCTTCTTATAGTCCATGCCGTGTGGCGTTGGTGATCATGTCTGTCCGCAGCCTTCTGTCTCGTGTACTGCCAATCTTCTTATAGTCCATGCCGTGTGGCGTTGGTGATCATGTCTGTCCGCAGCCTTCTGTCTCGTGTACTGCCAATCTTCTTATAGTCCATGCCGTGTGGCGTTGGTGATCATGTCTGTCCACAGCCTTCTGTCTCGTGTACTGCCAATCTTCTTATAGTCCATGCCGTGTGGCGTTGGTGATCATGTCTGTCCGCAGCCTTCTGTCTCAGTGTACTGCCAATCTTCTTATAGTCCATGCCGTGTGGCGTTGATGATCATGTCTGTCCGCAGCCTTCTGTCTCATGTACTGCCAACCTTCTTATAGTCCAAGTCGTGTGGCGTTGGTGATCATGTCTGTCCGCAGCCTTCTGTCTCGTGTACTGCCAATCCTCTTATAGTCCAAGTCGTGTGGCGGTGGCGATCATGTCTGTCCACAGCCTTCTGTCTCGTGTACTGCCAATCTTCTTATAGTCCAAGTCGTGTGGCGTTGGCGATCATGTCTGTCCACAGCCTTCTGTCTCGTGTACTGCCAATCCTCTTATAGTCCAAGTCGTGTGGCGTTGGTGATCATGTCTGTCCACAGCCTTCTGTCTCATGTACTGCCAACCTTCTTATAGTCCGTGCCGTGTGGCGTTGGTGATCATGTCTGTCCGCAGCCTTCTGTCTCACGTACTGCCAATCTTCTTATAGTCCATGCCGTGTGGCGTTGGTGATCATGTCTGTCCACAGCCTTCTGTCTCGTGTACTGCCAATCTTCTTATAGTCCATGCCGTGTGGCGTTGGTGATCATGTCTGTCCACAGCCTTCTGTCTCGTGTACTGCCAATCTTCTTATAGTCCATGCCGTGTGGCGTTGGTGATCATGTCTGTCCACAGCCTTCTGTCTCGTGTACTGCCAATCTTCTTATAGTCCATGCCGTGTGGCGTTGGTGATCATGTCTGTCCGCAGCCTTCTGTCTCGTGTACTGCTAATCCAATCCTCTTATAGTCCATGCCAGTGTGGCGTTGGTGATCATGTCTGTCCGCAGCCCTCTGCCTCGTTTGCTGTCAGTCATTTCTGATACTGATGGTCCTCCATGCCATGGTGTTTAACTGTCTAGTGTCTTCACTCTTGTTATTCCCATGCCTGTCTTTCTCTCTAGTTTTCCCATTGTCATCAGAAATACCAAGTTTCGCCTTCTCATCACATGTCCGATTCTCTTTGTGGGTTTACTTCTTTCAAGATATCTTTATAGTTCATTCTCTCCGCCCACGGTGTTCCCAGCTTTCTTCTGTGAAACAACTCACAATAACTCTTTCTCTCATTTCTACTGACAGAGATATGCTGTAGATACTATTTTTATCTTGTGTGTCTTTGGTATAAATACAAAGAAACACAAACAATGATTATCAACGAATGCAGGACAAGGGGAATTGTGAAAATCACAATGAATGGAAGACATGAACAAGTCAATTATTGTCCTTTTCCTGTCCCTGGAATTGTCGCATACACGTAATCAGTTCTCTTTGTCAGTTGCCTTGTTGGTTTTCAGGACGCATTGATTACTTGTGTGTTTCTTAAAACTAAGATGCTGTCATCATCCTTATATAGAAGCCCGCCTGTGTACTTTCATTCTATTCTGATAATTGTCCATGAGTAGCTTCCGTACAAGGGAATTGACTTTCTATAACACATGAAATATCATTATCACGTTGACGGGCAGGGTAATAGTGCACAGACTCTTGTTCATCTAAATATATTGACTTCAGCTGTCCAACATTAACATCTGTCTGATACATTGACTTCAGCTGTCCAACATTGACACCTGTCTTATAAACTGACTTCAGATGTCCAACATTGACATCTGTCTAATACATTGACTTCAGCTGTCCAACATTGACAGCTGTCTGATACATTGACTTCAGTTGTCCAACATTGACAGCTGTCTGATACATTGACTTCAGTTGTCCAACATTGACAGCTGTCTGATACATTGACTTCAGTTGTCCAACATTGACAGCTGTCTGATACATTGACTTCAGCTGTCCAACATTGACAGCTGTCTGATACATTGACTTCAGTTGTCCAACATTGACAGCTGTCTGATACATTGACTTCAGCTGTCCAACATTGACACCTGTCTTATAAACTGACTTCAGATGTCCAACATTGACATCTGTCTAATACGTTGACTTCAGCTGTCCAACATTGACATCTGTCTAATATATTGACTTCAGCTGTCCAACATTGACATCTGTCTAATACGTTGACTTCAGCTGTCTAACATTGACATCTGTCTAATATATTGACTTCAACTGTCCAACATTGACATCAGGCGTCAGGTAGACAGATACATGTGGCATGTAGACAGACACATGTGGCATGTAGACAGATATATATGTGCCAGATAGACAGATACACGTGACAGGTAGACAGACACATGTGACAGGTAGACAGATATATATGTGCCAGATAGACAGATACACGTGACAGGTAGACAGACACATGTGACAGGTAGACAGACACATGTGACAGGTAGACAGATATATATGTGCCAGATAGACAGATACATATGACAGGTAGACAGATATATATGTGCCAGATAGACAGATACATGTGACAGGTAGACAGATATATATGTGCCAGATAGACAGATACATGTGACAGGTAGACAGATATATATGTGCCAGATAGACTGAAGCATTACAGTTAAGCAAACAGGACACACGGATGACAAAACACGGAACGCCACAGACAAGACAGAATGCACGGATACGTGTCTGAAACTGTAGACTATAGGACATCAAAGACATAACAGGAAACCGAATGGAGGACATCAAACACATAACATGAACAGACTAGAGGTCATCAAAGACATTACAAGAACAGACTAAAGGACATTAAAGACACGACAACAGCAGAGCAGAGGACCTCAGAGACAAAACAGCAACAGACCAGAGGACATTAAATACATGACAACAACAGACTAGAGGACATCAAAGCTATGACAACAACAGACTAGGGGACATCAAAGCTATGACAACAACAGACTAGGGGACATCAAAGCTATGACAACAACAGACTAGGGGACATCAAAGCTATGACAACAACAGACTAGGGGACATCAAAGCTATGACAACAACAGACTAGGGGACATAAAATATATGACAACAATAGAGTACAGGACATCAAAGATATGACAACAACAGACTAGGGGACATCAAAGCTATGACAACAACAGACTAGGGGACATCAAAGACATGACAACAATAGAGTACAGGACATCAAAGATACGACAACAACAGACTAGGGGACATCAAATATATGACAACAATAGAGTACAGGACATCAAAGATACGACAACAACAGACTAGGGGACATCAAATATATGACAACAACAGACTAGGGGACATCAAATATATGACAACAACAGACTAGGGGACATCAAATATATGACAACAATAGAGTACATGACATCAAAGATATGACAACAACAGACTAGGGGACATCAAATATACGACAACAATAGAGTACAGGACATCAAATATATGACAACAACAGACTAGGGGACATCAAATATATGACAACAATAGAATGCAGGACATCAAAGATATGACAACAACAGACTAGGGGACATCAAATATATGACAACAATAGAGTACAGGACATCAAAGATATGACAACAACAGACTAGGGGACATCAAAGACATGACAACAATAGAGTACAGGACATCAAAGATACGACAACAACAGACTAGGGGACATCAAATATATGACAACAATAGAGTACAGGACATCAAAGATATGACAACAACAGACTAGGGGACATCAAAGCTATGACAACAACAGACTAGGGGACATCAAAGCTATGACAACAATAGAGTACAGGACATCAAAGATACGACAACAACAGACCAGGGGACATCAAATATATGACAACAATAGAGTACAGGACATCACAGCTATGACAACAACAGACTAGGGGACATCAAAGCTATGACAACAACAGACTAGGGGACATCAAAGCTATGACAACAACAGACTAGGGGACATCAAATATATGACAACAACAGACTAGGGGACATCAAAGATACGACAACAACAGACTAGGGGACATCAAATATATGACAACAATAGAGTACAGGACATCAAATATATGACAACAACAGACTAGGGGACATCAAATATATGACAACAACAGACTAGGGGACATCAAATATATGACAACAAAAGACTAGGGGACATCAAATATATGACAACAACAGACTAGGGGACATCAAATATAGGACAACAATAGAGTACAGGACATCAAAGATACGACAACAACAGACTAGGGGACATCAAATATATGACAACAATAGAATACAGGACATCAAAGATATGACAACAACAGACTAGGGGACATCAAATATATGACAACAATAGAGTACAGGACATCAAAGATACGACAACAACAGACTAGGGGACATCAAAGCTATGACAACAATAGAGTACAGGACATCAAAGATATGACAACAATAGAGTACAGGACATCAAAGATACGACAACAATAGAGTACAGGACATCAAAGCTATGACAACAATAGAGTACAGGACATCAAAGATACGACAACAACAGACTAGGGGACATCAAATATATGACAACAATAGAGTACAGGACATCAAAGATATGACAACAACAGACTAGGGGACATCAAATATATGACAACAACAAACTAGGGGACATCAAAGACATGACAACAACAGACTAGGGGACATCAAATATATGACAACGACAGACTAGGGGACATCAAAGCTATGACAACAACAGACTAGGGGACATCAAAGCTATGACAACAATAGAGTACAGGACATCAAAGATACGACAACAACAGACTAGGGGACATTAAATATATGACAACAATAGAGTACAGGACATCAAAGATATGACAACAACAGACTAGGGGATATCAAAGCTATGACAACAATAGAGTACAGGACATCAAAGATACGACAACAACAGACTAGGGGACATTAAATATATGACAACAATAGAATACGGGACATCAAAGACATGATAACAACAGACTAGGGGACATCAAATATATGACAACAACAGACTACGGGACATCAAATATATGACAACAACAGACTAGGGGACATCAAAGCTATGACAACAACAGACTAGGGGACATCAAAGCTATGACAACAATAGAGTACAGGACATCAAAGATACGACAACAACAGACTAGGGGACATCAAATATATGACAACAATAGAGTACAGGACATCAAAGCTATGACAACAATAGAGTACAGGACATCAAAGATACGACAACAACAAACTAGGGGACATCAAATATATGACAACAATAGAGTACAGGACATCAAAGATATGACAACAACAGACTAGGGGACATCAAAGCTATGACAACAACAGACTAGGGGACATCAAATATATGACAACAATAGAGTACAGGACATCAAAGATATGACAACAACAGACTAGGGGACATCAAATATATGACAACAATAGAGTACAGGACATCAAAGATACGACAACAACAGACTAGGGGACATCAAATATATGACAACAACAGACTAGGGGACATCAAAGATATGACAACAACAGACTAGGGGACATCAAATATATGACAACAATAGAGTACAGGACATCAAAGATATGACAACAACAGACTAGGGGACATCAAATATATGACAACAATAGAATACGCGACATCAAAGACATGACAACAACAGACTAGGGGACATCAAATGTATGACAACAACAGACTAGGTGACATCAAATATATGACAACAACAGACTAGGGGACATCAAAGCTATGACAACAACAGACTAGGGGACATCAAAGCTATGATAACAATAGAGTACAGGACATCAAAGATACGACAACAACAGACTAGGGGACATCAAATATATGACAACAATAGAGTACAGGACATCAAAGATATGACAACAACAGACTAGGGGACATCAAAGCTATGACAACAATAGAGTACAGGACATCAAAGATACGACAAAAACAGACTAGGGGACATCAAATATATGACAACAATAGAGTACAGGACATCAAAGATATGACAACAACAGACTAGGGGACATCAAAGCTATGACAACAACAGACTAGGGGACATCAAATATATGACAACAATAGAGTACAGGACATCAAAGATATGACAACAACAGACTAGGTGACATCAAATATATGACAACAATAGAGTACAGGACATCAAAGATACGACAACAACAGACTAGGGGACATCAAAGCTATGACAACAATAGAGTACAGGACATCAAAGATATGACAACAATAGAATACAGGACATTAAAGATACGACAACAATAGAGTACAGGACATCAAAGCTATGACAACAATAGAGTACAGGACATCAAAGATACGACAACAACAGACTAGGGGACATCAAATATATGACAACAATAGAGTACAGGACATCAAAGATATGACAACAACAGACTAGGGGACATCAAATATATGACAACAATAGAGTACAGGACATCAAAGATATGACAACAACAAACTAGGGGACATCAAAGCTATGACAACAACAGACTAGGGGACATCAAATATATGACAACAATAGAGTACAGGACATCAAAGATACGACAACAACAGACTAGGGGACATCAAAGCTATGACAACAACAGACTAGGGGACATCAAAGCTATGACAACAACAGACTAGGGGACATCAAAGCTATGACAACAACAGACTAGGGGACATCAAAGCTATGACAACAATAGAGTACACGACATCAAAGCTATGACAACAATAGAGTACAGGACATCAAAGCTATGACAACAACAGACTAGGGGACATCAAATATATGACAACAATAGAGTACAGGACATCAAAGATATGACAACAACAAACTAGGGGACATCAAAGCTATGACAACAACAGACTTAAAGGACATAAAAAAATATGACAACAACAGCTAGAGGACATCAAAAATAGGACAACAACAGGCTAGATGACATCAAAAATAGGACAACAACAGACTAGAAGACATCAAAAATAGGGCAACAACAGACTAGGGGACAGTAAAGGTACGACAAGAATAGAACATCACAGACATGACAAGAACAGAGGATGGCAAAAAAGGAATTTAAAACAGAAACAAAAAGAAAAAGACATAGAAAGACAAAGCAGGAGAGAGACAACGAGAAGGAAAGACAACAAAGAACTGATGAAAGCAAGGAAGAAACAAACAAAAAAAATGAATAAATAAATAAAAAAAGAAAGGAAGAAGACATGAAGGAGGAAAGAAAGAACCAAAGGCAGACAGAAAACTTTTCTCATTTCCCAAAACACAAGCTGGAAAATCAATGCAGAAACAGTTGCAAGGGATAATTTCCGGAGTTGACATCTTCTGACTGTCATAATTATGGGCCACAGAAATCTGGTACACGGTCTCAAAATAAAACAAATAGTTGACAGATCTGGAGAGGGGTGGGAGATGTGGTTACAGTGTGTGCTTGTGAACAGGGGCAGGGGGGTCAATAACCAGGGAAATTGGTCTTTTCCCTGTTGTTTTTAAAGATGTATTTGTCAATGTCGAGACTTAAGTTGGCTTATTTTTGTGTAAAGACCTTCAAGATGGATAGACAAAAAAACAAAAACACGAACGAACCAACGGACTTTATTTTCAAAGGGTAACAAATTGGGCACGCAGGCCCGTCTTACATTCGGCTCTTCCAATCACTCATCTTTCTTTCATCTGTGCATAGTACATTAACATAGGGGGTGGGGGAAAAACATTGTCAAATGAATGTTGTAAACATAAACAATTCATGTTATCATGTTATGAGACAAATCCCCCACCCACCCATACCCTATCCATCCGCGCGTGCCCCACACACACATTCACCACCCAACCGCACACATCCACCACCCAACCGTACACATACCCCCAGGCACATGCATTCCCTCATCCAACCACTCACCTCCACCCACACATCCCACACACACATCCACCCACACATTCCACACACACACACCCCACCTACACCATAAGGGTGTACGGAGAGAGAGAGAGAGAGAGAGAGAGAGAGAGAGAGAGAGAGAGAGATACTAGAGATACAGATAGACAGATATGTGTGCCACGTAGATAGATACATGTGACAGGTAGACATATACATGTGTCAGGTAGACAGTCCAAGAGACAGACCAAGAGACAGACAGAAGCATTACAGTTAAGCAAACAGGACACACGGATGACAAGACACGGAACGCCACAGGGAGACGGAGAGAGAGAGAGAGAGAGAGAGAGAGAGAGAGAGAGAGAGAGAGAGAGAGAGAGAGAGAGAGAGACAAACAGAGAGAGAGAGAGAAAGAGAGAGAGAGAGAGTTGACAAGAGAGAAAGACCATAACAAAGAGAAGGCAGAGATAAACCACTCAGACAGAGAAATCGGAAGAGAACAAGAACACAAGTCAGACAGTCGGGGAGGTATGGATCATAGGTAGAAGGTTAAACATAGAGACAGCACGATGACGGGAGACAGAGAGGGTCAGACACAATCGGGGCAGGGGTGGATCACGGGTATATCAAAATTGTGGTCAGTAAAGAAAGTGCCTATTTCAACTCATTGAGACGTGGTTAATGCTAGCCCGGAACTTTGTGGTTGACGTAGTCAGTATCAGGCCAGCCTATTTGACATCCCATAATATTTTCTGGCCGTCATGTTAGCCTGGATGAACATGCAGTACCGCGTCCGTTTAACATTACAAAAATATAATCTCCACCTCGAGTGAGATTCGAACACATGAGCTCCAGAAGGACAAGTAAACGTGCTAGCCACCACGGCTCCCAGGGAACATAGTGCAAGTCCCATATTTGAGACCCACCCTCACTGGACGGCTGATGGGCCACGTGGAAACTTCCTGACACCCCCGTGATGTAGGGTCCACCTGAGAGCTGAGCTCAGTGAAACAACACCCCCGTGATGTGGGGTCCCTGAGAGATGAGCTCAGTGAAACAACGCCCCCGTGATGTAGGGTCCAACTGAGAGCTGAGCTCAGTGAAACAACACCCCCGTGATGTGGGGTCCCTGAGAGATGAGGTCAGTGAAACAACACCCCCGAGATGTGGGGTCCCTGAGAGATGAGCTCAGTGAAACAACACCCCCGTGATGTGGGGTCCACCTGAGAGCTGCGCTTAGTGAACCAACACCCTCGTGATGCAGGGTCCACCTGAGAGCTGAGCTTAGTGAAACAACACCCTCGTGATGTGGGGTCTCTACGAGATGAGCTCAGTGAAACAACGCCCCCGTGATGTAGGGTCCACATGAGAGCTGAGCTCAGTGAAACAACACCCCCGTGATGTAGAGTCCAACTGAGAGCTGAGCTCAGTGAAACGACACCCCGTGATGTAGGGTCCATGTGAGAGCTGAGCTCAGTGACACAACACCCCTGTGATGTAGGGTTCATGAGAGATGAGCTCAGTGAAACAACACCTCCGTGATGTAGGGTCCACCTGAGAGCTAAGCTCAGTGAAACAACGCCTGAGAGCTGAGCTCAGTAAAACAACACTTGAGAGCTGAGCTTAGTGAAGCAACACCTCATCAGCAATGTCTGATCATCCTTGGCAACAGCAGACTTATCACCAGCAATGTCTGAACTACCTTGGCAGCAGCAGACTTATCACCAGCAATGTCTGAACTTCCAGGTGGGAGACTTTCTGTTTCGTTTGCTGTCTGTACTTCTCAGTGACCCATAGATCCGCTACCCCACACCCAATCCCCCACAGCCTGTAATACGACAAAAACTCTCTTGCATTCTCCCCACATTATGCATAACTGTCTGTCATCCTCTCTCTGCATGTTCTAGCTCTCATTTCGTTCGCTTATGGATTCCAGAGAAATGACGCTCTAAGTATATGGTTGACAGGTTTTCTCCATGTGTATCCTTACATTTCTATTTCAATGTTTGTCCTAACATTTCTACTTCATTGTGTGTACTTACATTTCTATTTCAATGTGTGGCCTTACATTTCTACTTCAATGTGCGTCTTACATTTCTACTTCAATGCATATCTGTACATTTCAACTTCAATGTATGTCCTTATATTTCTACTTCAATGTGTGTAGTTACATTTCTGCTTCAATATTTGTCCTTGCTGTGACAGCGCCAAACCGACGCATCTTGGTTTGGTCTGTGAAAGCTATTGGTCCTGGTCACTGCCGGAACTCACGCGAGACAAAGCAATCTGATGCCATTTTTATTGTAGCAGCTGGCCCGGTTTGTGAAGGCAGGCACTTTGGCCTTGTGTATATAGTTTTGTGGCCAGCCCGCCTTGAGACGAGATATGTGGAGTTTCCCATCTGTTCATCAGTGAACAACCTATGTCCTAGGAGAAAGCCGTAAGTTTAAAATGTTTAATTTAATAAAGATTGTTTAAAATCGCAGCACACGCCTTGTTATCGGTTTGAAAAGCGTTGGCGTGGGAAAACTGATGTGTGTGAACAAAGCTGTTAGGCGAGGTTGTAGGGACAAATAAATACAAACAAATAATGTAGATGAGTAGTACTAAAACGAGCTGTTCTACAGATCAACTTAGCGTCCCTGAAGCTTTATGAAAATAAGATTCAACAGGTTAATATATAGAGATGTAAGCAATTAGGCATGGTGATGTGAAATATGAAGAATAGGTCATTGGTGGTGGTTAAATATGGTATAGACTGATGTCATGTCATGCCAGCCATCCTGGCACAAGATTATTTTGTTGGGAATGCATTTTACATGATTATCCTATGACAATAAAATATTACGGCTAAATAGACATCTGAGAGATTCACGAAGATATACAACGTATGGGGTAATAAATTATAGTTAAAAGAGCATATAAATTATAGTAATAAATTATAGTTAAAATAATGCCACATGGGGCCATGCTGGCCGTAGGATTGAATGTTTGTGTGGTTAATTGTTGAGTATGAACACCGCTAAATAATAGTGAATAGTTATAACATTTGTGAAACAGAGAAGAGTACTTACATGTTATATGTGGCAATGATGGCAATGGTTAAGCTATGTAGTTAGGACATGTTAGTAACAATAGAGGTGAAGGAAGGAATGTATTGAAGGGACTCAATGGACTGACGGCTACGGAGAGTAGGAAATGATGCACCTTTAACACGCGGAGTGTGTATCAGCAATCATAATGTAATCATGATAACTGTGAATGACGTGCAGCTTTACTGAGGGAGGACAGTCAGGTGTATCTGGAACTGGTATTTGTAAAGAAGTTTATCATATGGCATTGAAGTATAGTATCACATCTGTTACCAGAGTGCAGTAATGTTTGTGCAGGTGTATCAGACGGGTAGTGGAATCATATAACTGAAGTTTTATATGCAGTAAAGCATGTCACCTGTCGTATAATGGAAAGCGTGTAGGATTATGCAACGTACCACCTTTCGCAAAGATATTTATATGCACTTGCTATGTGACTTGAGGCTAAGGGCGGGGGGGGGGGGGGGGAGATTTATAACCGATGTACCGTAGAAAGTATGGGGAAGGGAGAACATAACTGTATGACACAAAGTGAATGTTGACTAAGTGACAGATAGAGTGGCTATGGTTGTGTCTAGGGTATGTCCTTGTAACAATGTGATGTTGAACAACAGATTAATCAAGATGCATCACCACCAAACACCAGTCAGTGAACAAGCGTTAAGCGCC
>JACEFZ010019017.1:0-60738 GCA_014155875.1 Cepaea nemoralis | reverse complement strand
AAAAATTTTAAAAACCCCCCGGCCTTTTTAAAATCAAAACCCAAAAAAAAATTTGAAATAAGTTTTAAATTTTTTGGGGTCGCAGTTCCACTTCATGGCAACAGGTCGTCCCAATATGCTCCGGTCCTGCGCCAGCGACAAAATGCTCCTCACTGCCCAATGTGAAAAGTGGAACAGACCGGAGTCTCAGGAAGCCAACAGCCCGCACAGGTACACTGTGCATAATGCCACCGCCAGAATGCCAACACAAAAATCCTCCAAGAAAAAAAAAGTTCGTCGTCGATGGAAGCGGCAGTCACCAGAAGGACTTCATTAACCCGGGTTTTATTCCATATGGCTCGGTCTCTTTCCGCAGGGCGACCGCCTGACGAAAGCGCTACACAAAGCACGAACTCCGTAGCTTGCAGCGACGACTCCCACGATTCTCCTGAAAATGCACTCGTGAACCGAAAAGGCAAACCAGTCAATTCAGCGACAGCCGGTCGCCATCGTTCCAAACATGCAGTTCACGCTACAAACAACCGCGGACAAATCTAAAAGCATTCCACATGAAATTCATAACTCACAGTGTCGCGCCACGCACTCACTCAGTAGCAGAGTGACGGAACCATACACTACCATTCCAACATGAGGAAAATGGGAATGAAAACCGTTGCCACAAGCGTAAACACCCCAAAGGCCTTAAGGGTTTAATTGCCTATTCGCTAAGTTGAGAACCAAATTGAAATACTTAAAATTATGAGAGATAGAGATAAAGTACATAAAAAGAGCACATGCATACTGTACTCTTAGAAACAAAGGTCTATATATCATACGAAGATAAAAGAAACATTATTTTAAGAACTTAGTTATGGATAAAACAAATAGTATGGATATATGGAATGCAATTAATACCTTGACAAACACATATAATTTATCAAATTTGTTACCATTACATCATGTTACATGTGACCGACTAAGTACTTTTTTTTTTTTAAACTGACATAGACCACTTGAAGGCTTCAATACCAAATTCTCCTTGCAACTTATCTTTACTGTAATTCTTTTGCAAGAATAGATGCTCCGGGAATATTACTTCCGACATACCTCTAATAAGAATCACTGAAGTATTTACTTACCTTAGTAACCTAAAATACAGAAAATCATTATTGTTAGATGGAATCAGCAATCGAATTATCTGCTGGGCTGCGCCAGTGTTCTGTGTGTCACTAACCTCGCTCTCTCTCTCTCTCTCTCTCTCTCTCTCTCTCTCTCTCTCTCTATATATATATATATATATATATATATATATATATATATATATATATATATATATATATATAATCAGTTTCTCGCTAAATGCCACTTTCCATCAGCTCTCAAAATCGATCAAATGTATCCTCTTCTTAGATGTGGCTCATTATCGATGGTCTCCTGGACAACTATAGACCCATTTCCTTACTATCATCACTATCTAAACCACTAGAAAGTCACCTTCATAAAGTAACATTACAATATTTAGTTCGTAACAAGCCTATAGTTGACAGCCAATCATGATTTCAAACAAAATATTCTTACCATACGGCCCTAACAAGCATGATAGAAAATTTGCTCCAGAATATAAACGACAATAGTCTATGTAGAGCGGTGTTTATTGATTTCAGAAAAAGCATTTGATATGATAGACCATGTTATTTTAATTAAAATACTAGAAACAATTAAATGTATTGTTGTGACTCTAATAAAATATGTTCTGTCAAACAGAAAGCAAGTAGTATCACACTATAAATATCTGCCCCAAACACACTATCATTAAAACAAACAATGTTTGTGTGTGGCGATTTCAACAGCCACTCACAGAGCTGGGGCTATGATCACATGGACCAGAGAGGAGAGAGACTGGAATACTGGCAGGATGAGAATAGATTCATCTTGATTAACAAGCCGTCCGACCCACATACTTTCTACTCTAGATCATGGCACATTACAACTACACCTGATCTGGTTTTTCACTTACCAGACCTGGAGTGGAACATTACACTAATTGTTGGGAAATAACTTGGTGGCAATGACCACCGGCTAGTCTATCTAACTGTGGAAAATGAGCTTGTAAGTGAAAGCAGCACCCTCTCAAGGTGGAACTACAAGAAAGCAGACTGGGCAATGTACAAGCATCGTACCAACTTACTAGTTAGAAACCTGAACACTGAGAAAGACATAAATAAACTAGTTGAAGAGCTTGGGAAATGCATACTACAGGCAGCGCGAGACACAGTACCAAGAGGAGCTCGTAAATAATATAAACCGTACTGGAGTAGTGAACTTGAACAGTTGCATAATGGTGTGGAAGTGTGTAGAAAGCAAGCAGAGGCCAAACCCAATCAAGAACATCACAATAAATACCAGCACGAAAAAGCCAAATTTCAAAGGGCCAAGCTGCAGGCTAGACGGGAAATCTGGCAGGAGAAAACACTGTCACTGAACTTTGAAGGAGACACAAGGAAGTTGCGGAAACGAATAAAACAATTTAACGATGAGGGCATAGGAAGAAACTCAAAAATTGCTCTACATTGTGATATAATTTTTCACAATAGTTTCATAACCCGTAACAGCACTGTGGATATTTCTCCGTACAACAGTGGAGTATTGACACCGCCACAAGGATATTTGTTCCGCTTCGGAAAATCCAACATTTTACAACAACAGATTCATGGTCCACGGGAAAGGAAAAACTTGAACTCCGAACTAGCTGAGATAAAAACAGCAACAACCAGTCTCATGGTCTCATTTGCACAATCACAACTCGTTGCCACCAGAAGACTGTGTCTGCGGACAATGGTAGCTTTTTCACTCGTAAGAACATGTTAGTGAAGCAAAAAGAGAATTGAAGGACCAGAAACCAGCAGCCAGTTTATTTTGAAACTCCACCAAATTCGAAGACCTGACATCTGTGGTGGGCATGTGTTTGAAGTCATTTCATTGAAGTGAGGTAAACAATGCTATATTTTATATTAGTTAAGTTTAGTCTGTGAGCCTTTTTCCAGGAGAAGAGTTGGTAAGTCAAAACATGTTGTGAACCCACGTGGTTAGTTCTTAACAAATTAATTTAGTGAAATTAAATAATATATTCAGTTATCATAGTCATAGATAAACTGTACATTAAGAAAACCTTGTGAGTTTCCTTTTCTTCTAGTAAACAACTTAATTAATGTTAAGCGTTAGACTGAAGTTGTACATTTTATTCTTAAGTAGTTCAACTCAATCAGTAGTGATTTAGGAGTGGTGAGTAACTTAAGATTTAAAGCTAGTTTACATGTGCCAACACTGATAGAGAAATTAGTGTAATGTGTAATAGTCAAGTAGTTTTAATTACATGAGCACAGTAGTGTGAGGTTTTTTTTTGTGGGTTTATAGAGAATTACAGAAGTTCCAATGAGTGAAGTTCTATAAAGTATATCTCTCTATAAAAGATACAGGTTAGTAACAGCAAGTGTCGTCTAGAGGTATTGATATTTATTCTCGCATAACCCTTGTAGAGAAACCATTCAGAATTTTGGCTCATCGAGTACCCCCACTGTGAGAAATTAGACCTAAGTTAAGTTCTACACAGAATTATTTATAGATGATTTCTCTTCTAGGCCATATTTAGAGATCTTGGCAGTTAGCCACAGTAACCAATGAAAGCAGTTCTCTCATCTTCCAGCTGACTGTGCTCTGGTCGCCAACCTCATGTTTGATCTCTACTTATTGATTTCAAGTGACACAAGACACTTGGACAAATGATCACATTGACAATTGTACCATTGTATTGAACATAACAACAACAACAACTGTATTTTACACTGGTTGAACAGACAACATGAGAAGATCTTGACAACAGTTGGACAAACATTCACAAAGAATGATCACACCAACAGATTAGACAAGTACTACGTCATGGAAGATACTTGACAACAACCACACAGAACTTTCACAATCTCTGTAACCAACCACAACAGTAGAGTAACAGTCACCATGAAGATGCTTGACACCAGTTGGACAAGACAACCACAGGAACATATATCTCAAAACTGTTCTCTTACAACTAATACTTTATTAATGTCTGATGAGGTCAAGTGAAGACTCAGGCTTCATTTTCTGCCAACAATTTACATCTCAAATATGTTTATATGCAAATTATAGTGACATTATCTATGAAAACCCAAACACATCACTCAATATCCCCACAGAAACATCAATCTAAATAAACCCTCCTCCTTCACATCTCTACACCATAGGTTATCCTACACCACACTTTATTTAAATCCTTTCTTCGACTGTTAATGAGGGAAACACCAGATAAGCTATAAATTGGGGCAAGCATAGGGACGTTCTGTTCCACTGGTCTGTTTAATCCTTTTAGCACCTATGATGGTGTTGGACAGCTCAGGTTACAGTTCTCCCCATGATGATTTTCCAATTCAGGCTATTCCCTGCTGTCACAATCTTGAAAGACATTTAAAAAGCTCTATCTTTTCACTGGTGAGTTCATGAAGTTGACACTTAGGACTGTTCTTTTACTTTTCCAGTAGAGGAAGATCTAAAAAGAAACAATATGTCCTAGCATTCTTCTTTCTGTCTATCTCACCTAAATCTGACTGTTCATGAAGTTGACACCCAAGACTGTTCTTTTACTTTTCCAGTGGAGGAAGATCTAAAAAGAAACAATATGTCCTATCTGTCTTTCTTCACAGTCTATCACTCCTAAGATTTCTGATGGAACTGAATCACCACACCAACTTAACTATCACTAATCCATTTTTGAGAATTTGCTCTAGGTATTAACTTCTGCTCCTTCAGCTTTCAGCCATTATTAATTCAGCTGTGATAGGGTCAGCTCCAAGTGCACCTTTAATGTCCACTCTTAGCCAGTAGTGACATGCTGAAGACCAGGTGATCTCTCCTCCCAAGGTTTCTTCTTGAGTTTAACTTGAAGGTATAGCCTGGAGCTTTTACAACATTGGAGAGTATCCCTGTCTTAGGCTTTTAAAAAAGACTTTTCTTCAGTGCCATCTGTATAGGCCAGAATTAGTGGATTCAGGCTCAATCTTTGCAACCTGTTGTTCATTTTGGTCTTTTTGGAGTCTGACTTTTCAGCTGGAGTTGAAGACTAGAGCTCAGGACTTCCCTGGAGTTGTCCTGGTAATTGAAAGGGCCTCCTCCATCTTCCTCATTCTCTGTTAATAAACAAAGGCACAACATGTGTTTTACATCTATTGAACCATTGTCACAGTTATACAGTACTATCACAGATTCAGAGAGGAATGGGAGGGGCAGGGGGAGTGTGATATTCGAACACCCGCCTCTCACTGATGGTGAAGTGCAATTTTGTTTGGGGTGATATCCTTTCTTCAGGTTCATCCCCAAAACCGTGAAGTCATAGGCACATACTCCTAATCAGAGGCAGCTTCACACAATTATCTTGTAAATTCTCACAATGAGTAGATCACAGGGACCGGTGTACCATGAGAACAGACAGTGTGATTAAGCACCAAGAAGTAGGCATTGTATGGCAGAAATCATGCACTAGAATTGCCTTCACATGTGGAATACACATAATGAAAGAAAACATGAATTTTCCCTGACAAATAGCATGAGCCTTCCCATGTATTCATCTGACAGACACTAGGTTCATTTCTACAGTGCAATGCAGTCCTGCAAACATGGATTTGATAAGTGTCTTTACTTTTACAAATATGAGAAGTTAATTATATAATTACCATCTCATTCATTCAAACATTCTCAGCCATTATAAGGGAGAAATTACATGCAGTATATAGCATCACACATTCTGAAACATAACTGCCAAAGGTAACTCTCAAGAGCGATGTACAGTTTGGTTAAGAATGGTCATGATAGGCACTCAATGAATGTTCAGAGCGCACAAAGGTTTTGCCATATGCATTGAGCGTGGTTTACAGTCATAAGCATATGCAAATCATCAAATCAGACAGACAATAGACATGGTAAGAATGTTTCACTGCGGTAGACATGACAGGTTTTGAGCGGCAGTTTTAGAGTCACTGTACCGAAGTTCTGTCTTCTTTTAACATTTTCTCAAGAAAATACTCGGCCATTCGTCTCTCTCACACTTCATCAGGTTTACACATAACATATTAAATGATTTAGGTACCTGATGTGCAGATGACCACATCCTAAAGAATGCTTTTGGGCAAATTTTACCACTGCATCTTGAACATGTCCTTACGGGATGGAATCAAGGCTTCGACTGGCGGGCTAATTAATTATGTATTAAGGAGCGTTACCAGCCCAAGGGTTACCCAATGAAATTGAGTCCCCACCATTCATCTACCCCCTCTCGATCTAGAATCTACGATTCTATTTTTAGTTAGGGTATCACTACGGCTTACTGTGGTTAACTTCTAAGTATTGAGAAATGTAAATGGACTGGGGATGCGAACGTCTGAAGACATCATGCTACATAGCCTCCCCATAACAACTGTCATGGATACAATGACTGATAGGTCAGGCGTTCACAGTTCCCAGATCCTTTAAGTGGTGTCATCATTTACTCATCTCCCATTACTCCAACAAGAGCTGTGCATATGGAACCAATTGACTTTTCCTTTTTTAAGAAAAATCTGCTCCAATATTCATCAGTCATGAATTTGGTAGCATTTGCAAAGACCATGAAGTTAGTCTTGCATGAAGTTCCATTTAGTCACTGGAAGTATGAAGAGTTATGACCACACTTATCAGTGAACTGCTCTCCAACTCATTTCTGACAATGCTCCACAGTCAATCTCCATGCTATTTTTCCTGTCCATGATGAATGATCTCTCAGTCACACACTTTCAAAGCATGAGTACCATTGAGATTCATTATGAGAAGTAATGGCTTTGCAATTAAACCAACTTCCATATGTCTGATGAGAGTGGTATAATTCCACATGTCTCTCACTCATTTGTCTTTATCAGAACTTCATTCTTCCCTTCGCCTCTGGAGAATGATAATCCTGTGAGAGTGTATTTAACTGAACACTTTCTCCAACAGTAATCTTGGTATTTGGAACTGGGTTAAAATTTTTGATCATCACCGGAGCAAAGACAATCACTTCCGGGTGAACTGTATAGCAGCCGCTGCAGAACTTAAGACTAAAATCTACTAGTGCAGATTTGGTTAGCGTTGGACACAGGGTCTACCTTTCCAATAAGCCTCTTGTGTTTGCAGATGGTAGCAATTTCCCATTATATTTCCTTGACTTATTTCTGTAGTCTTACCATAGATTTAGAGGTGCACTTATTGGTTGAGATTCTCTCATTCCGTTAGGCCTCTATTTTGATTTGTTGTGAGAAGTGACAGCATTTTCTCTCCTTAGTTGCTCTATTTTCTAACGTAGCAACCGAATTGGTAGATGCAGCCAGACTGTGACATCTACTACAACCAATATAGAATTCCAACTAGTTGTCTTCAGCCATGCTTTAGCTAAGTGCTTTTGAGTGACTGGGAAGTATCCGTTCTTTTTCTCCCACATGAGCAAAACGTTTACTTTTGGCGAATATAAGGCGTTTCTTCTCATCCATAGAGAAGTCCGTCATTATCACAGCCACCTTTGAATGGGTGTGATTATGTGGGTATAGCTTCATAGATCCCAATATTGACTGGAATTATTTTGGAAGCAATTTTACTGACTTTGAGGATCGGACTGGCCAGATCTTGTGAATATACCTCGCATCTCAGTAATAATATAAGATTCCACTGCGGAATGCATTGGTCTTATTATATAAAGAGTCGACTGCTAAGTTGCAGAGATCTTTATCTTGAAAGTAGTCAGCTGTTTAAGAACAGTGATCTTTCGTTGTGTATAGAGTGTCAACTGCGGTTGCAGTGGTCTCTACCATATAAGAGTTAACTGTTTAAGAACAGCAATCCTTATTAGTCCATTCCATCACAGACTTTGCTCTTGTCTAGAACCGAGCTACATTCCTACCATTTTCTCAGGCAGAAATATCTTCCCATTGAGAATGAAAAAGGAGGAAGACATTAGTTTTTCCAACTTTGTCCTTCCTTTAATCTCCACCATTTTCCAGGCAGAAATGCTTTCTCAACTGAGGATGAATTGACGGCCGACGTCGGAGACGGATCCTGTTTTATCTCTTCATGAAATTTTTCAGGTTGTCCATGATGTGCTCCTAGTCGTATGATACGCCAATGACATCAGGTTGGTTATCCATCGTTTCCTGGACACATATTCTTGTATGCTCTCCACTTCCATATGAATGGCTAGGGGTCCAGTTATTTTGATGGCCTTCCTGGAGATTCAATGAGTTCACTCCTAGTGACTTGGATCCTAGTACACCAGAGATCACACCATCGAACAATAGACTAATGTCTTATAGACACCAGACTGTGGTCGGGTCATGAGTGACTGACCATGACATCAGGTAGAATCTTCCCTTCATCTCGTCCATTACGTATCAAGTACGCTTAATAATACCATTAAATCAGGAATGGCAAGTGACTGAGTTGATAAGGATGTTTCTCCTGGAGATTTCAATTGTGCTCACTTTCTCAGCAGCTTGATCAGGGCTACCGACAAGATTACACAACTGAAGAATAAACCCAACGTCGAATTGACACTGGACAATAGCCGGTACGAATACTGACTATACTGAGAGAGATGGTTAGTGAGGTGTCTTAATGGTTGCTCAATTTTCCATCAGGGTTCACACTCTCTGCTCTCAGTGTTGCCAACATGTTATGGGGACTGAGGAATTAAGTACCCATTATATGATGTGATGCAGTGATATTAAAATGTAAATACACTAATTCCCCTTTCTCCCATGCTAGCCAATAAGTTAGAAAATGGAGTAGGCCCCCTATTTATTCCCTGGATCAAGTGTCTTAATTTATCTCAAGAAAAATCAAATTTATCCTGAAATTAGCTGTCTATGTTATTTAAAAATAATTTGTGTCTTCTGGTTCTCAGGTACCTTTGATACTCATAGTGAACAACAGCATGCACAAAAGTAAACAACATCATTGACAGTCTATTACATCAGCCCATCTTGAACCACAACATTATCATGGGTATAGCAAAGATGTTGACCCATAAGATAATTAACATTTTTGTTCAACTACATTGTACAATGTGACATTTGTGAACAGTGATACATGCAATATTACCACCATTGATGAAACAACCACCACCCGAGATTTACTTGTGGGTTTAAACATCTGGACCTTTTGTCCACATTTATGTGACGAGATCCATTACCCACATCATAAAACTCTAAGCAATAGGTTTAATTTTGCGAGAGGTTACTCCCTGATTCTAATACAAACATAGATATCCTCCACAGGAGTCCCAGACAAGGTATACCCATAGTTTACATCCCGAGTCGTCAGACCTCGTTATGTGAATCCCATAAAAGGTATTCCCAGGGTTCAATTAGTGCATAGAGCACTCAATATGTGATTACCTTGAGGGTGTTCCCAGAGTTCTAATTGCCTATATTAGTCCACAATATGTGATCCCCTTTTGCAGGTTATTCCCAGGGTTCAGTCGCGGATACGGGTCCACAACATGTGAGCACCTTTAGGGGTGTTCCTGGGGTTCAATCGCGGATACGAGCCTCCAACATGTGGGGTTTTTTTTTGTGGGTTTATAGAGAATTACAGAAGTTCCAATGAGTGAAGTTCTATAAAGTATATCTCTCTATAAAAGATACAGGTTAGTAACAGCAAGTGTCGTCTAGAGGTATTGATATTTATTCTCGCATAACCCTTGTAGAGAAACCATTCAGAATTTTGGCTCATCGAGTACCCCCACTGTGAGAAATTAGACCTAAGTTAAGTTCTACACAGAATTATTTATAGATGATTTCTCTTCTAGGCCATATTTAGAGATCTTGGCAGTTAGCCACAGTAACCAATGAAAGCAGTTCTCTCATCTTCCAGCTGACTGTGCTCTGGTCGCCAACCTCATGTTTGATCTCTACTTATTGATTTCAAGTGACACAAGACACTTGGACAAATGATCACATTGACAATTGTACCATTGTATTGAACATAACAACAACAACAACTGTATTTTACACTGGTTGAACAGACAACATGAGAAGATCTTGACAACAGTTGGACAAACATTCACAAAGAATGATCACACCAACAGATTAGACAAGTCCTACGTCATGGAAGATACTTGACAACAACCACACAGAACTTTCACAATCTCTGTAACCAACCACAACAGTAGAGTAACAGTCACCATGAAGATGCTTGACACCAGTTGGACAAGACAACCACAGGAACATATATCTCAAAACTGTTCTCTTACAACTAATACTTTATTAATGTCTGATGAGGTCAAGTGAAGACTCAGGCTTCATTTTCTGCCAACAATTTACATCTCAAATATGTTTATATGCAAATTATAGTGACATTATCTATGAAAACCCAAACACATCACTCAATATCCCCACAGAAACATCAATCTAAATAAACCCTCCTCCTTCACATCTCTACACCATAGGTTATCCTACACCACACTTTATGTAAATCCTTTCTTCGACTGTTAATGAGGGAAACACCAGATAAGCTATAAATTGGGGCAAGCATAGGGACGTTCTGTTCCACTGGTCTGTTTAATCCTTTTAGCACCTATGATGGTGTTGGACAGCTCAGGTTACAGTTCTCCCCATGATGATTTTCCAATTCAGGCTATTCCCTGCTGTCACAATCTTGAAAGACATTTTAAAAAGCTCTATCTTTTCACTGGTGAGTTCATGAAGTTGACACTTAGGACTGTTCTTTTACTTTTCCAGTAGAGGAAGATCTAAAAAGAAACAATATGTCCTAGCATTCTTCTTTCTGTCTATCTCACCTAAATCTGACTGTTCATGAAGTTGACACCCAAGACTGTTCTTTTACTTTTCCAGTGGAGGAAGATCTAAAAAGAAACAATATGTCCTATCTGTCTTTCTTCACAGTCTATCACTCCTAAGATTTCTGATGGAACTGAATCACCACACCAACTTAACTATCACTAATCCATTTTTGAGAATTTGCTCTAGGTATTAACTTCTGCTCCTTCAGCTTTCAGCCATTATTAATTCAGCTGTGATAGGGTCAGCTCCAAGTGCACCTTTAATGTCCACTCTTAGCCAGTAGTGACATGCTGAAGACCAGGTGATCTCTCCTCCCAAGGTTTCTTCTTGAGTTTAACTTGAAGGTATAGCCTGGAGCTTTTACAACATTGGAGAGTATCCCTGTCTTAGGCTTTTAAAAAAGACTTTTCTTCAGTGCCATCTGTATAGGCCAGAATTAGTGGATTCAGGCTCAATCTTTGCAACCTGTTGTTCATTTTGGTCTTTTTGGAGTCTGACTTTTCAGCTGGAGTTGAAGACTAGAGCTCAGGACTTCCCTGGAGTTGTCCTGGTAATTGAAAGGGCCTCCTCCATCTTCCTCATTCTCTGTTAATAAACAAAGGCACAACATGTGTTTTACATCTATTGAACCATTGTCACAGTTATACAGTACTATCACAGATTCAGAGAGGAATGGGAGGGGCAGGGGGAGTGTGATATTCGAACACCCGCCTCTCACTGATGGTGAAGTGCAATTTTGTTTGGGGTGATATCCTTTCTTCAGGTTCATCCCCAAAACCGTGAAGTCATAGGCACATACTCCTAATCAGAGGCAGCTTCACACAATTATCTTGTAAATTCTCACAATGAGTAGATCACAGGGACCGGTGTACCATGAGAACAGACAGTGTGATTAAGCACCAAGAAGTAGGCATTGTATGGCAGAAATCATGCACTAGAATTGCCTTCACATGTGGAATACACATAATGAAAGAAAACATGAATTTTCCCTGACAAATAGCATGAGCCTTCCCATGTATTCATCTGACAGACACTAGGTTCATTTCTACAGTGCAATGCAGTCCTGCAAACATGGATTTGATAAGTGTCTTTACTTTTACAAATATGAGAAGTTAATTATATAATTACCATCTCATTCATTCAAACATTCTCAGCCATTATAAGGGAGAAATTACATGCAGTATATAGCATCACACATTCTGAAACATAACTGCCAAAGGTAACTCTCAAGAGCGATGTACAGTTTGGTTAAGAATGGTCATGATAGGCACTCAATGAATGTTCAGAGCGCACAAAGGTTTTGCCATATGCATTGAGCGTAGTTTACAGTCATAAGCATATGCAAATCATCAAATCAGACAGACAATAGACATGGTAAGAATGCTTCACTGCGGTAGACATGACAGGCTTTGAGCGGCAGTTTTAGAGTCACTGTACCGAAGTTCTGTCTTCTTTTAACATTTTCTCAAGAAAATACTCGGCCATTCGTCTCTCTCACACTTCATCAGGTTTACACATAACATATTAAATGATTTAGGTACCTGATGTGCAGAGGACCACATCCTAAAGAATGCTTTTGGGCAAATTTTACCACTGCATCTTGAACATGTCCTTACGGGATGGAATCAAGGCTTCGACTGGCGGGCTAATTAATTATGTATTAAGGAGCGTTACCAGCCCAAGGGTTACCCAATGAAATTGAGTCCCCACCATTCATCTACCCCCTCTCGATCTAGAATCTACGATTCTATTTTTAGTTAGGGTATCACTACGGCTTACTGTGGTTAACTTCTAAGTATTGAGAAATGTAAATGGACTGGGGATGCGAACGTCTGAAGACATCATGCTACAAGTAGTCAAGTATATTTTTTTTCTACATGAACATATGGATAAACAAATAGTTTTCTTGTATTTCATGAACACATGAGAACCAAATAGATTCCTATAGGGATCATAATTGTGTGTGTTGGGTTAAAGCACCCTTTTGGTGAGTCAAATGTATTTTCAATGTTGTAAACGTGAGGAATTAATATTTGTGCCATATAATAATACTTAGTCAACCGGCATGCAAGAATGGTTCAGATTCATAGTGCATGAATGTAGATTGAGTATATCACATACATCTATGAGAGCAGGTGGGGATCCGTGTGTATTTTCATTATTGCTACACATGAGGAAGTATCATTTTAGAATCTCATAATTATGTCTAATGATCACATAAATGTATATGTCATTGCTGAGAGCATGTCTGTGAGGATTCGTGTGTGATTTCATTATTGCTAAACAGATGTGAATGTATCATTTGAAAAGAACACATCAGTAGGAATGACTAAATATCATCCAGAAAAAATATTATAATTTCTGATGAAGTATAGTAGAATGATGAGATTTCATTGTATTGTCATTGTGGTTGAATATGTTAATGTATTCTGTGTAAAGCACATACATATGCTTGATTGTCATCCATACAGATAGGAATGTGTCTGAAGACTGGGTGATATGATCATCCATACATATGCATATTATGTCTGAGAATGAGTGAATGTTGAGAAGTGTATAAGCTAACAATCAATCTCATGGTAGAAGGCAACTTTTATGTGTAATGTACTGTCTATCAGCAGAGAATATGTTCGGCATAATCCAAAACACTAATTAATAATTTAGTGCACTCCGACGCATGACAACACTCTGTATCATATATCACTTATGGGACCTTCATCTGGTTTTGTGCCCTAAGCACGACCAAATCCATTTTATTACATTACGCATACTACAAGTATCTGGTTTTGTATCTTAATCACCAATCACTATTCATATAACCGCAAATTATTCGAACACTATCTCAATACGGATTACCTTCCCCCTTAATAATAGAGATAATAATAATAATAACAAAACCCTAGTATAACAGCCCTTTTTGGTAGGCCAGTATATTCCACATGGCTAATAACAAGTGTCAGACCATTGACTAATATTACTGTGTCGTGTAGTTTTGATGTTCGCATTTTGCCCATGCCTTTATAATGCATATCTTTTATATTGTTGCTGTTCTTTGTTAGCCTTGAATGATGTGTGAATGAAATAATGTATGAAAGAGAGTGATAGAAGGGCAGAATGTTAGACAGGCCTGCGTGCCCAATTCTTAACCCTTTGAAAATAAAGTTTGTTTGTTCGTTCGTTCGTTCTTAAGCAAAACCCCATTTTATTACTGATCACTCATGTTACAACATATAGAATAGTGTCCTGATGAATGTAATGATAATGATGATGATGATAATGATATATTGATAATGATGATGATGTAATGATAATGATGATGATGATGATGATGATGATGATGATGAAGATGATGATGATGATGATGATGATGATGTGATGATGATGATGATGATGATGATGATGATGGTGGTGGTGGTGGTGGTGGTGGTGGTGGTGGTGGTGGTGGTGGTGGTGGTGGTGGTGGTGGTGGTGGTTATAATGAGCATGATGATGATGATGATGATGATGATGATGATGATGATGATGATGATGATGATGAGCATGATGAGCATGATGATGATGATAAGTGAAGTACAATCTTAGAATAGACACGGTGAAAAGGAGGGAATATACTCGCCTTGAAACTTTTGACTTGAAAAGAATTCACTTGAATACTATACCAAAGTTGATACCATGATGTACTAATACTGTCTATAAACAAGCACTCATTACAATGAGGAATGATTTTTAAAAGCCCGTAATGTATGAGACCCTTTCTCTTGAATAGAAGAAGACGAAGAGAATTAACTAGGTAAAGAATAGGATGGGAAACTTAGCTGTCAATTCCAAATCAATCAAGATATTACTTAACCTGTAGACCCTGAGGACAGGCATAGGTGAAGATGAAACTGCACATATGCTAGTCTAAACCTGGAACACCTGATAGGGGAAGATTGGATGCAGAACAACCAATTATGTTGTGGATAACTATTTTAGAGCACCAAGACTCTTTACCCTCCACTGTTTATATTGCTAGGATCACAATTCTTTTATGAAATTTCTTTGTGATTTTCCTGAAAAATACAGAGCATTTCAGTTCTGATGTTCATATTGACGGTATCTTTAGATGTATGATTGATGCTGAAATTTCAGGTACTGGTCATACTCAGATTTGTGAAGGTAGTAGTAGCAGCTTGACTGAATGCAGTAGCCACATAACTGAGTGAGGCAGGTGAGATAGTGAGGCCAAATACTATTCCACAGAAACTTACTGAAAATTTTCTCCACCCTTCCAGGACAGGTATCACATATCCTTTAGTCTAGATAAATCGGTGAGAAAAGCAGTGAGCCATAATAAATCTAACCGGGGAAATAACAAAAACACTCAAGAACATAGTCTACACTGACTGAATGCTACCGAGATCCAAGAACTGGATGGGAGACCAACCAGGGTGTACCCAGTTTGCTTCCACAGATTATAAATAGGCCGGTAGAAGAGGCCCAATAATTATAATTAAGAACGGATACAACACTGAGGACAATGTATGATACAGAGGCACAGCCAGGAGATAGATAATTAGATAGAGATGACTATGTAAATAATCTTGTAATTGTACTGCATTGATTGTTGTATTTGATGACATGTACAATCAATAGCTCCATTTATCTTATATATAAAAAACGATGTATGTATGTGTGTTTGTGTATGTCCTTTATGCGTTCGCGAACGGTCCATCCGATTGAGATGAAATTTTCTACACGTCTTCCTCTCATTCCCGCGCTGCCAACTGTCACATTTTTTTAGTGTGAAATCGGCTACTTACTTAATATTATTTAATTTTTTATTTTTCATTATAATTTCTATATAGCAAGGGGACTTAACTCTACAAAAGTTATTTCAAGGGGCATAACTTTTAATAACAATGCTATATATATATATTGTTGCATCGTTTTCAAAGATTTATAAACTCTTTATCTATAGTTATTTACAGGAATATGAGTTATAATAAATCATGATATAATCTTTAAGGCATTTTCAAAGTTTTCATAAAAATAATGCATAATGCATAACATTGTAACTCATCTTTTTATGCTTAAAGAAGTTATCTACAGTCATGTCGGTGATTAAAAACAGTTTTCATTAAAAAATAATGGATGGTGTGTGGAAAGACATTCTTTTAAGTAATTTTTTGTGTGTGTATGAATTTAATGAGACGCCCAACGCCAGGAGCTGGGCGAAGCCACGCCGGGTCAGATAGATAGACAGACAGACAGACAGACAGACAGACAGACAGACAGACAGACAGGTAGTCGGGAACGGGAGCTTATATGACTACGTATATGAATTAAATCAGATGCTCGCCACCTTTTCGCTGCAGTTATCTACAGGCATATGCGTTATAATCCTCCTCCTCCTCCTCCCCTCTTCCTCCTCCCCTCCCCTCCTCTCTCTCCCTCCTCTTCCTCCTCCATCCTCCTCCTCCCTCTTCTGCCTCCTCATCCCTCTTCCTCCTCCTCCCTCCTCCTCGCCATCCTCCTCGCCCTCTTCCCTCCTCCTCCTCGCTCTCCTCCTTCCTCCTCCTCCTCCTTCTTCCTCCTCCTAATCACTCCTCTTCCTTCCTCCTCCGCCCTCCTCCTCCCTTCTCCTCCCTTCTCCTCCTCCTCCTCCTCCCTCCTCCCTCCTTCTCCCTCCTCCTCCTTCCTCTTCCTCCCTCCTCCTCCTCTCTCCTCCTCCTCCCTTCTCCCTCTCCTCCTCCCTCCTCCTCCCTCCTCCTCCCTCCTCCTCCCTTCTCCTCCTCCCTTCTCCTCCTCCCTCCCCCTCCTCCTCTCTCCTCATCCCTCCTCCCTCCACATCCCTCCTCATCCTCCCTCCTCCTCCTCCCCCTCCTTCTCCTCCCTCCTCCTTCTCCCTCTTCCTCCTCCCTCCTCCTCTCTCCTCTTCCTCTCTCCTCCTACTCCCTCTCCCTCCTCCTCCTCCTCCGCTCCTCCTACTGCGTTCTCCTCCTCCTTCTCCCTCCTCCTCCCTCTTCCTCCTCCTTCTCCCTCCTCCTCCCTCTTCCTCCTCCTCCCCCTCCTCCTCCTCCCTCCTCCTCCTCCTCCTCCCTCCTCCCTCCTCCTCCCTCCTCCTCCCTCCTCCTCCTCCCTCCTCCTCTCTCCTCCTCCTCCCTCTCCCTCCTCCTCCCTCTCCTCCTCCCTCCTCCTCCCCCCTCCTCCTGCGTTCTCCTCCTCCTTCTCCCTCCTCCTCCTTCTTCCTCCTCCCTCTTCCTCCTCCTCCTCCCCCTCCTCCTCGCTCCTCCTCCCTCTTCCTCCTCCTCCCCTCCTCCCTCCTCCTTCTCCCTCCTCTTCCTCTCTCCTCCTCCTCCTCCCTCATCCTCCTCCCTCCTCCTCCATCTTCCTCCTCCTGCTACAGACAGACAGACAGACAGACAGACAGACAGATAGTCGGGAACGGGAACTTATATGACTACTTATATGAATTAAATGAGATGCTGCCCATCAGGGTCTGGGCGAAGCCGGGCCGGGTCAGTCAGACAGACAGACAGATACACAGACAGACAGACAGATAGATAGTCGGGAACGGGAATGGGAGCTTATATGACTACTTATATGAATTAAATGAGATGATCCCCACCAGGGTCTGGGCGAAGCCGGGCCGGGTCAGCTAGTATATAATAAATGATGAAAATTACTGGTTATTTTCTCTTTTGAGAGTTCTCGTGTCATAGTAAAATTGTTGTAAGTAATCACCCTAGATTAATTATTTAGTTGGTAGAGGAGAGGCAAGGATCCACCCTAAGTACATTTGGGATACTCAGTAAAAAATGTCATTGTTTTCCTGGAGGTATTCCTTGGTTCTCCAAAACTCTATTTAATGGTCTCAAATCATTGAGCCAGTAACAGCTAAATTAATTATAACGGGCAGGATCACATTGAGAAAGAGGAACAGAGGATCCTTTATCTCTTTGGGGTTGAGCCATCAACTAAACATCCGACATACATAAAGGCGGAAACATCTTAACAGGAAAGCAAGCAGCTGACCATTTTGAAGACTCATTCGCACAATATCGAAATTAATCCAGAGAAACAACAGGAGATTCGAGAGAAATGATAACATACAGGAAGAATGAAATAGTACATGCGGTTCTGGAGGCACCTATCACAATCAGCGAACTGGAGCTAGCCATATCAAAACCAAAAAAAAAAAACATGAGAAAGTCAGCAGGAGATGATGGTATCTCCAATGAAATGATCAGGAACCTAGGAACAGAGGCCAAAGCAAAGCTGTTGCAGATCTTCAATAACAGCTGGACCTTAGGCAGCGTTCCATAAGTCTGGAGAGAAGCAATCATGATACCCTTCCTAAAATCAGGGAAAGATAGTTCCACTGCCTCCAGCTACAGACCAGTTAGCCTCACTAGCTGTCTCTGCAAAACAATGGAGCTTATCATCAACCACAGACTGCAGTGGTGCATTGAAAGTGAAAACATCCTTGTGGCACAGCAGGCTGGATTTAAGCAGTGCTACTCTTCGGAAGATCACACAACCTACCTCTCTCCCCCCAAAAAAAACTGAAGATGCATTCCACGAGAAGAAGCTGGTGCTTGCTGCATGGATAGATCTGAAGAAAGCCTTTGACATAGTCTGGAAAGAATGTTTCATAAAGAGACTGAGAAATTGTAAAGTCAATGAAAGAATGTACAAATGGGCGAAAGCATACTTGCACAACAGAAGAACCCGAGTACAGATAGACGGACTCAAGAGCAAGAAAGTACTACTGCGCAACGGTGTTCCCCAGGAGGGAGTCTTGTCCACCACACTTTTTCTAATCTTCATCAATGCTCTTGTTGCTAATCTGCTACACAGAATTAAAGCGACAGTGCACGCTGATGACCTGGTTCTATGGAGCACAAATGAACATGCATCAGTGGCCACCAGATAGCTACAAAGAGCTGAAGATGCATTCGTTGCATGGGAAATAGATGATGTGTCAGCATAAACATTGACAAGTGCAGCACCACTCTATTTACCCTCTCTGCAAAACAAAAGGCAGGAATCATCCAGATAAATGGAATACTCCTAAGAGAAGATAAAGAACCAACACACCTTAGAGTAACATTTGATGACAGGCTGACATGGAAAAAGCACATCAACAAAGCAGTAGCAAACGCCAGAAGGAAAATAGCCATCCTGAGAAAACTAAGTGGAACCACATGGGGAGCCAGTGGGAAAATACTTAGCAAAGTTTATCAACAGAGCATAATACCACACCTGGAATACGGGTCAACGTCGTGGTGTTCAGCATAAAAAACCACACCTGTACACAAGGTACAAAATGAAGCACTTAGAGTCTCCACAGGAGGTATGAGATCAATCCCTATAGATTGAGAAGATGGGGAGGACCCAAGTACTGAGAAAACTCAGAGATACGAAAAAGCCAATACAAGCAGAAAAGTTCCTCAGCTTGCTAGGCCACGCTATGAAGAACAGATCTGAAAACGTAGCTATGGGGCGGTTGAAAAGAAGCAGTTTTATCCACCGTGCCAAACGATTCTGCAGAGAAACCACCAATCTGCCCACAATTAGTATCCCCCTGAAAACTATTCCAGAGCGAACGCCATGAAAAGATGAACATAGACTATCACTACAAATCCAGGCAAAAGTGAAAGGAATATTTGACAAGGGACAGAAGAACATTGTACAGCGCAGAACAGTCACGCTCAGCTTCCTTGATGAAGAATACCAACAGGAGAACGCTGTTTGAAATGGAGGGGCAGGAGTGTACATAGAATACCCAAATAATACTAGGGACGCGACCAGAGTACCAACAGGAAAGTACTGCCATAACTATGATGCTGAAATTGAGACAATTAAGATAGCAACAAAGACGTTACTAAATACTAGCCGTGGTACACGTCATATGGTGCTATTGACAGATGCAAAATCAGTACTCGATGCGCTCCTGTCTGGGAAACTACTTTCTGAACTTAGCAGTCAGCATAAGGTCACCATACAGTGGATACCATTCCACTTTGGAGTTCCGGAAACGAGAGAGCTGATCGATTAGCTAAGGAAGGAGCAAAAGAAGAACAGCCTGATGTGCCCGTTACATACCAACAAAAGAAAAGAATGATCAAATCAGTCAGAAAGCCACCAAAACCTGCTCAGGACGACTACCACGTTATAAACAGACCAGAACAAGTCATTATTCTGCGCCTCAGAACAGGATACAATAGATTTCGCAACCACATGTATACAAAATTCAAGATTGGTAAATCAGCCATGTGCAAATGCCGATTGGCTTCGCAGACAGCAGAGCACATACTCCAAGACTGCCCAAAATACACCATATCTAGGCAAACGACCTGGTCTAGAGCGACGACAGTAGAAGATAAACTCTGTGGACCGCTGAGTGAACTAAACACTTAAAACTAAAAGACACTTAAATTTATACATTGCAATTATAGACATATTTCAAGCGAACGAAAGAAGAAGAAGAAGAAGGAGGAGGAGGAGGCGGAGGCGGAGGAGGAGGAGGAGGCGGAGGAGGAGAAGGAGAAGAAGAAGAAGAAGAAGAAGAAGAAGAAGAAGAAGAAGAAGAAGAAGAAGAATGCAGACGGGGGATGTTTTCCTGCTCGAAGAAATAAAAAAGAGGCCCTAACAACACCGCAACAGAACACAGCAGAAAAACCAACGGCGAACTACACAATCAAGATATCCTATTTGTGGACGATCAAGCACTAATAGCAAAATCAGAAGCAGAGTTACAAGTCTACATACTTAGCCTAAACGAAGTGTGTAAGGTGCATAACATGAAAGTTAGTACAGTATAAGTTAAACAGAGTTAATGACTATAACAAAAGAAGAAATAAAAATAACAAAGATTCATCTAAAAGAACACCCCCTGAAGTAAATAAAGAGCTTCAAGTAGTTAGGAAGTATAATATCATCAAATGGCAAATCATAAGACGAGATATAAAATAGATGCAATAAGGCAAACCAACTCATTGACACATGGCACCAATACTAAAGAACAAACAGTATCAATAGATACTAAAACCCCACTCCACAACACAAATTTCCTACACCAACTCTATGCTACCAATGCCAAACCTGGACAATGACAGAAAGAGAGAAAAGAACAATTATAACAAGGGACATGCGCTTCCTAAGAAGAATACTCAATGTATCGAGAAGAGAGAAATTCAGTAATCAAGAAATCAGGACTATAGTTTGGGTTACAGCAACGCTAGATTTCGTCAGAAAATATCAAGTTAAATGGTTTGGCCATATAACAAGTCTACCAGCTAACAGTATACCACAACAAATAATGATGTACAGACCAAACGGAACCAGACGAAGAGGCCGACCATGTAAAAGATTGACAGAGGGTATAAGAGAATCAATGGAAATCACGATATATGAAGCCTATAAACGGGCACTCTCCCGCTATTTATGCTTCACCACGGCACAGCAAGGTACAAGAGGAACAAGATGAGATGAGATGAGATGAGATGTTTATGTTATTCCACGGATGCAATGTTAAAAGTTACGAATTATTCGGAGAAAAACAATTATGAACTCGGCTTGAGCGACTGCAAACAATTTCAAAATGAAAGGATCGTCAGATAAAATAACTGTCATTAAACCTGATAAGGACTCAGAGTTATGGTGTTCTCTGCACAATAGATAGTTAAGGCTGACGTCCCAAGTTTCACAATGAATGGCAGAAATGTTAACAGAGAGTAACTGTGATACCAGGGAATCACCTTTGATAGAAGCATGTCATTCAGGGATCATGTAGAAAAAAATAAGTTGTGATCTAATTGGGGACATATGTGTTAATGAGGAAAATTGGAGGTGGTGGAAAATTTTGAATATCTTGGGTCATTGATTACCAACGGCCCCCCCCCCCCCCCCCCCCTCCCGACGACAATCAATCAAAACAATCTTCAAAGACTGAAACACATGAATAAATTATGGAGTGGGAAAGACAGAACTACAAAAATTAGATTTTTAAGAGCATGCATCTTTCCAATTGCAAGATATGAGACCTGGACACTTACTCAACAAGCTGAACAGCGCATAGATGCATTTGAATATAACTGTTATAGACGAGTTCTAAGAATATTATGGGTAAAGAAAAGAACAAATGCATTCATACTTCAACAGCTGAATATTGAAGAAGGTTGGCTATTAAAGACGATAAAACAAAGAAAATTGAAATATTTTCGTCACTTGAAACGTCACGAAAGTTTGGAGAGAACAATAATGGAGGGGTATATGCCTGGGAAGAGAGGAAGAGGGCGGCCAAAAAGAAGATAGGTGCAGGATGTAGCGGATTATCTCCAGATGGGTGTATCGGACGCGGGACATCTTGCTTATGATTGAGAGGTTTTCAGGAAGGTTGTTATGGGAGCGAGGTTCTGCAAAAGACATGCTACTGAATGAATTAAGTAATTGGGGTCACGGTGCGCTGAATATCATGGCAGCAATGGACAATGAGCAAAGAATGTTGTTCATCCTTGTCACGGGACCACTGTCGTTACCGATAAGATGATAGACTAACAGGGGCAGTCTGTATTCACAGCTGCAATTGTTTGTTACTAGTAGGGAAACACGTCGGATCAAAAGAAACTACAAGTCTTTGAGATTTCCCTAGGAAACGGGAAATTGTCGGCATGTTGTTCTGCCCGAATCGCAAGATGAAAGGAGGGCGCCGTCTTGATTTGGTTGCCGCTAAGACCACCTGTTGTTGACATCGAATGACGTCACTCGGACAATCCCCGACTGTATGAAAATATAACTTTATAACGCTAGTGTGAACAAGGGAGTTGACCTAGGCTGATGTGTTCGACTAACTCGGTTCTAATATAGAAAAGAATCTATTGTGATCTGTATCAATTAACGTTGAGGAACATGTGTCTTTCATGGCAAAGTGTAGATTCGATTCAGGATAGAGCTGAGTTTTCATAAGGTATTCACTCGATAGCATTTAGATGTAAATAAGGTAGAACAGTCTAGTGATAGATAGTGTTTAGGACTTGAGCATAGTGTTGTTGCTTTGTGGTTAGGTATTCAAGGAGTGTCGGCGACAGTAGGCAATCGCATTGTTAAAACTAACTAGTATGAGAGGTCAATTAGCTTCAGCTGGTTGGGAATAGTGAAGTGGGATGATATGTAGAAAGATTGAGGATGGTTGGGGGATAGGGGAAATGTCCAATGGTGGGATCTGCCAGTGGGGTGTCTACTGGGGTTCTGCACTTTACATTTGGTCTTTCCTTATCTTACCCTAACTCAGACCAATGTGATGAGCTCCTCTGCCCCATGACAGAGTTTGGTTCACTGTTATATATATCTGAGTGAGGCCGTCGGCCTACACTCATCTAATAGGGGTCAGTGTCCGGTTGCTCTCACCAGGTGTGTTCTCTCTTTCACAGGTTCCCCTCAGGTTATGAAGAAAACAAGCTGAAACATCACTATCTCAGATCATGGATAAATTAGTGCGGGAAGATGTAATCAGCGGCTTTTGCACTGGGCCCATGATAAAAAGGGTCTGAAGGAACATGGCTTGGTTGAGCCGAAACATATAAGTATCCGGCAGAAGACTTCTTGGTGATAGGGATCACGGAAGTTGATAGTGAGATTATTTTCCATACCACATGGAACAAGAACAATAGTGAGATTATTTTCCATACCACATGGAACAAGAACAATAGTGATTATCTATGTAACAAGAACAATAGTGATTATCTATGTAGAAAGAACAATAGTGATTATCTAGGAAACAGGAACAATGTTTTTATAGCGTTTTTACTAAATTATTAGATTCCTGTGCGACTGTAAACAATAACTGTGTAATGGTGAAACTCTAGGACAATATAAGGAACCATGTTATTACAAGGGACAGTGTTCCGTGTTTTCACGATGCAAGGATTGTTAAGTCTCAGAACTTTAAGGACATTTGGTAACATTGTGTATGATCGATTCAGGATAAGTATCGGACTATATCCGTGATTGGTGACCAGGTATCGAGGTTATCAAAAAGCTACTGGAGGAAGTCAACATCTAGCAGGAGGGACACATCGTTTTGGTGAGGTCATTTTGTGCTGAACTATGATGATGTTGTGTGGTCCTTACAGGGATGATCAGACTTTGCTCCTGAGCTGTTCGGTCTGATTCTGCAGACACACTAGAGTATACGACATACATTCTACACATACACTTCTCACATACATACACTTTTCTTCATTAAATTAATATGTTATTGATTTTTAGAAGCTAGAGTTGTTTAGTATGTTGTTTTGGGGAAGTGTGAGAGGGGGCATGATCCAGTGGTGAGAGGGGGAGAGAGAAAGAGGTATCCAATGACTGACGGAGTGTTGTGGACGGAATCTAGTGGATTCTCTAGAATAATGATATGGGGTTAAAAAATAATGTGGGTGTTGATTCCCCTCACTCCAGGGACGACACTATAAAGGAATACACGACAATCCTCTATCATCATCTGATTCTCTCAGTAATTGAGTATGGATTGGGACTTCTGATAGTGTCAAAGACTCAGCTAGTGAAACTAGTGCGCAAACAGAATGAAGCTATGCGAGTGATACTTGGATGCACATGGGACACACCAGTAATGTTTATGTGATGCATCCTAGCCTTACCCATGATTGCAGACAGACTCAAAATGCTGCAGGCTAAATCATATCTCTGAGTGAGTGTAGACACGGAACACCCCCTGCATGAAGGAAGCCCTGGACACAGATACGGGCCTAGCCTGATCTGAGTAAAATCATGGATGGCTTAGGCAGAGGACACAATCAGAGTAATGTGCATGCTTGAGAACATTGGTAGAGGAGAGGAGTTGTTCCTAGTGCCAGAGGAAAAGTCACACCTGTACAGGGTCATAATAAAGTTGAACCAGAATGCAGAAATTGGCCAGCATGCTGCATTGAATGGGAGGTGCAACAATTGATACACGACAATTCGTGACCTGTTGATGTCATAGTTTACAGGGATGGCACTTTGCTAAGTGGTCATAGAAGTGTTTGGGGTATACTGCGACGGTTGGTGGACGGTGTATGATGCAGGAAAGTCTGTCATATGATACCACAACATCTAGTGTGAGAAGGGAGAAGGAGGCAGTCACAACGGCGTTCCGCTGGCTGGAGGAGAAACAGCACACTCATGATGTGATTGTAACGGACTCACAAACCATGATGAGAAAGATGAAGACGTATAAGCTTCTGGCAGAGTGGCATGTTTCAATTCAAAATTCACAGATAGCGAGCTTATGTTGGATTTCCCAGGACGTGGAGGAAGGTGGAAAACGAGCAGGCAGATCAGATTGGCTGGGTCTGAACCGTTGGTAGGATATTGATGCATGATAAGATAAAGATAACGCCTTTGGGATCGTGTGTATAGTGCAGAAGAACAGATAGAACATCACGGACTGGCGAGAATGGTGCAGCGAGTGACCAGAGGAACTGACCGACACTCAGGACTCCAATGAAAGGATTGACAAACACATAATCAGACGCTACAGGCATCATTAGTATTGAGATCCTTCGCTGGCTATTAAAGATGAGTACGGAGCATGCACGGAAATGACCCGAATGTTGTGATGTTGGTTCTTCACTCAACTCAACTCAATTTTAATGCTTCCAGCGATTTACTAGATAAGCATATAAATCAAACCCATAACAACACGACACACATTATCTACTGCGTACGGTTCACAACTAAAATACGTGTGTAACGAACATCCTGAATCCATTACTTTAACAACAGTCAATAAACAGCAAACGGATTGGGCTGGTCTTGTGTGGTAACCTCTTCCATTACCGCAAGTGATGGATCAAATTACATGTCGTTGTATTGATTCTCGAAGAATCGAAAGGTTTATTTCCCTGCCCTGGTGAAGAACATATGTCAGGGTTGATTAAGCTGAAATATAATTTCCTACACTACATTTAATTACTTTAGAGACTAAGAGATGTGAATATAATGTACTCTATCGCCAGAAAATTTAACAGTGTAAAATGGAATATCACCCGCTGTCCGTGGAATGTGTCAAGATACAACTGAAATAAGTGAGAAAAGAAGCACGGGTGTGAATTTTCTATAACACTATTTATATAGATTGATTGATTGATTGATTGATTGATTGATTGATTGATTGATTTAAGAAGCATTCGGGGCATTCCCAAAAGCGCTCCGTCCCCATCCTCAGCAGCCAACGAAGAGTTCCAACACCAATAGTTCCAGTAGCAATCTGATTATATGTCCGTCTCGCCTTTCCTCTGAGCGTCGAGCGTCGGCCAGATCCTCTCGTCACTCCTCGCTGCCTCATTTTTGCCAGACTACGGTGATCCAATTGCTCTTCCGATGTTATTTATATAGATCATAATGTACACTGCAGCTTTCCGCTGGATGGAGAATACGACACACACACACGCACGCACGCACGCACGCACACACACACACACATATCGTGATTGTAACTGACTCAGAAAGCATGCTGAGGAAGGTGAGGACAAGCAAGCTTCGAGCAGAGTGGCTTGCTTCGCTTCGGAGGTCACGGGTGGCAAGCATCGCCTGGATCTTTTCTCCGGGGCATGCCGGTGTGCTGGGGAATGAAAAGGCGGACAGACTGGCTGGCTCTGCAAAACTTGGTGGAGTATTGATGCATGACAAGGCAGACGTGGGAGCACGTGTACACCTCGGAGGAGCAAATGGATCACCATGGTCTGGCAAGAATGAGACAGCGAGGAGTGACGAGGTGATCTGGCCGACGCTCGACGCCCAGAGGAAAGGCGAGACGGACATATAATCAGATTGCTACTGGTATTATTTGTGCTGGAACTCTTCGCTGGCTGCTAAGGATGGGGACGGATCGCTTATGGGAATGCCCGAATGCTGCCATGTCGATTCCTAAATCAATCAATCAATCAATCAATGATGTACACTACGCATACTTTTCAGTGTTATAGGTCTTTACATTCACAGATACCTAGCAGCAAGTTTACTAGGCTAGGTCCACCCGAGAGTGTACTGGTCGAACGTATCAGTCTAGTCCCCCCGGGGGATTGAATCCATCTCCACTAATAATTGTAGGCTTACCGCTTATTAACAAATACACCACAACCATGAATATATTAGCAGTTCTCACTAACACTTCCAGGAACTAATACATTACTGTGGCAGTAAGACATCCGTTAGTTAATCACTATGCAGGTTCAGTTTTGCTGTCAAATGAGGTTAAGGAATTGATATTATGTAACCCTTTGTAAAACTGGTATCAGACTTGAATCTGACTGGAAACCGAAAAGCTGACCTTGTCGTCCCTCTTCTTGGAGCTGTGGCAGCATAGTGGTTTGTGCACTACATCACACAAGCAATGTTGCTGTTTTGAATGTCCTTTAGTGGTGGGGTAATGTTCTAAAGTAACATAACTTCAATACCACAATTCATTCAGTTCACTTAATCATTTTACCGAAATAGTGAACTACCGGACAATCGTATAATACTAATATTTTTGTTTTACTAACTTTTGCCTGCAACTATGCGGATGAAGTACACAAGCACTAAACAATATATCCAATTTCCTTTTTACCGACATATGTGAGGCTAAATCAAGCATGATTTGCTATTGACGAAATGTTACGGCAATCTTACCAATTTGGTTGAAAGCAAAATTTACAACTTAATAAATTATCAACTGTCCTTTTGATCTCATAATTGTAGGCTAGATAAGCTTATTGTGTGAGAGGTGTGTGGCATTGCGGTATTGACGACGAATTGAATTTAGTTGAGATGAGACATGAACCGATGTCACAACGCTCCAGACATTTCCATACGGTCTCCGACCTCATCTTCAACAACCAGGGAAGAACTGGACAACATAGTACAAAATATAAAGAAGAAATGAATGGTTCAAACCCTTCCAAGATAGCTATACTAAGTACTGATAGTGTTAACTATACGTTGTCACTTACTCCACGGCGGGATTTATATTATTGAATTATGACCAGTCCACCAGACAATCTGTAGGGACGAATGGACAATCTGGAAAGACAGATTTAAGCCCTGGAAAGACCGGCACTGCTGCAGCGCAGTGATGCCATTGACTCCGCCAGTGAAACGGTGAAGTTGACAGCAGACCCGGGCTGACGACCCCTATTGCTATATAGTGTGCTTGTCGCGAACAGAGAGAACACAGATAAATGTTCCATGGATTCCCCGAAAGGTGGAGGGGGGGGGGGGCGGCGGGGGGGGGGGGGGGGGGGGAGAGAATGAAAAATCCGCAATTGATCACACGTCCAACCGACTACGAGCCCAGTCATACCACCGGACTGGCCGTGCGTCTGTGGTACATACCTCGCCACCTACTGGGGAATGGGAAATCACGATCGACGAAAGAAATGAGAGAGTACGTCACAGGAGAGTACGTAGCTCGCCTGGAATACGGATAAGTCGTTAGAAGATCTCAGCCAGGGAGAACCTCACAGTGCTGAGAAGATTCAAGTTGGTGTCCCATGTGACGCGCTCGAGCACCCTTCCGATAGTTCCAGAGTTAAGATCAGGTTCCCCCCTGACACCGAGAAGGCAGCATGGGCAAGATTAGATTATACGTTTTAGAGGATGAGCTAAAACACACATCGCTATAAGAGAAAGTGCAAATGTTCGGAGAGATTGTATACCTCGACTCATTGCGTCAGTTTGGTAGCAGAGAATGTTGCTCATACATACTATCACAATCTGATTATCTCAGTAACTGGATATCGATTGGGACTGCTCACAGTTTCAAAGTCAGCTGGTGAAACTAGAGCGCATACAGAATGAAATTATGGCGGTGATCCTGTACAAGGATCATGCCGATAGTGTGTATGAGATACATCCTGGCTTTACCAATAATTGCGGACAGACTCAAGGTGCAGAGGCTAAGTCGTATCTCCGAATGGCTACGGGCAAGGAATACCTCCTGCTTGAAGCCCTGGACAAAGATAAGTGGCACAGGCTGATAAGAGGAAAATCATGTGTGGTTAAAGCAAATTGATTATAGAACTCATGTGTAGGGTGTGACCAATACTGTTTATCCGAGAGAAAGGAGACGTGAACTAATTGTGTCTTCCTAGCTTAAATACCAGAGACGTTTGAACTTAGCCGTTCATTTGGAAAACTCTAAATTCATTGCGCTTTTGATTTTATTTCCTAACTTCTTCAGAGGAATTTTAGTGATTTTCTGGGAACAGTTTGGGTAAGTGACAGTGATGAAAACTCCGCCGTGGAGCAAGCATGACAAGGGGCTTTGATCGTCAGAGGGAGTCCCCCTTCACAGAATGTTTCGGCCCGTTACCTTCTCGACACTCTCTGGAGGCAGGCCCGCCCGTTTGATGACTCCGGGTGTCTTTCCCCTGCCGTGCATTCGAGACGTTCGGTCTTTGCGTTTTCGGTGCACCAAGTCCCTTCTTAGATCTGATAACAACTTCTTCCACATTAGAGTTTTCATGTAGAAAATGCAAAGTGCAACCAGTATTGTTAGCACAATATATCATTCCTTGTGCTTTTAACAACAATTCGAGTTTCCTATTTTTCTTATTTTAATAATCATAACAGACATTGTTCTTATATTTTTGATGTAGCTGTCCATCGCCGGTCTCTCTGGCTGAGGGGTTACAACACTTTCTCCGTAATCCCGTTTATCACGCAGAGTCTCGTAGCGGGAGAGAACTGGGAGCGGTTCGACCCCCGCTGGTGACTTGCGGGATACTGAGCCGGCCGCTCAGAAAGCAATGGCAAACTACTGAGCGTAATCTTGCCAAGAAATCAACAGACAGCTGAAAGATGCTGCTGTTGACAGCGATGTCCTGTAAAAGGATATGCCAAAAAAAAAAAAAAAACTCGTGTTACTGCAATATATTTTTTTCGCCATTTTATTGTGTGTTAATAACGTCTGGCATCACTTGGTAAGCTAGATAACATCAAGTGAGAAATGAGCAGAATGAATGTTAACATAAGACAGATAGGCGCTGGATAAATGTAATTTTCTCAGACGAATATTTAATAATTTATTCAGGCAGGCATAAACATGTAAGGGATGTGAATACAAACTTGGACATATGAAAATCGAAGACTGTAAAATTATATTTGCTCGTATCACATCACGTTCTTAAAGGGTATGTTGAGCCAACCCTAATATACGGATGCGAATCATGGACAATTAGCAGACATACTAGGAATTATATAGAAGTTGTGGAGATGTGGTTTTATAGAAGAATTAAGAAAACACCCTGAATATGTAGAGAAATGAAGGTATCTTGAACAAAGAAAACTGGTTACTTCCGTCAGTAGAAGACAGTCCATTCTTTAGGCACGTCATGAGGAGAGGAAAGCTAGACTAAGTCGTCACAACAATCAGGCTTGTGGGGAGGAGAGGCAGAGGGAGAACAAGAGAGAGGTTGTTAAACAGTTTGACATTATGACATGGAGAAAAGTCGGTATCAGACATGATCGAATCACGAAAGACATAATTGTGTGAACAGACATGATCACCAACGTCAGACGGCATAGATAATTTGACAGAGATGATATTGTTTACTTTATATACATTCGTACTTTTGCTCGTTGTTCAGTTTTTTTCCTGTACATTGTTTCTCGTTAATTCCCAACTTCAAATGTATAACATTAATTGCGCATATTAACTGCATTGTGTATTCATGTGTGTATGGCTCTCTCACACACACACACGCACACACACACACACACACACACGTGCGCACACACACACAGAGACACACACACAGGCAGACACAGACACAGACAGACACAGACAGACACAGACAGACACACACACACAGACACAGAGACACAGACACACACAGACACACAGACACACACACACACACACACACACACACATACCCACACACTTAGAACTTAGCACTACCCGTGTGTCACCTTGTTCGACATAAATAGATTCCATAAGTCAAGAAAGAAAATAAGATAAGTGTCTTCATGCATGACAACACTGGGCAGGACGCCATCAGCAAGATTCAATCAATCAATCAATCATGAGTCATGCTGGAAAGCGTGGGCGGTCATGACTCGCCATTTCACTCGATCACCAGAGTCGCTGTCTCGTCCATGCCATGTGGCCAAGCCATCCAGGTATTTTCCTCTCGGTCTTCCTCTTGGTCTGTTCCCTTCGATCTTGCCAGTTGTCACTAAGTTCTCCAATCCATTTCTTCTCATAACATGTCCAAAAAATGTTGAGTGTCTACGTCTAATTTCTCTAATCAATTTACGAGTTTCATTTGTCCCTGTAGTACTTGGTCATTGGTATTTCTATCTGTCCATGGTATTCTTTGCATTTTCCTCAGAAACCATATTTCTGCAGCCATCAGATGTTTTTCAGCTTGACTGCACATTGACAAAGTTTCACATCCATACAAAAGAACAGGCTCTATGTATCCCCTCAACACTCTTTTTCTCGTTTCAATTGACATCTTTTTATTGGTCAGAATGTTTTTCATCTTGCTAAAGGCTACTTTCGCCATGGCGATTCTTGTTCTAATCTCTTCAAGGCATCTCCCGTCAGATATTATGACTGTTCCGAGATAATTGTATCGATTCACTTGTTGAAGAATATACTTGTATATTACATTATGGTACTTCGTTCTTCCTAGTGACGACCATAACCTGTGTCTTTTTACAATTTAATTCTAACCCCAGCTGCTCACTGTGTACAACAACCGCATCTACTAATTGTTGCAGATCCTGCGCATTGTCTGCAATCAATACTGTATCATCTGCATATCTAATGTTATTGATGTTTCGTCCTCCAATGCTGATTCCATTTATATCTTCTACATTTCTGAAAATATTTTCACTGTACAGGGAACAAAGATCTGGAGACATTACACATCCCTGCCTAACACCTCTCTTATTAGGCTGATATTGTCCCCACTTTATTTTCAATCCTTATGGCAGCTTGTTGTTTCCAATATATGTTTTTTATAAGACTTATATATGTCTTTCTCATCAATTTGTAGATCTGCAAGCATATCCACCATGTTGACATGTCTAACTCTTTCAAATGCTTTCGTGTAGTCAATAAAGCAAAGATGTATATCCTTGTTTACTTCTATAGCACGTTCAATAACTGTTCGCAAGCATATACACAGCATTTACTGTACCCTTTCCTTCCACAAACCCACATTGTTCTTCCCCTATTTCAGGTTGTAATTTCTTCCTCAGTCTTTGAATGATAATTCGTAGCAAAATCTTTGTGATGCGACTCATTATACTAATTGTTCTATGTTGATCACATTCCAAGGCTCCTGATTTCTTTGGGATTGCAATAAATACAGAGTTACATAATTCAGAAGGTATCTCCAGTATCATATAATGTGTTCAGCAGTCTGGTGACTTGATCTTTTCAATAGTCTTCGAACGCTTTAATAATTTATGTTGTGATGTTATCTGCACCGGGGGCCTTGCCAGCTTTCATATGCTTAAGAATGTTTTTTATCTTATCCCTCTCCCAAAACCATTCAAGCATTATTCAAAGCTTGGCGGCTTTAGGATCATCACCCTTCAAAATATATTTGGGAAGGTTTTAGAGAAGATAGTCGTTGTTAAGCTGCAGGATTTTTTGGAAAGGGAGAAACTTCTTCACAGAGGCCTGGGGAGCTACAGGCTAGGAAGAGATACCTGGTCAAATGCAGCCACTTTTGCCTTTGACGTTTATGAGGGGTTCCAGAGTAGACAGGAAACGATGGCGGCAGCGCTTGATCTCGAGGATGCGTACAATAGAGTTCGCTATGATATTTTGATGACCGCACTTATGGAGAAGGTGGTCAATCCCTGGTTGGTGAACTGGATAGCAGCCGTCCTGCATTCCCGTCGGGTTGCTCTCCGTCTGGGTGCATGGACCTCAGAGCCACATATTTTAACCCCGGGACTGCCACAGGGATCTGCAATCTCACCGGTGCTCTTTAATGTGTATACGAGCAAGATTGCAAACCTAGAAGCACCAGGGGTTGGAAGGATACTAACATTTGCAGATGATATTCTTGCATATAGGCAGGGGAGAAATAGGGATCAAACAGCCCAGGAGCTACAGGTGACAGTAGACAAAGTGATTGACTGGTGCACTGAAATGAGTGCTGTCATCCACCCGGAAAAGGCGGCTGTTTTGTGGTGCTCTCTGGACAACAGGATTGTGAGAGATGATGCCCCAAGCCTCACGATAGATGGCAGAAGCGTCAACAGAGAGAACAAACTGAAGTATCTGGGAATCACATTTGACAGGAGTCTGTCCTTCAAGGACCATATGGAGACGGTTGTGACAAGATCTCAAAAGAGACTCAATGCACTTAAAACTATGGCTGCAATGGACACAGAGCATAGAATGCTCTTGACACTATATCAGCACTTGATCCTCTCAGTAATTGATTATGGACTAGGACTGCTCACTGTCTCAAAGAGTCAGCTGGTGAAATTAGAGCGCATACAGAACGAAGCTATGCGGGTCATTCTGGGATGCACCAGAGACACCCCAGTAGTGTGTATGCGTTACATCCTTGGTCTGCCGACTGTTGCTGGTAGGCACAAGGTGATGCAGGCGAAGGCATACCTCAGAGTAGCTGCAGACACAGATCACCCGTTGCATGAGGCGCTGGACGAAGTTAAGGGTCAGAGACTGATAAGAGGGAAATCATGGATGGCTCAAGCGGAGGATACGATCAGACAGGTGTGCCCCTTGGAGAACATCAGGCGAGGAGAGGAGTGGGTCAGAGTGCCAGCGGAGCAGTCAGACTTGTGCAGAGTTATAATCACATTGAGCCGGGAGTGCAGGGAGTGGCCAGCAGGGGCCACGGAAGTGGAAATCCAGCAACTAATTCAGGATAATGCTCGCCCGGGTGATGTGATTATCTACACAGATGGTTCGGTGTTGAGAGGTAGAAGTGCCTGGGGATTCTTAGCAAAAGCTAATGGTCGACGTTTGGTGCACGAGAGCCTGGCGTATGATGAAACAGCATCTAGCTTAAGAATGGAGGTGGAGGCGGTCAGTGCAGCTTTCCGCTGGATGGAGAACACGATACATACACACATTGTGATTATAACTGACTCAGAAAGCATGCTGAGGAGGGTGAGGACAGGCAGGCTTCGTGCAGAGTGGCTTGCTTCGCTTCGGAGGTCACGGGTAGCAAGCATCACCTGGATCTTTTCTCCGGGGCATGCCTGGGGAATGAACAGACGGACAGATTGGCTGGCTCTGCAAAACTTGGTGGAGTATTGATGCATGACAAGGCAGGCGTGGTTGCGGCCTTGTGGGAGCACGTGTACACAAATGGATCACCATAGTCTGGTAAGAATGAGGCAGTGATGTGTGACGAGGGGATCTGCCCGACGCTCGACGCTCAGAGGAAAGGCGAGACGGACATATAATCAGATTGCTACTGGAACTATTAGTGTTGGAACTCTTCGCTGGCTGCTGAGGATGGAGACGGAGCGCTTATGGGAATGCCCCGAATGCTGTGATGTCGGTTCCTAAATCAATCAATCAATCAATCACATCACAAGTAAAAGCTAAATGCACTGTTCGTGCTTTGGGGACTCTTTTTACCACTTGTGATGAATTCATACATAAACACAACTATTTTGAGTTGTGCACTCTGGCAAACGTGTTCGAGAGTTTCAAACAGAGTGCACAAGATTCGTTTGCTTCATCTCTGAATCTATCCGTAGCATAGAGTATCATGCATCACATCACTTGTGATGTGATGCATGATAAAGCAGATATGGTGAATGCCCTCTGGGAGAACGTGAATAAAGCGGAAGAACAGATAGACTATCATGGTTTAAAAAGAATGCGGCAGTAAGGGATGGTCAGGGGATATGGTCGATAGTCGTTACTCAGGGGTGAAGCAAGAGGGACACATAATCATATTGCGACGGGCACCATTAGTATTGGAACTCTACGCTGGCTGTTGAAAATTATAGTCTGTCCAGAAATGAATGTCTTCATTCACGATCGATTATTTTGAAAACTGTCTGTTGCATCGTTATGAAATTTTTCCTGCCGTCTTATATTTACCCCCACCCAAGGAATATGTCTTTGATAGGTCCAAAAGCAAATTAAATCATGGAAAGCGGCGACATTTCTTTGATGTTTTGGTGAAAAACTAGTGATTTCTCGCTAACAAACTTGTTTTACAGTAATGCCCCGTTCCACTACGCGAGGCTCTTGTCATAAGGCCAATCCCATGTCCCACGAGAAAATTAACTATTCAACGCTAATGTTTCCGTGTGAAGACGTAATACATTTAATAATGTGCACTTCATCTCTGACCCGTAAATTATATACCGCATATAAACAAACTTTGAAATCTGCTATACAATCTCTAGAACAAAATTTTTTTTTCTTGGGTGGACATAATGATACGGTTATATGCTAAATCTCATCATTGTCCCTCAGTTGGTTACTGAGATATGGAATTTTATATTGGGGCAGACTAAAGTAAACAGACTAGCGCGTATGGGAATGTCCCGAGTGCCATGTTGTCAGTTCTTAACTCAACTCTAACTTTTTTCTTTCTTTTTTGGGCGGGGGGGGGGGGGGGGGGGGGGGGTTGAATTCATATATATTTAGTTTTCCACTTAACTAGTGAATGATTTACACAATTGTTAATAGGCACTTAAATTTCTCTTTACTTTTATTACAGTGGTATCAATTATAACATCATTTTGATGAATTGTTCACGCAGGATAATTAATAACTTCTGTATTCTATATAATTTTAAAAAGAGGATATTTGCTTTTCTTTTCTCATTCACATTACTCACCTATCAGTCTTACTTTTACAGACTCATAGCTCTAGTGAAGCCATTTGTAAAAAAAAATCATGGGATAACTAGATAAGCAGAAAAATTAAGGGTAATTACAACCAGCTATGTGGACGAATAATGGGGAATAGATAGAGATACTAAAAGGCAAGAGATGCTTTCATGGAACTAGGAAATTTGTGAAAGTCAAAGGAATGTAAACTTAGGACCAAACATAGAATCTTTAACCCCAATGTTGAATCAGTACTACTGTATGGGTCAGCACAGTTAAAGGTTTTTAATAGAGAAATCAAAGTAATAAAAAAAGAAAAAGAAATATATAAGAAGTGTTATAAATGACGTGCCAGGCATGAAATCTTTACGCAAATTCTCTCATCTACATCGACAGAAGACCAGGAAGATTGTAAATCGTGAAACACCAAACATCCAGGATTCAGTAGGCACAACGCTAAAGACTGACAAGCAGAAAAGATGGTGATTCCGCACTTGATACATCATTTAAACAATTAAAGGTAATATAAATATTCGAAAATACATACATCAGAGTACTATACACGGTAAAAGGTAAGAGTACCTTGTATTTGGAAAACATATGACGCATGCGTACGAGAACAATGCCCCAGGATCTGTTGGTGTACAGTACGGATACATAAAGCGCTGAATACTGCGACAATGCACTATTGGAATTTCAGTGTCAGGAATTTCCAAGGTACCAAACGACTGTTGTTTACACAGTTAGCTGAAGCTAATGCCGAAACCTACTAGAGATCCTTAAATCCTTATCACTTACAAAATCACCACCCTGCATATTGTATCATTCATTTGACAGTGTTTTCCCTTTGTGAATGAACATGCACAATAGATAATTGATGTACGACAGATGAGTGATTGGAAGGACCGAATGTAAGACGGGCCTGTGTGCCCAATTATGTGGCCTTTTGAAAATGACGTTCGTTCGTTCATCCTTAACACGTCTGGAGTAAGATACGTTCCAGAAGCTGCCGAATCAGCAAAGCAATGCTCTAACTGTCCGCCTGTCGAAGAGTCCATCCTAGACCAGTTGCCGACCAAGTTTAGGGTCTGGTCTGCCCTGCCATGACATTTAGTCCTTAGATTGCATATCTCGCACTATGGTAAGGTATGTACCCTTCCAATTGCGCTCCTCCGCCAGAAGTCGTGGCACAATGTGAGGTGTCGGGTTTGGTGAGCGATGAAGCTTATAAAACCACAAACAAAGTTGGGACAATTCAGGCGTTTAGGATCCCTTTACCCCATTAGTTTCTTATCTGCTTGTGGCAGTTTTTCATGCGGAACAGTCAGTTTTCCTCAGACTTAGATGGTGAGGCGATGGGTCTGCATATCTCTCACATCAGATGAATAATTTCATTCCTTTCAGAAGAGATGTGGGTTCACAGTTTATGTTTAAAACACATATGTAAAGTATTTGCCTTAGCAAGACAATTTAAGAAAACATATTTAAGGGTAATATATGTTTGCATATCCTTTACAGGACATCGCTGTCAACATCAGCATCTTTCAGCTGATTGTTGATTTCTTGGCAAGATTACGCTCAGTAGTTTGCCATTGCTTTCTGAGCGACCGGCTCACATGCCCCGTAAGTTACCGACGCGGTTAGAACCGCTACCGATTCTCGCCGTCGTCACGTTACTCACGAGAGTATACGGGATTACGGAGAAAGTCGCTAACCGCTAGGCCAGGGAGATCGGAATTTAAGGATAATAGTTATAACAAATTCATGAAAACTACATTCGAAAATTCCACCAACCAATATGTACATTTTTCATGTAACTAAGACACAAACAATAGATTGCACGATTTATTGCCTGGCCATATTTCGCTGCATCTCGTCAGGTACATACTGCAGAAATCACACAACTTACGTGAATTAACTAGATAAATCCTTCAAACTGAAATATACACATGTTCGCACAGTAATGTCGATTGTCTACCACGGTAATTTTAAACTGACTAACATGTCTTTCTGCTTGCACAAGGACGGCTTACGAAGGTTGATTATTATAGCTTCAGCAAACTTTAACAATCGACTACTTTGTGTGTTGAACAACACACGGAAGGCACTGTTTCTTTCAACCACGTTACCGCTCTCGAGCACATGTCTCCCGACCGATGAAGCTGGACTGTTCCGGTGTGTCGGCCTGCCTAGGCTACCATCTTCTGTGTGTAGTATCTTGTCCAACCAATTCGGAATGTGTTCCGAAACCCTGCAATGTAACTGTCGCTCAGTTCTACCTATGTAGAACCGCTACCGATTCTCGCCGTCGTCACGTTACTTACGAGAGTATACGGGATTACGTATAGGTAGCACTGATTTTAATAGGTCACTAGGAATGTACCCAGTAAGAATTTTGTCAATATTTCGATTCCAAAATCACCTAGAGTCTTAACTTCCTCCAATGTAAATTTCGTCTAGACCGGGTGCCTTTCCTTTCTTCCATGCGATGTAGTGCATCTTCAGCTTCCGCTGCTAGCATTAGTGAACCCTCACCATTGTTTTGAATATTTACACCCGGTCTCCTATCGTCATATCCGTTCATCTATTGACAACATCATCTTGCCCCGTCAATATTGCACCGTTCCTCGAGTTTTAAAACATCCAGTTGTGTTTCGTGTTTTCCTACCAGTTATTGTATATATTTGTTGATACATGTAATGTGCAGTCTTTTCCTTAGTTTGTTCCAATTTCCACGCACTGTTGATTCAGCCTTACGTCTTTTGCCACTTTGCATTTATTACTTAGCTGATTTAAGTCTCCAAGAAATTTTAATGACATTGGTTTTTAGTTTTATTTCATCCTTCCGTGAGAGCTTACTTCTTCCAAAACAGTTTCTTCCTCTATAATCTCCTCTCTTAATTTAGCTAGGAGTTTCATTATACATGATTAATTATCGTTATATCAATTTGACTTTGCTCCCTTCAGTCTCTCCTGCGAAACAACATACAGACAGTTCAATGTGACAACACTCACCCACACAGATAATTAAACTTCCATGGTTTTATGGTTTATCAAAGCTCCAGCACACGCGGGTCAAATCTTGTCCCTGCGCACACAGCTAGACTTAATTTACCATGTCAGCTGAGTTATGTAGTTGTTTCCAACGTCCACGTTAGATCAATACAACGGTAAGAGAAGAACCTCTCCTTAATTGGGGCCTTGTCACCAACTCAAAACACAGCTTCTAATGCTCCAGATTCTAGATTGGCGGTCTCAGTTCTATCAGGCGCATTCAATGTTTTGGCGGCAAGGAGATGTCAAATTACACTGTCGATATTTTCCCGCTCTTACCCTTGCAAAATGTTTTACTTTTAAGGCTCAATTTAATACCTTTATCCTCTTCTTCTGTCATCCATTCTCAGTTGTCAGAGGTTCCAGTATTTCCTTATGATTTCGTTATTATAATGGTTTTGAACACCAATCTGGTGTCCCTTCAATGTGTGAAAGATGGCGAAGCCACTCGAGCTCTGTCGATGAAAGATCTGTATTTTAAAGATCGTTATTTTAAAATGTGTTATTTGCGCTGGTGAGATGCGCGACAAGCCTCCGTGATTTCTCAACACACATTCGGATCATTACGTTACAGTCTTTACTGCCTATATTTTATAATGTATTGCAGCTGTTATATACAATAGTGGCGTATTCATCATTCATTTCTTGTTATGGTTTAAGTATTGCCAAATCTAGTTTGATATTTCTTACAGCCCTTTTTAATTGCGTCAGTGTTAGTGCTAGTTTTCCAATTAATGGTGCACAGTCACTTTAGTAATACGCTTCTGGTCTTGTTTATGACGACAGTATGTTGTTTCGAAGTCAAGTGTTGATTATTATGTAATCAATTTAATTATGAAAATTGTTTCCTAGACTTTTCCATGTCCAAAGGCGTCTGAGATGTTGCTGAAAGATAGTATTTCTGATAATCATATTATGTACCCGTGCCCATTCAGCCAGTTTTCCCATCTCTGATTTCTTTCTCCAAGGCCAAATCCAGCAGTAATACCTTCATCTATTTCTTCTCGTACTTTTGCATTGAAATGTTCCTGTACTATAGTTGTTTCACAGTTTGTACAGTCTGCTATAGCTATGTTAAGTTGTTGATAAACGTTATCACGTTCTTCTTCAGAGCTGTCTGCAGTTAGTGCAAGGCAGCATCTACTATTGTTCTCATTAATCTGACTAACAGAACTCGATTTGATATGGGAATATATCGTTTTATTGTCTTCCTCTGTAAAGATTATACTCACACCTCTTTCAGGTTTATGGCCTCTTGAGTAAATTGTTCTATATTCGTCTGAGTATATATCTCCTGATACAATATGTCTTGTCTCTTCATAATCCCAAGGTATTAACAGTCTCTTTTCAATTCCCTCTAAATGTTTTCCAGTTCAACAACTTGCATCTGTGTTCTCACATGCCATGCCATAATGGCAAATGCGTTGTTTCTTTATTTGCATACACTCACTGGCAATCTACTGAGCGTATAGTTGTTAAGAAAATAAGTCTGCAGTTGATAGTAACTTCCTGTAAAAGATTTTCAACATTTGTTTATATTTAAATATATGTAAGACTGGTAGGGATGAACCAGTTCCGTGTTTTCACATGATCTCTTAAAACCCACATAATCTTGATGTCATCTTGACATTCATATCAAGCTTCAAAATTGCGATATAGCGATTTCTTAGGTTATCTATAGTACTTTTAAGTGTCATGTGAAATTCCTGTTTAACAAATTCTTCCTTATTATTTGCTGGTATGTAAGACTGGATCATTTGGTCCACTTGATTGAATTCAAAGTGCCGAAATATTACATAGAAACTATTTTGCTGTGTAGCAGTTAATCTTGGAACGTAAATAAACAAATGAGGAAGAACTTTAAGCACCGGATAAATGTACCTTGGACTGTGACTGCGTGAAGAGGCTAATGAAACTAGAGCATTATACAGGGTGTATGCAAAGTCTCACTACACTTTGCATGTAGAAGAATTTTGAAAAATGAAGTACATTACATATCAAAACATGTGCTCCACAGTCCGTTGTGAAGCAATATGCAGCGAATGGCTGTCGTCAGCTGCAGTAATTCTTTGCACTCCAAACAGAATGGTGTTATCAACGGAAGAAAGAATTTGTTTGGTTGAACAAGTGTTTCGAAATGGCAGTCGATACACATGGATGGTTGTTCACATATTTATAGCAAGACTTCCTGATAAACAACCTCCTCATCACATTACGGTTAGAAATTTGTTGAATAAGTTATAATGAATACTTCATTGGTAATCTCCAGCTTCCCCAAAACAGCGTTAGACCATAGCAGTGACTATTGTAACTAATTTAATGAATTTATTAACACATTTTTTATGACGTCATGCACTTAATTTTTCAAACGTGTTCTACATATAAAGTGTAGTGAGACTTTACAAACACCCTGTATGAAATAATAAGAAAGAGACATGTAGGTTTCTTTGGTCATGTGATGAGAAGATGGGCATTAGAGACCACCGTGACAACTGGAAAGATCAATGCCAAAAAAGGCAGAGGTAGGTTAAGAGACAGGGTTCTGAAAATGGTTTGAGGTGCAAAAGGGAGTAAGATATGGCTTCTCTCTCTCTCTCTCTCTCTCTCTCTCTCTCTCTCTCTCTCTCTCTCTCTCTCTCTCTCTCTCTCTCTCTCTCTCTCTCTCTCTCCCTCTCTCTCTCCATGCCTTTTCAATATATTTGCAAAAAAAAATTCATTGAGAAAAGCCAAAAATAAGATGCAAGAGACAATTTTGATCGATTTGTTATTTGTGGAAATCTAATTTCAGAACTTGGATATACAGATGGCACATTTCTCCTCTCAAATAATACTAAAGGATTAGAAGAGATAATCCTGTCTTTCAAAAGACATAGTGAAAATGAAAACTGTTTTATCCCTGAACTTAAGCAATCCAAACCTAATGTCTACGGACAAAACTACATCCAACTAAAGTTCACAATCAACAGTGATGAAATGTAAAATTAGCGCCAATTATATCTTGGTTGACTGTTATTTTTCTTTACTTTTCTGTTTTTTTGGGTATTTTTTACTTTCATGGTTGGTTAGATTTTGCACCTACAGTTTTCTATCGTATAAGGTAGCCAGATACACTTCAAAGTCACCTCTTACTGGTAATTTAGAGTGTTACTATTCTTCGTTTCTTTAAAGGGCCTCGGCAACACACCGCGGATAATATGTTAGGGCCATCTTAAATTAATAGTAGCCTGCAATGTCTCAGATAATCCAAAATGGCGGACGGAACGAGACCATGTTTTTATCGTTTCCATTGTTATTTAAAAGTTACTCTCATAAACATGTGTAATTTCTTTTTATAAAAGAACAATGTGAAATACGTGCTTAAAAAAAAAAATCAGTTACATATCCTTTACACGACGTCGCAGTCAACCCTACCATTTTTATTTGACTGTCTGTGATTTCTTACCAAGTTAACGTTCAGTAGTTTCCCTCTGCTTTCTGAACGACCGGCATTCATACCATTATATGAAAATAATCGCTAGGCGGTCTGTTTCCAAATCAACTGCAGCTGTGTTTCGAGCACCGCATGCAGGATTACGAATTACTTCCGTAATCCCTTCACCAAAGAGCCGTTGTTTTAAATGTACACGTAAATTTCGGGTCAGTTGTATTCAAAATTGTACCCGCCGACAATGTCTGTTATTTTAACTATCAGATCTATAAAGGCCCTGCGTTGGCCAGGTTTCGAGATGGCAGCAGAGCATCTGCATAACATCATGTGATGTTATGCTATGCTTTGCTATGTCGAACAACGTCACTGCATATTGCAGTGGTTCTCAACGGGTGGGGAATCCCTCCCCCCTCCCCGGGGAAGGGGGATTGTAGGGTTTCCAGGGGGGGGGGGGATGAATTAAGATTATTTCAAGATCACGTTAATACAAGAACCGATTATTTGATATTGTTTTGTTTTTCCCTCCATATTTTAGGGTTCTGTACTTCTCGCCCTTCTGAAATTCGTTTTATAACGTAAGTAGACCCGCAAATCACGTTTCATGTAGACGTCTAGACTTGTTCTAGTATGTGTCATTAAATTTAGCCTCTATTGTACATATACTATGTAGGGATGGGGGAATTTATAGGGAGAAAATACGAAAAGGAGGGGGAGGGTAATGACATTCTGAACATATGGTGACGGGTTGGATGAGCCAAAAAAGGTTGAGAACCACTGGCATATTAGGCTTTCCCACGCGTGCTTAGATTTCTGATGCAGCAGTCATTCTAAAGTATTTCTGTCTCCATAATGAGCCTCCTATACTTGGTCAAACATTTAATTAACTCACTTAAATTAATTTTAATAATGTGATAGCTGGAACTGATTATCTTTGTTGAGACTTCTAGTTTCTTTGTAGTTGACATAAGCCTGGGTCATTGACATTGAGTTGAGTGACCGGGCATGAGAAAGAATGGAGATGAAAGTGGGAGACAGTAAGGTGAGTGACCTGGCTACGAGGAAAACAATCAACCCTCAGAAATAATGGGGCGGATATGAGTGGAAGGCCCCAGGGGGGATAGGTCGAAAGACAGTTGTGTGTTGTGTGAAGTCAGGAGACTGAAAAGTCAGTGAGAGAAGAGACCGACTGCGGGTCAGGTCGTTTGAGAGAGTTGAGTTTGGGATACCGAAGGAGTTGGTAGTCCACGTACAACGGGGTTGTGTTAGGCTCCGAGTTGTGAAGACAGGCCTGAACCAGAGTGGGTTCTATAGTTGAGCAGTGGCTCCAACCCAATGTGTGGGTTGTATTGTGGGAGATCCAGCCGTGGATAGTAGCTGGATTACCTGTCTTGTGGATTGAGATAAGAAGCAGGCCGTGAGAAGGCATTGATGTGTGCTGGTTAAATTGTGAGGAGGATATTTATATTCTATGGATTTACATAGTTTCTGGATATATATATATATATATATATATATATATATATATATATATATATATATATATATATATATATATATATATATATATATATATATATATATGTGTTCCGTCTGTTCGTCTTATTTCTGGAATAAATGATTATGTGCGCCAACTCAATCTTGTTTCATGACTGGTGAAGGTGCACTTCTGGGGTGAGTTGGATTTAAGAGACAGTTAGATATCTCAATTGACACACCATGAACATCGTTACCTAGACAACGACCATCACACGACAATATCAAGCAAAGATCATCAAGAACATTGATATTATCATCAAGAACGACGTGTGACATTCTGGGGCTCTGTCCTGGCAAGAACGACGGGGATATATTGAGAAACACATTGCATTATAGACAGTGTTGTCATTCTGAGATGTTTGTGGGCTCTTCGCGGAGAGAAGGGTGGACAGCGGAGTGTGTCCACCGTATAAACACTGAGTTTTTCTCCGTGTGGTAACTGGCTACAGCAGTTCACGTCAAGTCCACTACAGGTGAATTGGAACCAACCATATCGCTGAAGCGAGAGGGGGTGATAAAGACACGCCATACAGACTAACCGGGAGAGTCCATTACGGTGACAGGTAAATTTGATACCAGGCAGTAGTGCTGAAACTAGCAGACGCGGCAATGAAAGACCAGTGTTGAATCCAGAGTGGCGAGGGCAGCGTGTGTGTGTGTAGGACATCCGCTGTCGGTGATAATGACAGGATTGGGAACCAAAGATAATTGACAGGTGTGTGTGTGTGCGAGGCAAGCGCACCGTGTTGTCGCAAGTTGACTGGTCAAGATTTTTCGACGCAGTAAATAGGACGGGTGGAGACACCAGCGTCCAGGTACGAGGGGAAAGTTACGTTAACCCCTACCACAGCCGTGCTAGGGCAGCAGTGGAAAGTGTGATTTTCCACGGAGTTAATATAGCAGCCGGGTGGGGCTGTCAAGTTTGTGTGAAAACTGTTTTACGGAGGAATTTTTCACTGAGAGTGATAAAGAGAAATTGAGGTGACATTGTGAGTTGGGGGTGGAAGGAGGAAAGGTACTCAGGAAAATTTCCACGGCCTAGTGTGGTCAAGATGACTCATTGTGAATGAACAAAACAAGGTTGTTTTGAAAGAAAGCCAGATTTTATGTTTCGCCTTTGTTGAACTGTTCTATTATTGTCATCATTATTCTGTTATGAGCAAACAGTTTTAACGTCTCATCATCGCAACCATGGTTGTATTGCTTTGCCAATAAGGATTTATATACCCAAATTTAAAGCGCTGAACATTGGCTGCCATTCTCCTTTTCTTTTTGGTGAATCTTGTCGGGTAACGGAAATCCATAACATTAATGATACAGCGAAGCGCCATCTCCGCAACGAAAGTAACAACATATCGAAGAACACTTTGGATTATTACTGTGGTACCACCACGTACAGAGAAAGTACAATAACGTTACGGACTGTGTCGAGACAGAACAGTTTGGATATCACTATCATCTTCAACTTTTGTCGACAGTTGGAACTGGTGATCACCACGTGAATTCACGAACCACTCAACAAAACAACAAGTCGCTTTGAAATCTAGCGTCGTAAACATTTCGGAGAATTTAACACAGACATTTCCAGCATATTGTGAAAAACTATTAACAGCAAAATAAGAACTTTTGGCGACGGATTAATAGGCCCATATTTGTCGGCCAACCAGTTACACATTATTATTTTTTATTGTTTTGCTCCCATCGTCATATTTATTGTTGTCGGGTGTTACGCAATTATTTGTATGTGGTCCAGTGTTTGTCAAGAGTAGGGGATTTTTGTGTTGCTTCTCGAAGGCCGGGAGGCGGGGCGAAAATTTATTTTCTTACTGTGCACCATGTGTTTTCTGGGAAGTAAATCGTAAGGTCGGTTTGTTTGATTCTGCAGTGAAGCAGGGTGGTCCTAGATTATATACCGTGCCTTTTGGGTCTAACGTCAAATCTGTGTATATTTTCAGTATATATTCCTTTTCTTTCTCTCTTTCTTTTCGTTATATTTACATATGATATTTGTTGTGTTCGGATATATGTTATTATTGTGATCTTTTGTCGTATCTACTGTCTAGTGGTCTGAGTCAGTTTATATTTTACGCGCACTGTGGGTGTCCCTACACAAGCTTGTGGTTGTTACTGTGGTTTATTTCTGTGTCATCATCGTCTCCGTGTACTCAGCTTGTGAAGTCTAGCGTTGGATAGTCATCACTTAGTGTTATCATCCATTTGTTTGTATATGTATTTATATGTATGTTTAACAATATTTCCAGGGACTTCATGAACTTGTGGTCATAGATATATAGATATAAGGGAGTATAGGTGATACTTCCCCCCTCACTACCTAGTGCTTATAGAGTGACTGGGTGAGTACAGAGTGATATTTTAGCACTACGAATTTACGTACACAAGGAGTAGTGGTGTACTTAGGGAGGGCACACAAAGACTAGTAGCAGAGTCTTTACATTTATAAGTTGCCTGACAGACAGCAACGTGTCCACAAGTACAAGATGCCTACTTTAATGGAATATATTGAAGCAGGTGAAAGAATAGGCCTGAAAGGTAAAGAGTTACAGGAGTATGCAGAAGCAAAAGAACAAAAGCAGACGGAAAGAGAGGAGAGGCAGAATGAACGCGAGGCAAAGCGTCTACAGGAAGAGAAAGAGACACAAGTAAAACTAGCTGAAATGGAAAACAAGCGTCTACAGGAAGAGAAAGAGACACAAATAAAGTTAGCCGAAATAGAGAACAAGCGTCTACAGGAAGAGAGAGAGACACAAATGGAACTTGAAAAGTTAAAACACACAAATGCGGTGGAAATCGAGAGAGAGAAGATTAAAATGGAAGCTGAAATTGCACTAAATAAACTAGAACTATCTTCGAAAGGTCAAAGTGAGGAAAGTAGAAAACCGTCGCAGTCGTCACAGAGACTAAACTGCCATACTTTACGGACCGAGATAACCTTGAAGCTTATCTTGACAGGATTCGAAGCATCAGCGAAAGCGTTAGGTATTCCCGAAGAAGAGTATGCGATGAGACTAGGCGAATTTCTTACGGGCAAGGCACTAGACACCATGTTCAATTTACCTGTAGAAGAAAGAAACAACTACACTATCTTACGTCAACGTTTGCTGACAAAGTTCCAACTCACTGAGCATGGATATAGAACAAAGTTTAGACAGTTAGTGCCAGAGACAAATCAAGATTTCACAGACTTTGTTAACACAGTCAAGAATACATTTAACAAATGGATGGAGCTCGCAGAAGTAGGGAAAGATTTTAATAAATTAGTAGATCTAATGTTAAGAGACAAGGTAGTATCTGCATGCAATTCTAATTTAGTGGCGTTCTTTGAGGAACGGAAGCCAAAGGACATAGACACAATGTCTCAGTTAGGGCAAAACTACATGACTGCACATCCTAACGTATCTATTGGGAAACTAATGAGTGAGGAAATAGTCTGTGCAGCGTACACTAAACAGGACCAGAATCCAGTCATCAGACCAAGGGCGAAAAGTGTGGATTCAGCACAGAAAGGTGAGCAGCAAGAACTTCAAGATAATGGTTTCCGAGGAAACAATGTTGGTAGAGTAGGACGGTACCCATATAGAAGAGGGAACTTCCAGAGACGTCCAAATTATGCCGGATGTTGGAATTGTGGGAGCTGGAGACACAAGGCAGCAGAGTGTGATGCACAACCATCAGATGGACCAACGAACAACACTAAAAGGGAGATTACTTGTTTCAAATGTGGAAAGAATGGGCATATCAGCCATCAATGTAGGATGAGAGAAACAGAGCACTCAAATGCAGCGCAAGTAATTGAGACGCTGAACAATGAAGATTGTAGTGGGTGCAAACCTCTTTTTGAAAAAGACAGTCAGCCAGTCCTAATATGTGGTCATACAGTGAAAGCAGGATCAGCAGTCCATGAAGGAGGAAGTCTGAAGCTGCATCAGGGATTCGTCAATGATAGACCAGCGTTAACAATTAGGGATTCCGGATGTACGTCTATCGGAGTGAGGAGAAGTTTAATAGATCCCTCGGATTATACAGGGAAAAAGATTAGATGCATAACATTCAACGGCACAGTAGAGTTCTACCCAGTAGCCATAATAACAGTAAAAACACCATATATCACTGGAAGAGTGACAGCGTGTGTTTTGGACTCACCAGTGGCTGATTTGATCATAGGAAATGTTATAGGAGTTAAAGATTGTACAGAAGAGGAAGTAGTTTATTGGGACCAAAAATATAGTGTAAGCAGTAATGAGGTAGTTACCACAAGAGAACCTAAATTAGAGAGTATAGCTGAGGTAGAAGAGGCACTTGAAGTAGACACAGGAACTCAGGACAAGGATAGTACATCTGAGCAGATAAGAATGGATCCCAAATATAGTGCTAGTGAATCCCAGAGACAAGATACTACTCTGAACAAATGTTCCCAAGGGTGTAGGAGAGTAGAACATAGGCAGTCAAAGAAAGGTAGATGGTGCTTCGAGAGGAAGAACAATGTTCTCACTCGCAGGTTTTCAGATAGCAGAACTGCACGTGGGCAAGGAGCAGTACCTTTAGCACATAGAGACCGATATACTAGAACAGCTCAGGATAGTGCATGTGCAGGGCACATAGGCATAAGGCGTATGCAGCAGAAAGAAAGGTGCCAGATATATGGGCCAAGATTGAATAAAGAGTTCAGACTAAACAGAGACTCAAGTGTAACGGTGCAATATGCAGATAGGAAAGTTGAGTCAGGTCAAAAGAGTGTTCGCGACATTACTGACCCAGGGCTAGGGATAGCAAACAGATGTTGTAATTGTAGAGGTACCATGAGTCATGGGTACATGAAAGGTAGACACAGCATCGACAGGAATCAGAGGTGGGTTGATGCAAGAACAGAACCACCTGATATAGGGTCGGTACACAAATAGTATTGTGGGGTCGTGAAGTAGGAAGAGACCTGTGGTTACATAAGTATAATGCTTTTCTATGATGTATTATTATTATGTGATGTATTAGTTCATGCATTGATACACAAGATAGAAAGATGGTTGTATTTATGTGTGACGAATATAGGAGTATACTATGAGCATTTGATGTATTATGTAGTGTGGTAGCTAGAGTGAGGTGGAGCCATACTTAGGGCTACCCAGGCTATATGTCTGGGTCACATGTTTAGTAAGTTTTAGTCTCCCAATATTTGAAAACGAAGTTTTCTTTTAAGAGGGGGGTGATGACATAAGCCTGGGTCATTGACATTGAGTTGCGTGACCGGGCATGAGAAAGAATGGAGATGAAAGTGGGAGACAGTAAGGTGAGTGACCTGGCTACGAGGAAAACAATCAACCCTCAGAAATAATGGGGCGGATATGAGTGGAAGGCCCCAGGGGGGATGGGTCGAAAGACAGTTGTGTGTTGTGTGAAGTCAGGAGACTGAAAGTCAGTGAGAGAAGAGACCGACTGCGGGTCAGGTCGTTTGAGAGAGTTGAGTTTGAGATACCGAAGGTAGTTCGGTAGTCCACGTACAACGGGGTTGTGTTATGCTCCGAGTTGTGAAGACAGGCCTGAACCAGAGTGGGTTCTATAGTTGAGCAGTGGCTCCAACCCAATGTGTGGGTTGTATTGTGGGAGATCCAGCCGTGGATAGTAGCTGGATTACCTGTCTTGTGGATTGAGATAAGAAGCAGGCCGTGAGAAGGCATTGATGTGTGCTGGTTAAATTGTGAGGAGGATATTTATATTCTATGGATTTACATTGTTTCTGGATATATATATATATATATATATATATATATATATATATATATATATATATATATATATATATATATATATATATATATATATATATATATATGTTCCGTCTGTTCCGTCTTATTTCTGGAATAAATGATTATGTGCGCCAACTCAATCTTGTTTCATGACTGGTGAAGGTGCACTTCTGGGGTGAGTTGGTTTAAGAGACAGTTAAATATCTCAATTGACACACCATGAACATCGTTACCTAAACAACGACCATCACACGACAATATCAAGCAAAGATCATCAAGAACATTGATATTATCATCAAGAACGACGTGTGACAGTAGTCAATATTTGCAGGACATCCCAACGCTAAAGCGTTAATAACTATCCAGTGTGTGTGTGGCAAACGACGCCATTATTTTCCTTTGTTCACTGTTCTAAGAGTGTTAATACTGTCGCAACCTAACTTGCACTGACTCTCCTCTGAGTCACTGCAATACAAGAAGACGGGCCATGAGCAACCTGCGAGATGCATACGTGTCTGTCCCGTTATATACTCGTATGTGTGCTGTCTATCTCATAATGGACGTTCCTTGCTCATGCCTCAAATTTGTTATTAATATTATTCCCTTAATATAAATTTATGTCGCTATGAAAACAAAAGCTCGTAGATTTCTTCAATTTCAAGTCCCGCCTGAGATTGCTTTGGCAGTGCTAAACCAAATTATTTCCCGGGCTTTATACTGCCAACTGGCTCTGTGGCGAAGGTGTTACGGACGTAATTCGTAATCTCGCATGCTGCGTTCGAAATACAGCTGCGGGAGAGTTGGAAGCAGACCGCTTTGCCTTGGTTTCCATACAAAAGATAAGTGACGGTGGTTCAGAGAGCAATGGTAAACTACTGAAAGTAACCTTGCCAAGAAATCACGAACAGTCAACAAATTGGGGGAGGGGGAAGGGGAGAGAGAGGGGGGGGGTGTTGACAGGGACATTCTGAAAAGGACATGAAACTAACTAATGTATACTGCCCACAGGCCACGTTTTCCGTTTCCTGCCATGAGGTGGTAATGGTATCTACTCTCTTTCCTTCGAAGGCTACATTGGCGTGTCTGACCAGGCTTCACCCCAATTCATGTAACTGGGTAACATCGGAGTCTCGTCAGTATCCGCTAACCGAGTCCGTACTGCGTTGATTATAACAGCCCTGTCCATGCTTTTTCCTGTGTATACTTGTGCATTATTTGCGAGCATTATCTGCACGTTCATTACTTTTAACTTCGGCATGTCACGGTACGTGAGTAGTAAGGGACACGCAAACTAAGTATGAAATATGGTGCAAAACGTTATCGATGACGTAGTATTTTACTATACGAAGGCTATAGCACCAGATTATTTTACGACCTCATTTTTAAGGGATGCAACCCATGAATAAATAATCGAACGTATTTTTGCACTGTTACTTCCCTTTTTGTATGATAAATTTTATATGTGTAAAAATTATATAACTGCAGGTATTATTGATTGTAGCTATCATCATACTAGTGGTGCTGTTAAGGCTTTCTTTTTTTTTTTTGCGGGGGGGGGGGGGTCTTCTTTCTTTATCTGTACTGGGCATAAAAACTATCATCATTCCATTGGTGATGTGTAAGGGATAGGGTTACAGTGCAATTCCTCGAGGTAGTCTAGGGGCGGCGGACGTTGGTGTGGGAGCTCAGGGGTGGAGCCTGGGGTGTCGGCGTGTGGGGTAGGGCTAGGTGGCTCGAACCTCAGGTCGTGACAGGTGTCATATGAAAACCTTAATAAGTAAGAATGTAAATATGGCGGTTATTAGTGATCTGTAGAGGGTCGTGCTGGCCAATACACAATCATCATACGGGTTACAAATGAAAACCTTAAAAAGTGAAGCTGGTCGGTGTTATTGATTTTAGCTGGTATAACTTAGTGAACTTCGTTGGTAAGGGGTGGGTAGAGGTTATTAGTGATCTGTAGCGTGTCATGGTGGTCTAAACACTATCATCATACAGATTACAAATGAAAACCTTTAAAAGTACACATGGTCGATAATATTGATAGCAGCGGTTATAGCTTGGTGAAAGTCATTGGTTAGGAGTGGGTAGCGGTTATTAGTGATCTGTAGCGTGTCACAGTGGCATGTTCACTATCATCATACGGGTTACAAATGAAAACCTTAAAAAGTAAAAATGATCGATATTATTGATTTTAGTGGGTATATCTTAGTGAAACTCGATGGTAAGGGGTGGTTAGCGGCGATTAGTGGTCTGTATAGGGTCACAGTGGCTTATTCACTATCATCATACAGATTACAAATGAAAACCTTAAAAAGTACAGATGGCCGATATTAATGATTTTAGCGGGTATAGCTTAGTGAAATTCGTTGTTAAGGGGTGAGTAGCGATTACTAATGGTCTGTAGAGTGTCGTAGTGGCCTATACACTATCATCACATATGCTTCAAATGAAAACATTAAAAAGTAAAGATGGCCGATATTATTGATTGTCTCGGGTATGGCTTAGTGAAAGTCGTTGGTAAAGGGTGGGTAGCGGTTATTAGTGCTCTGTAGAGTGTCGTAATGGCCTATACACTATCATAACACAGGCTTCAAACGAAAACATTAAAAAGGTAAAAATGGCCGATATTATTGATTGTAGCGGGTATAGCTTAAAGATGGCCGATAGTAATGATTTTAGCGGGTATAGCTTAGTGAAATTCATTGGTGAGGGTTGCGTAGCGGTTATTAGTGATCTGTAGAGTGTCGTAGTGGCCTATACACTATCATCACACAGGCTTCAAATGAAAACATTAAAAAGGTAAAGATGGCCGGTATTATCGGATGTAGCGAGTATGGCTTAGTGAAATTCATTGGTAAGGGGTTTGTGAGTGGAGGAAAGGCTAGATAGGTGCTTCTAATCATTGTTAAGGGTGGTCGAGTGGGGCGGTGGTAGATAAATACGTCCGGTCCTTGATAATAGACAGAGGGTAAGCCTCATATTAAAGTCTAAAGATTGAACTCATAGGTGGCTGATCTGAGAGGGACCGCCTGGGTGACTCATCACGGGGCTATGTCGGTGGGGGTGAACATAGTGAACGTGCTCAGACATGTCGTTAGGGATAACCGGAGGACGACTCAGAGCGTACTGAGCGCATAACGATACACACGGGTAATGGTCACATCGGACCAAGTATGGGTCTGCTTCCGGTCGCATTGTAATGACTACAACCAGACCATGCGCTCACTGATTAAAGCCTGTCAAAGATGGCGTCGCATCCGATCACACGTGGTAACGGCAACACTAGACCACGTGACTAAAGCCGCTGAAAGATAGCGATGCATCCGGTACACCTGGGTAATGGGCACATTCGATCAAATATGGCACTGCTTCCGCTCGCATGTGTAATAACTACAACCAGACCACGTGCTCACTGGCTAAAGCCGGTCAAAGATGGCGTCGCATCCAATCACACGTGGTAATGGAAAGACCAGACCATGTGGCTAAAGCCGCTCAAAGCTGGCGCTGTTTCGGGGCACGTGTCTTATGGGATACAGCCGAAACACGTGACTAATGACTCAACTGGTCAAATATAGAGTCGCATCCTGTCACATGACCAGGCAGTGCATAATATACTGATGAGTCATTCTACGTCAGCAGATATCGTGTATATAGCGTCCACCATTCACCGTCTAGAAGTACCGGTCTCAGTGAACAACAACCAGTTTTCTTTCTTCTCTGTGTCTGTGCTGACGAAAAGCTTTCTAACCGCAAAACTCAATGGTCACATGTACACAAACTCTGCGGGCGAAGCGGTAATGTATTCATGCAGCGACGTGGCTGAATGGTGGCGACAGAGGTGGAAAACTGATTAGCAAGGAGGTCACCGTGGTTGAATGATCCTACCATACATGGTAATGACAAAACCATACCACGTGCTTAAAGTCCCAGGCATGTCTTTAGCTCTAAAATAAGGTACTATTACAGAATACCACTCATACATTAGATTACAAAACTGTAACAATAAAACTAGGCGATTCCACAATCCGACTCTAAATCTAGAACCATTTACCTGAACTCTCGATTGACTCATCACAGGGCTATGTCAGCGTGAGTGAACGTACGTGAACGTGAACAGACATGTCTTTGGGGAAAACCCGAGGATGATTCAGAGCGTACCGACAGCGGTAAACCTACTTGAACATGATTAGACATGTTTTCTATTATGCATCAACCGCACAGTCTGTATAAAAAGGACCGCAAAGGCGGGTTAAATACACTACGTTTGCAACAAGACCTATCGAAAACAGCTCACCGAAGAGACCACAGTGGTAAGTACACTGTGTGTAGTATACATTCTCGTTACACGCCGTCAAATCGGTATAGTGTTGTCGCTGATGTATGTCACAGGAAATAAGGTACATGATGCTACAGTCGGGTTTGCACCTCGAGATATATCAGATGCGTATGATATCAAAATACTGTCTGATGTATATATCCCTACACACTAGGTCAAAACTGGTCTGCGTAAGGTCATATGGATGGTGTCACATTGTGTAAAATTCAGTATATGTAAATTTATCATATACATATGATGTCACATGTTAATTCACCACTAATTATTGTTCACCAATGCTCAGTAACTGTCCATCAGTGCGTGTATTCGACCTGCTTTGCTCACTAATATAGTACACTAAAACACCTCTATGTCAGTAACATACTATATAAAATAACACAAAGTAAATAAGCTTTACAGGACGTTGCTAGCCTTCATCACCAATCACAAAACGTATACTCACGTTGAAGACCCTCAGGTGACGTAAGACAGCCGGTATGAGAAGAACAAAAATGAGAGCAATGCAGAGAACATCCATTATTTTACTACATATGACGTCTTGGTGCACCCTCATAATTCGCAAATGTCAAATGGGTACTATTTTCTATTGATATATCATAATTAAAAAGTAAGTACTTTTGATTTGAAAAAATGTGGGTTATTATTTTCTGTAGATGATTTAAAACCACTAGCATCAAAATAATATTGGTTGTCGCATGTTTTGAAATACAAAATAAAATATCGACGGTGGAATGTAATGGTTTGTATTTTCTTCACAGCGGTATAACGTTCGGCGGTCAGTACTTACACCAGAACGACCTGTGAAAGCGTGGAACTACAGAAATCTATACAATTCATAGTGTTGGATCACTCCACCGTATTAACACTTCACCAGTGCAACTACACAAAAGATTACTGTGCTAATTATCAACACTCCATTAGCTGGTCACGGAAACGATAAGAGAGGTGGAATACGTGCCTTATAGCCCTTACCCTTTGCAGCGTAATGGCCACTAAACAGAAAAATCTCTATCTGTGTCATATATGTGGTCAATTCTTTACAGAAAACCACAAACTTACACGTCACATTAACACAGTTCACAACACCGAAACTCATACATGCCACCTCTGTGGTAACCTATACAACAGAAAAGATAACCTACAACGACACATAAAAACAAAACATCAGACACCCACTTCAGCAACAACTATGGGTACTGCAACCTCAACACCTATGAGCACTACACCCTCAGCTTCATCATACGAAACGAAAACACCTTCAGATACACAAATCCTGAGCCACCAAGCAGATGTACACTATACCACCAGTTTTCAACCCAACTACAATCAGATGTGTCATGACCCCAGCAGCCAGATGTGTGATGAGCCCAATAACCAATGTGCAACAAGACACCAACCGAAGCAATCAAGTCAAACACACTCAAGTCAAACAGGGTACTAAACGAAGCCACCAATTAGACGCATACTATTCCGCCAGTTTTCAACCCAGCTACAATCAGATGTGTGATGACCCCAGCAACCAGATGTGTGATCAGCCCAATAGCCAGATGTTTGATGTGTCCAACACTCAGATGATTGATACCCCGATTGTCTACAATACTCAGATACCAGCCCATCAAGCAGGAGACCAGTCTTATACCTAATGCCAAGTGATATATACATACCAAGCTACCAGCCAGTAAAACCAACCTACTCAGACAATGGTGTGAAGAAACCCAAAAACAACATACAATGTGGATAGCTCTGTATGTGAAAATAAAATGCTGTGATGATACTATGTATACCAGCTCATAGCACATCATCCATTTAGTATAATGACATTACCATTTGTTATTCTTGTAAAATGTACTGAAACACTGTAAAATGTACTGAAATACTGTAAAATAAACAGGCATATATTATAATTACGTCTTGGTTGTTGAATATTTTAGTGTTTACGGTGTATATAGTTGTCATGTGATGAGAGAATTATACAAATTGGTGACAAATTCAAGAAATATTTCAACAAAACTAAGGAAACGGGTTAACCAAAGTAGGAAAAACTGTTGACCATAGTCTGAAATATCTCAACCAAAATTATGAAACTTTTCTTGAGTGTGTTTGACTTGATTGCTTCGGTTGGTGTCTTGTTGCTGGGGTCATGACACATCTGATTGTAGTTGGGTTGAAAACTGGTGGTATAGTGTACATCTGCTTGGTGGCTCAGGATTTGTGTATCTGAAGGTGTTTTCGTTTCGTATGATGAAGCTGAGGGTGTAGTGCTCATAGGTGTTGAGGTTGCAGTACCCATAGTTGTTGCTGAAGTGGGTGTCTGATGTTTTGTTTTTATGTGTCGTTGTAGGTTATCTTTTCTGTTGTATAGGTTACCACAGAGATGGCATGTATGAGTTTCGGTGTTGTGAACTGTGTTAATGTGATGTGTAAGTTTGTGGTTTTCTGTAAAGAATTGACCACATATATGACACAGATAGAGATTTTTCTGTTTAGTGGCCATTACGCTGCAAAGGGTAAGGGCGATAAGGCACGTATTCCACCTCTCTTGTCGTTTCCGGCACCAGCTAATGGAGTGTTGATAATTAGCACAGTAATCTTTTGTGTAGTTGCACTGGTGAAGTGTTAATACGGTGGAGTGATCCAACACTATGATTTGTATAGATTTCTGTAGTTCCACGCTTTCACAGGTCGTTCTGGTGTAAGTACTGACCGCCGAACGTTATACCGCTGTGAAGAAAATACAAACCATTACATTCCACCGTCGATATTTTATTTTGTATTTCAAAACATGTGACAACCAATATTATTTTGATGCTAGTGTTTTTAAATCATCTACAGAAAATAATAACCCAATTTTTTTTTCAAATCAAAAGTACTTACTTTTTAATTATGATATATCAATAGAAAATAGTACCCATTTGACATTTGCGAATTATGAGGGTGCACCAAGACGTCATATGTAGTAAAATAATGGATGTTCTCTGCATTGCTCTCATTTTTGTTCTTCTCATACCGGCTGTCTTACGTCACCTGAGGGTCTTCAACGTGAGTATACGTTTTGTGATTGGTGATGAAGGCTAGCAACGTCCTGTATGTTTCGTAATTCTGTAAAGCTTATTTACTTTGTGTTATTTTATATAGTATGTTACTGACATAGCGGTGTTTTATGTATTATATTAGTGAGCAAAGCAGACGAATATCCGCACTTATGGACAGTTACTGCGCATTGGTGAACAATAATTACTGGTGATATAACATGTGACATCATATGTATATGATACATTTACACATACTGAATTTTACACAATGTGACACCATCCATATGACCATTACGCAGACCAGTTTTGACCTAGTGTGCAGGGATATATACATCAGACAGTATTTTGATATCATACGCATCTGATATATCTCGAGGTGTAAACCCGAATGTAGCATCATGTACCTTATTTCCTGTGATATACATCAGTGACAAAACTATACCCATTTGCCGGCGTGTAACGACAATGCATACTACACACAGCGTACTTACCACTGTGGTCTCTTCGGTGAGCTGTTTTCGATAGGTCTTGTTGCAAACATAGTGTATTTACTCCGCCTTTACGGTCCTTTTTATACAGACTGTGCGGTTGATGCAAAATAGAAAACATGTCTAATCATGTTCAAGTAGGTTTACCGCTGTCGTTTCGCTCTGAATCATCCTCAGGTTTTCCCCAAAGACATGTCTGATCACGTTCACGTACATTCACTCACGCTGACATAGCCCTGTGATGAGTCAACCGAGAGTTCATGTCATAGATGTTGTGGCGATAAATGGTTCTAGAATTAGTGTCGCATTGTGGATTCGCCTAGTTTTATTGTCACAGTTTTGTAATCTAATGTATGAGTGGTATTCTGTAATAGTACCTTATTTTAGAGCTAAAGACATGCCTGGGACTTTAAGCACGTGGTATGGTTTTGTCATTACCATGTATAGTAGGATCATTCAGCCACGGTGACCTCCTTGCTAATCAGTTTTCCACCTCTGTCGCCACCATTCATCCACGTCGCCGCATGAATACATGACTGCTTCATCCGCAGAGTTTGTGTACATGTGACCATTGAGTCTTGCGATTAGAAAGCTTTTCGTCAGCACAGACACAGAGAAGAAAGAAAACTGGTTGTTGTTCACTGAGACCGGTACTTCTAGACGGTGAATGGTGGACGCTATATACACGATATCTGCTGACGTAGAATGACTCATCAGAATATTATGCTCTGCCTGGTCATGTGACCGGGTGCGACTCTATCTGTGTCAAGTTGAGTCATTAGTCACGTGTTTCGGTTGTATCCAATAAGACACGTGCCCGGATACAGCGCCATCTTTGAGCGGCTTTAGCCACATGATCTGGTCTTTCCATTACCACGTGTGATCGGATGCGGCGCCATATTTGACCGGCTTTAGCCAGTGAGCACGTGGTCTGGTTGTAGTCATTACACATACGAGCGGAAGCAGTGCCATATTTGATCGAATGTCCCCATTATCCAGGTGTACCGGATGCATCGCTATCTTTCAGCGGCTTTAGTCACGTGGTCTAGTGTTGCCATTATCACGTGTGATCGGATGCGACGCCATCTTTGACCGGCTTTAACCAGTGAGCACATGGTCTGGTTGTAGTCATTACAATGCGACCGGAAGCAGACCCATACTTGGTCCGATGTGACCATTACCCATGTGTATCGTTATGCGCTCAGCAAGCTCTGAGTCATCCTCCGGTTTTCCCTAAAGACATGTCTGAGCACGTTCACTATTTTCACCCCCACCGACATAGCCCCGTGATGAGTCACCCAGGCGGTCCCCCTCAGATCAGCCACCTCAATCTTTAGAATTTAATATGAGGCTTATCCTCTGTCTATTATCAAGGACCGGACGTATTTATCTACCACCGCCCCACTCGACAACCCTTAACAATGATCAGAAGCACCTATCTAGCCTTTCCTCCACTCACAAACCCCTTACCAATGAATTTCACTAAGCCATACTCGCGACATCCGATAATACCGGCCATCTTTACCTTTTTAATGTTTTCATTTGAAGCCTGTGTGACGAAAGTGTATAGGCCACTACGACACTCTACAGATCACTAATAACCGCTACCCTTCCCTCACCAATGAATTTCACTAAGCTATACCCGCTAAAATCATTACTATCGGCCATCTTTAAGCTATACCTGCTACAATCAATAATATCGGCCATTTTTACCTTTTTAATGTTTTCGCTTGAAGCCTGTGTTATGATAGTGTATAGGCCATTACGACACTCTACAGAGCACTAATAACCGCTACCCACCCCTTACCAACGACTTTCACTAATCCATACCCAAGACAATCAATAATATCGGTCATCTTTACTTTTTAATATTTTCATTTGAAGCCTATTTGATGATAGTTTATAGGCCACTACGACACTCTAAGACCACTAGTAACCGCTACCCACCCCTTACCAACGAATTTCACTAAGCTATACCCGCTAAAATCATTAATATCGGCCATCTTTACTTTTTAAGGTTTTCATTTGTAACCTTATGATGATAGTAAATAAGCCACTGTGATCTTCTACAGACCACTAATAGCCGCTAACCACCCCTTACCATCGCGTTTCACTAAGATATACCCACTAAAATCAATAATATCGATCATTTTTACTTTTTAAGGTTTTCATTTGTAACCCTATGATGATAGTTAACAAGCCACTGTGACACGCTACAGATCACTAATAACCGCTACCCACTCCTAACCAATGACTTTCACCAAGCTATATCCGCTGCTATCATTATTATTGGCCATTTGTACTTTTAAAGTTTTTCATTTGTAATCTGTATGATGATAGTGTTTACATCACTATGACACGCTACAGATCACTAATAACCTCTACCCACCCCTTACCAACGAATTTCACTAAGTTATACCAAATACAATCAATAACACCGACCATCTTCACTTTTTAAGGTTTTCATTTGTAACCCGTATGATGATAGTGTATTGGCCAATACGACCCTCTACAGATCACTAATAACCGCCATATTTACATTCTTACTTATTAAGGTTTTCATATGACACCTGTCACGACCCGAGGTTCGAGCCACCTAGCCCTACCCCACACGCCGACACCCCACGCTCCACCCCTGAGCTCCCACAACAACGCCCGCCGCCCCTAGACCACACCGAGGAATTGCACTGTAACCCTATCCCTTACACATCACCAATGGAATGATGATAGTTTTTTGCCCAGTACAGATAAAGAAAAAAGACCCCCCCCAAAAAAAAAGGAGGAAGAGCACTGTACCTTAACAGCACCACTAGTATGATGATAGTTTTTTAAGCCCCACCCCGCTACAATCAATAATACCTGCAGTGGGTTCCAAATGTTGCTGTATGTACCCGAGGCGCGGTTTGGGGGTGAGCCCCCAAATTGCTCAAATACCTCAATGGCTCGTGAAACATAACCTATGAGCAAAAGTCCAACTCCGGGCCCTTCACGTGGGGGGCCTTTTAAAACAAACAGAAAAAAGGGGGCGACGGCGAGTCTCTGGCGCCGGAAAATAACCAGTAGCTCTAGATGTTTTGCACGTACATGCATGCGAGACAGGGTGTGGGCGCGTACACTCTACCTCGATGAGCCCACAGTTGCTTAGCAAAAAAAGGTGCTGAAACGGAGGAAACCAGCCAAGAGGCGCACCACAAAATCAGGATGCCACGCAATCACAAAAAATGGAAATGTCGAACTGTAATCGTTATGGTGCTCGCCCTGCTTTGGACCCCCAGGCAGGTGCGTGCCGGGCCCTATGTCTCGAAAGGGCCAACCCAACTACTGGGGGTCCTTCCAGATGTCCTGTGGAGCCAGGGGACATGAGAATAGGAGACTCCCCCATCCCAAAACAAAGATTTAAAATAATGCCGGGGAAT